>CM060952.1:44032170-44264670 GCA_030765055.1 Mantis religiosa
GTTGTTTTGGAGGATCGCCGATTGAGCGTTGCAGCCTGTAACAGTAGTTTTGGGTTACGTTTGGAGGAGGTATGAAAAGTTTATAGGTTTATAAAAAACTGATTATGTAAATCTATTTAATCATTTAAATAAGTAAAAATATATGTAATTTTGTATTGGCCGTAGTAATAACTATATGATGTAATGTTGTGACGTGGAATTAAATCGGCCAATCACAAATTAAGAGAGGAGTAACGATAGTTACGAAAAATCAATAATCTTAGTAGAGATGTTTTGTAATGGTGAGTGTGATGGATAGTGGAGCAGGATCAAGAACTTTTATGCAATAGTTGGAACTGTTTAAATATAACAAAGTAAGAATTTATCGATATGTTGGAAGTAGCAAGCAAGTGACTGGGAAAGGAATTTCAAGTAAAATGTAATCAAAATAATACAATAAATTGTTACAAAATTTGACTTTTCCGAAACTTTATTCCGAACCACGCCTGAAACTTAGATTCTCATGACTCTTATTTAATCAAACACAATCATCAAGAAACAACTCAAAATTCAAGGAATTGACCCTGTTATATCCGGCTTCTCGGCTTGGATCTTCGAAAAGTCAACGTGCATCCCATCTCAAACATAGAAATCCCGCACCAAATTGCGTCCGAACGTGTGGCTGATTAAGATGGAGACAAAAGAAATTCTGTCCCAAACCTTCGCCTCCAGAATTAGCATTTCCATCGGATCTGTGCACGCAATCTTGTATGAAGATCTGAAAATGCGAAAAGTGTTCTGCTTTCATTGAACTGTCGCACTCAGGAACGCAAATTAGACACATGCATGGTACCATCACCACATGCCTCACTGAACTGGTGATGAATTTCAATAGGTGTCACACAACGAGAAATGAAAAAAAAAAAATGATTATACGCTGTTCTTGCAATAAAAACGTCATCAATTTAAGTATCAAAAGCAGTCCCAACTCTCGTCACTGCCACTAGAGGTATATGCATTGCACACTGCTGCCATGTTTGTCACGCGTACTCAGATTCCACGTGTATTTAAAAAAGAAACAGAGGTCCCCATCTGGTACCAATACTGAAAAAACTAGCTCTTATAACTTGAACGCACCTCATATACTCTTCACAAATTACATTATGTTTAAACGTATTTTACAGGGAAGAATGGCTGTTTTGAATAGCGACCAAATGTCGACAAACAGTGTGTTTAAAAATATACCTCTTTGAGATTGAAAAACTACATTGAATTCTCTGAAAATAATATTTTAGGATAGTAAAACGTCCGATAGATATGTTGTAGTACTCAATAAAAGTATAATGCATTTAGGAAAACTTGCAAGCTTGTAAATTATAATTGCACATTTTGCACGTCCCTTTTTACACGTTCCCCGAAGAATTTCCCTCATGCAGTGAGGAAAATATGAGAAAAGGGGGTATAGTGTATTAAATTCATTAGGTGATTTCACGTCTTAAGTTATCCTAGCTGACAACATGCAGCCTTGCGGATTGACTACATGATGATTTAACATGATTTGTTAATATTCATAAAAAAGGAGCACTTGCATGCCTGCCTATGTGGCCAAGAAAATTCTTTATATACTAAGTGAGCAAACTATCTGAAACAATGCCTGTAGATCCGATATTGCAACTCCGTAAAGTGATATTATTTTTAGAAAAGCTGTAGGACATCAACAAGCCCTCACATTACTATAATTAGATATAAAGGTGGTGAGATTTTCTTTGATTTTTCGTTCTCTTTTCCATTTTCTGCAGTTCTCGAGTCTCAGAACGTACAAATACCTTACTGCATGTGTACTGAGCAAAGAAAAACATACAATTACTTCAAGTTAAGTAGGTTTTGAATTAGACAATAAGGCAGGCTACTTCAATATGTGGCTTTGGATTGAACAAATGCAGACAAAAGCTAAGCTCATTAAAACAACAATGCCTACATCATTGTAAAATCCTCCTGAAAGTAATTATTCATGGCAAAACCTACAGAAAGACAACGAATTGAAATTCTAATGATAATTGCTGTTGCAGTATTGCTGAAAACATTAACTAATTTCAAAGACAGGCTTTGGCAATTTTTTCAGAAAATGGAAGTTCTGAAGTGAATTCATCATGTGCTATAAAACAGCATCACTAATCTTGTTATGCCTGTATTCTCTTGGTTTATATTTCATGTGCTGTAAAACGTCATAATAAATTTAAATTACGGTTCAAAAAAAAAAAAAAAACATTTTACCTATATATTTCGAGACCTAAGGACCACAGGAAATGAAAAAAGAAATATTGTCATTAAAAAGAAGTAACGCCCTATTCACATAGTAATATGAGAAGACGTAATCTTACAGCTTTTCTAAAAATATCGTTTTACAAACCTTCTTCTTCTTCTTCTTCTTCTTCTTCTTCTTCTTCTTCTTCTTCTTCTTCTTCTTCTTCTTCTTCTTCTTCTTCACTTCATGGCATAGGCAATCAAGTGCCTGTTCCACTTTCGAAGTCCTCAAGCCATCGTTTCCTGTGTCTGCCTACCGATCTCCTACATTTAGGATGATACTGTAATATTTGTTTTGTAAGTCTATTATCTGGCATTCTTTCAACAAGTTCCTTCCAAATTTTTTTGAGATCTTTTAACCTATTATTCATACTAAAAACGTCCAGCTCTTCTCTTATATTTTCATTTCTTATTAAGTCCCTCTTCGTGCATCCTTTCACACTTCTCAAGAACTTCATTTCTGAAGCCTGTATTTTCCTCTGTTGCTTTTTAGTTAACGTCCAAGTCTCACTTCCGTATGTCAGTATAGGTACAGCCATTACTTTGTACAACTGTAATTTTGTTTCTTTACGTATTTTGTTTTCTATTTATTGTTCCACACACGCTTTGAAATTTGCATATTTTATTGTAGAAATCATATTCCTTGTCATAATTAACATCAGTTCCCAAGTAGTTAAAATGGCTTACCTGTTCAACGCAACGATTATTTATAACTACTTTTGTTCTAATTGGCTCTTTCCCAATGAATGCCATTACCTTTGATTTTATAAAAGAAATTTTCATATTATATTGCTTACCAAGTTCACTAAGTTTAAAAATAGATTTTTGCAGGGCAGACTCGTTATTTTGTATAAAAACTAAGTCGGCAGCAAACAATAAAATATTTAAACAGTTTTTATTTGAAACTTTAAAACCTACATTTACTAGCTGCTTCTATTTGCACACTAGGTCGTCAATATAAATACTAAAAAGTGTAGGTGATAAAGTACACCCTTGTCTGACACCCTGATTTGTAATAATTTTTTTAGAAATTTCACCATTGTTGCTCACATTTATTTTTGTTTGGAAGTAGAAGCGTTGTATCATTTTTACTAATTGTTGTTGGTATCCTCGTTCTTCGCATATTTGCCACATTTTGCGTCGGTTTACCCTACGGAGGCTTTTTCAAAGTCAACAAACGCCATATGCGTTTCCTTATGTTTTTCAATTAGTTGTTTAACAATAAAAATGTTATCTACACAGGATCTGCCTCTTCTAAATCCACTTTGTTCTTCCAAGAGAAGACATTCAGCTACATTCTGCAACTTTTGTTTATTATTTTAGCAAATATTTTACAAACCTATAACAGCAAAGTTACAAGCATTACCTATTCATCCAGTTTTATTTTATCTCCTTCAAAGTATCCAACGAATAATGCAGTTATCAACATTTTTGTGATAATATTTTGAAGTCCGTGTCAATTGTCGCCGCGAACTCTCCCTTGTCTTCTGTCGACTGAAAACGGATGCCTCGAAGTGCTAATTTGAGTTTTGGAAAGAGAAAAAAGTCGGCCAGAGCCACCTCAGGCGAATACGCTGGTTGTTCGATAAGATTTAATGAGCTTTTAGCCAGAAATTAGTTCACAATCATAGCCTTGTGAGCAGAAGCGTTGTCGTGTGGCAGAGTCCGTAAGTTATCTTTCCACAAATCTGGTCTTTTTCGCCGAATTTGTTCTCTGAAACGTCACTTAACGCTTAGTTAAAAACTCTTGTTTACCGTCTGACCTTCTGGCAAGAATTCCGAGTGCACGACACCACGAAAATCGATGACTTTCAGTTTTGACTGAGTTTGACTGTTGGTGACCGATCAGAGCAAAGCAAATCTTCTACCGCATCTCGACTACTTTTGAATTCACTGTATCGCTCATACGCACGTGTTTTGATAAAGTCGATTCACCATAAGCCCTCCGTATCATTTTCAACGATTCGGCATACGAAATACCATTTGCAACGCAAAACTTGAGACAGATTCTTTGTTCAATAGTAAAATCTCAGCACATCTTTGAGATGCACTAACAAAATGGCGCCCTGTAATCAAATTACATGACAGATGACAGTCAAACTCCGCACGGGTATAGAATAAGGATGTACGAACGTTAGCGAAAACAATGATTTCGAATCTCCTCTTATACGAGATTTTCCTATGATTAACTCGATGTACTTTCTTGACAGAATCTATATGCCTTTTATCTAAAATACTTTGAACTGTTTATTTCAATAAACCTGCGTTATAAGGAATATCCTCTTGTAGCATTTATTTTAGATACTTTATGTTCTGTTCAGAGTAGTGAAGGAATTATTGTTGTAAATAAAATAATGTAAGTTAGGCAGTCGTGTAACCATGACAACGTAATATGATAAGTCGTTAAATGTTTAAAAGATTTCTTCTGCTTACGAAAGTATTAGGTATATGACGTGTATTTGTCTCTCCGAATGTGTGCAGAAATAATTTTGTGTATGCCTCAAAGATGCATAAGTAGCGTGTACGCAAGAAAAGATACAGTTCACCGTGGCATCTTCCGCTGGTTGTAAAAAGACCACATTAATAATATTTGGAATTGTATCAAAGAATTTAAAAGTTTTTATGATTAATTAAATTTCCATCTTTGAAGAAGAAAAGCGTTATTTATTCATTCTTCAAATAGCAATACTATCTTTATCGCCCCGTTACCGTCATACTGGGAAAGAAAAGGATTTCGTCGGTCAACAATTACAGATGCGTCTAATTATGCAGAGTTGCAGGAGAAACTTTTAGATTTCTTCAAGATCGTCACCAAAGGTGAGAAATTAATCTGCATCCACCTTTATCCCAAATAATCCTGCTTCAAGATGGCTTCCGAACCTGGGGCTTCAAGATAATCCACTCGGAGATAATCTCATCATAATCCTTCTATAAGTTTTGCTTCACTCTTTAATCTATATCGCTGTTCTAAGAAAAGAAAAATCATGACAGAAATAATAAAAATGTTAAATTAACTAGGAACGAAAGAAACTCGTACAGAATGTTATCTTTGGCTTTGTTAAAACTTTCATTATAAAACAGACGCTTAAAAACCGAATCAGATGTAACATATTCTCCACCAACTCTTCTATAATATACTCTTAGGAAAGTTTTGTTCTATTTTCTATCTAATTTTGGTTAATCTAGATATATATTTGATTAAATGTTTTTATTATATATTTTGTTTTAGCTACAAACCTTATACAGGAGAACAAAGCGAATGTGGGATCGTTAAAGTGGTGCGCTATGTGAAGTCTTTGAAACTCCACTGCGTGCATGACCATTAGACACGGAGAGTTAGAGAGGGAGGGGGAGACAGTGAATGAGAAAGCGAATAGCCATTAGCACTTAAAACATAGGCTCTCGGGCAATAAAGAAATTGGACCGAATGTTTTACTCATTTCCTGCCACTTTGAGGACAAAGAGGGCGGTAGCGAATTGACCTGTGCACTCGTCTCTATCGTTTCACCCAACCCCAGATGTTTAAAAGTAGGTCGTGTGCTTCAACTGCATCGGAATAATACTGAATGCCAGATGAAAACTATGTGTTATCGTAAAATTCTTCTCAAAACTGAAAATATAATCACAAAAACTTATAAATCAACAGAATTTTTGCATATCTTGCCCAAATTTTCGAGCGATTTAAGAAATTCGAAAGGATATGGAAGACCTCGGAGGCTTTCCAAAATGGGGTTGTTCTACCAGAGTGGTACCCGAAGTGAATGTCGATAAAGTCGCTTAAATTATTTAAGGAGGCCACCGGTTGACAGCTGGAGCAGTAGGTGGAGTTATCAACATCGTTATTTAGATGCAGTTTTACCATGAAAACGTATGCTAAGAGATTCGAAAATCCACATGTGTAAAAATGTTCGAGTCAGTTTATGTGTTGACCTTCTGGAAAATATATCGGTCATTCAATAGTTAGTGGCAATATTTAAATTAACAACAAACAAAACATTTTTGAAGCAGTCAAATTATTGCAGTGCTTAGAAGTAATCTCTACATATCAGAGAGCCGACGGATGACATCCACAGCGTCTTGCTCATATTCGAAGAGACTGCTGTATTGCTGATATAATTGCCTGTCTGGTTCTAAAGTGGTAATTTCATTTTCGCAAAAAGATCGAAATCACACGGACTCATATCTGGAGAGTATGGAGGGTGCTCAGGAATTTCCCGGTTGCATCTGCGAAGTAAATTAACAACAGGGGCAAACATGTGATGGCGAGAACCATCATATAACACTACTTTTTTTTCGAAAATTACTCTTAAAACCTTTTAGTCTCATTCTTAAAAGATCATTAACTTATGTACCGTTATATACTTGCCGGAAATTTGGTTTTTGAACCTCGTTGTCAAATTAAATTGCATAGCAACAGAGATTAAGGTATTTCTAAGGAAAAAGAAGAGTTATATTTACCTATGTTATTTCCTGTACCCACTCTTATTTTTATAGCTAGTCTATAGGATCTTCTAACAAAGCGTATTCTTGTAACTCATGCTAATTGTGGTATACAGGATTTTAGTTGCCGCATAAATTACAATGAAGAAACACGCAAGTAAGATAAAGCAGACAGAAGTGGTAGTGCTGATATGTTAAGTACCAGATCGCAATACGTGCTGCACTTGATATTGCATTAGGATTAGGATTACTATGGAGGTAATTTGACATAGCGATCAGTCTATGCTCCAAGTGGGGCACCCCCGGGAGGAAGGATGAGGAAAGGAGACAGAGGGTCACCGTTCCAAGGAGCCACGACAGTGCAGAGGGCAGGATCACGCCAATTTACTTAGAGACTTCCATCCCACGTAAAGCTGCAGTAGCAAAATTTAGATTACTTACGGAACCTGATTATTTGGCCAAACACTTACACAGAATAGGAATTTATACAAGTCCAAATTGTCCTCTGTGTAACAAAGAAGAGGAAATGACTGAAGAACATCTTTTAACCTGTGAAGCCCTACCTGCCGGACCCACTACACAGAAATATTGGAGAGCAAGAGAGCTAATGGCTTCATTGCCAAAGCCTAGCATTTGAAAACAACAACAGCAACTTAGAGACTTCCTCTAAGGTACCTGGTAGGCCAGGACAACGGACATTCCCCAATACTGTGGTTCGGAAAATGATCCCAGCAGCCGGTTTGGAGACCGACAGCCGACCTACCGGAGGAACAAGTAGAGTTCCTTGGAAAATGTCATCTTGCCATACACCCGCCGATACTTCTACACTGAAAGAGAACAACAGATGAGAGTTGAACTAGAATAAAAATGGAGATGAAGTGGAGAGACAGGAAATTCGGCGGATGTAATTAACATACCTAGTATTCGACTGACGACCCGGGAAAACTCCCTAAAGAGCCCATGGGTCATCAGGTCGGCCACGGGAATCAAACTCGGGCCTCCCGAATGCGAACCACACAAGGGAAATACCTTAGCCGTTCCTCTCGATTTGATATTGCATACTCTTTTTACGACATTTTGAGAAACAAATAAACTTTAAGAACACTTCAACAATGCATTGGAGTATTTTTGTAATTTTACGTCCCCCAACGTTGTCATATCAGACGATGAATGGAATGGGTGAAATGATGCTCAAATGAGCCCAGGGTCCGTAGAGTTTAGAGTTACCCGACATTTGTCTTTCAGGATAAGGGAAAATCCCGGAAAAACCTTATCCAGGTAACTCACCCTGACCAAGATTCGAACTCGGGACCTCTTGAACGTGAGGCAGACTCATTGTGCATTGGAAAGCACAAAGCAACAAAACATTAAAAACCGGGGAAAGTACCGTCCACATTGGACCAGGGCCTGCCAACCGATTGCCGGCCTCACGTGCACATACGCAAGGCAAAGGTAAGCAATCATCCAACTGATAAGGGGCGGAGATGTGGTTAACATCTCTGCATCCCCAGCTGGAAATTTGGTTTTCATGACCAGGGTCGCTTACCTATCACAAGTTTCTCAATTTCCTTACGATGGTGAGTGGGCATTGGTCCTATACCGGGGACTTAAAATCCGCACCCCCAAGGGTAGGATCGAACCTGGGCCGCATTCCATGGTAGGGAACCAAGGCCACTATGCCCATTATGCCACGTCGGAGGACTACCTACAAAATAATCTTGGAGATAATGTATTATGAGAATTGCTAAATCTGATAAGTAACTTACAATTCACGATTAGCCAATCCCTATTTGCAATACTTGGAAACACCATAAAAACCAATAATAATACAAAATTGTTACTATGCTACAGGGTATTAAGTCATATCATGTTCTATTGTACTGTATTATGCTGCTGCTGTTATGTCACTTACTACTAGTACCGTCAGTATTTGAACTTGGAACATAAGTATGTATTAATGACCTGTTTCAACCTTATTGCAATGGCAATTGACAAATTAATTATAAATTTAGCTTACCTAACCAAATACGTGCTTACAATCATTAACTTACAAATCAAGTATTGCAAAAACGTAATTTTAGGTAACATTTATAGGCAGAAAGCTAAATTGTAACAGTAAGCTTTGTGTTTGCCTTATACTTGATACCGAAATTTAGTGATACGATGTATAAAGAATCGTAGTGGATTTCAAAGTAATGTATATTTGTGTGGAACGCGTGCAGGTGCAGTTGGGTTGAATAGCAACGGAGTTGGTTGAGTTGTTTAACAAAAGACACGGGAGAAAAAGGGTTTTCTTAGTGAGAATCCTGAATGGATAGCACTTGACTTTGTTTGTAAAAGTATTCTTTGGACCCCTAATAATGACAATGGGCAAAATTGTCAAAAGGGAATCTTTGTGTGTATAAAGGGCTTCGAGAAAGTGAAAGCTAGAGACTCCGGCGCAGCTGTGAGGACAATCAGTCTTTGGCGTGAGGCCGATTAGGGCAGTCCTCTACTTCTGTCTTGGTCGAGGACGACCAGAAGTGATGAGAGAAGATATTTGTCCGTTCATATGTACGTGAAGAACAAATTAAGTTTATCGAGTAATAAGCATTCCACCTTCAGTCTCTCTGAACAGTGACATATTGGTAACCCTTGGTTGGTAACTTCAAGTTCGATGTTCTGATAAAAAGAAGCAGTCAATAAACCAGTTTGAAACGGGCATTACAGTGTCTTTAAAACTATCCTTCTCACACATATCCTCGCATACCCGGAGATAAACCTCATTGCTTTACCATGTGCTAAACATTATTAGTATCAAACCGTTGCCAACGTGGTAATCTTTGCCCGCCAATATATTTGCTTCATACTGACCAGTAAGACAAAATATTGCAAAATGGGCTCCAAATGAAGATTTCACAGGCTTTTCAGCAAACGCATATTATTTCATTTGCAATGTACCTTATATGTAATATGCCATGAAGATAAAAAATAAGGTAACAGGAAATTTACCATATATATATATATATATATATATATATATATATATATATATATATATATAGCGGCTTTAGGCGTGGATTTTTCATGAAAGCTTTCGTGTTGGGTATATAGATAATGCTGAAATTAAATACAAGGTTTGGTATTAATGAGATGTCGACTTTTTCAGTTAAATTGCTCACATAGGCACAAGAGAATTCCTATCTCTACTTAGTGTAGCTAAATGATAGATAAAGTAAAAACTTATCCTGTTAATGTAATTCTGTTATGATTTGTTTGCAAACTTTACCTTAAATTTCAGTTCTTCTATTTTAAGGAGTTCCTCACTTATAAAGAATATGTTTATAAAAAGAAAACGTTCTGTAGATGGCAGACGATATATTTGTCTTATGTCAGAAAATTTCCACTCCACCATTCTATCTTCTGTCATGATCCCCTTTCTTCTTTAACATTCGGGTTTTTTACCCTGACGTATTTTGTTGATGCTTCTACAGCTCTACCAACATGGTATAGATTTGATTCTTATTGACAGTCGATAAACAGTTGCAGCGCTCAATCCAGGTTTCATTCCTTTTCCAGAAGTACTTTAAGCCTGCTTATGGTAACACAAATGAAAAATAACATTCCATATAAACATGAATATTAAAGATTTGGGGAATGTTCTATTCAAAGCTTCGTTCAAGTTCTGAGTGAGCCCACTTTCTAAGCAGCGTTTCGTTACGCAAGACCCAATTTACTGGTTTGATGATACCGAATGCTATCCTGAGGATTAATACTAACACTAAGCATTAATTATTATAATTGGTTTACCCAGCACATATATCCTGATTGCACTCGCTTGCGATGATTTACTGCAACGTCACTAGTCCTGGATGCTAAGCATTAAGTTGCTTGTGATACAATATCTTACTTCCGTAAACTTCGCTGGTATTATGACGGTAGCAGATATAAATGTTCAATGATGTGTACCATTTGGCACTCAGAATATTTTTATTATAAAATTAACGTCGTCCAGCATTGCCACGTCGAACAATGAATAAAACAGTTGAAGTAATTCCAAGTTCCATAAAGGAGCACAGGATCCGTAAAGCTTAGAGTTACCCATCCATTATCTCTCAGGATAAGAGAAAACCCCTGGAGCAGTTATCCAGATAACAAACCCTGATCGAAATTTTAACCTTAAACGTGAGGCAGACACGCCAACACCTACTACAGAGGCGAGCAGGCACCCTGGTTGTATGAAGACCCGCGTCTGATATACAAGATTTCAATATAATTATTATGTTTCAGTAAATATAAAATTGTCATACTGTGTCTTGGTATAGCATCTAGAGGCCAAGACATAAGAAATGCAGAATATATTATATTATTATACAAGATGTCCCAACTGAACCTATATTTTTATTTTGTAGTGTTAAATTAATGTATGTGCATTTCTTTAGAAGGTTTAGAGAGGTTAGCTACACACTGGATCATGAGATTTCTGGTAGATGGATAGGGAGAGGTGCACCAATTGCATGGCCACCGAGATCGCCCGACATAACACCTCTGGACTTCTTTTTGTGGAGATATGTCAAGGACAAGGTGTATGTGACAAATGTAGCGACTATTCGCCAACTGCGTGAGCGCATTGGGAATGCTGTTGCAACAGTCACTCCTGAAGTGCTTCAACGCACATGGGTGGAGGTCGACCATTACCTGGATAACCTTCGTATGGCTGTTTGGGCACATGTGGAAGTGAAAGGACTTTTTTGATTTTGTATATAAACTTGATGAGTCATACGTATTAGTTAAGTTTAGTTCATTTCGATATCTCAAATGGTTTGGCAGAAATACCGAAGTGAATATAGGGTGATTCAATTGGGACACTCTGTATATTTATAATATGTATTATTATGTAATCATTATGTTGTTCATTCCAGTGGCAATGAGCCACAATCCATTCCCCTTTTAAGCGAAATAAACAAACAAACAAATTATTATAGACGATAGGTTACCTTAGGTTTAGATTATGTTAGGTTAATTTATGTCATGTTATCTATGTGGGCTAGATTTGAGGAGAATGTTAGGCGATAGATTACCTTTAGACAGCTTAGTTTAGCTTTGCTTACGTTACAGTAGATCAGAATTACAAACGACAGGCTGTTAGTTATTTTACGTCCTCCTACGTTAAGTCATATCGGACGATGAATGGAATGGGTGAAATGATGCTCAAATGAGTCCAGGGTCCATAGAGCTTAGAGTTACCCGACATTCGGCCTTTCAGGGTAAGGGAAAATCCTGGAAAAGGCCTTATCCAGGAAACTCACCCTGACCGAGATTCGAACTCGGGACCTCTTGAACGTGAGGCAGATACGCTACGACCACGCTACCGAGGCGGGCACTGTTACGTTGGCTTAGCCAAGGTGGGGTTCGATTAGGTTAGGTTGTTTTAAGCTAGGTTAGGCTACGTTAGCTTAGGCTGTTAGGTTCACTTAGCTTAGTAAATGTTTTAGCCTAGGTTATATTACGTTATGTTATTTAGTTTAAACTAGATTGGCTACAATTAATATAATAACCAACTCATAATATACCATCTATTCGAATGTAAATCAGAAAAATCTGACGGCCTCTTGGAGGTTAGCATGCTCTCGTCCAAATCCAGATCTACGGGTTTGATTTCCGGTTGGAACATGGAACGTTTTCTATAGCAAGAATCATTCCGAATTCCCACTGGAGACTAGAAATCAGTGATAGTATAAATGTGAACGCACATGTACGTGTGTGTGTGTGTGTGTGTGTGTGTGTGTGTGTGTGTGTGTGTGTGTGTGTGTGTGTGTGTGTGTGTGTGTGTGTGAATGTAAATGTTATTAAAAGACAAACAATTCAGCATGCAGAACAGTAAACAACTGAATTTAATTGCGCATGTTCAATTACTCATAAGGCAAAGCGACGATAATGAATTTAAGGTGTAAAATTTGTATATAAATGGAGATAAAGAACAAACTGTAGAAGATACAGAATTTAACAACATTAATAGTACATGAGACGTCTTAAGTAATTGTCTCTTTAAATTGCTGTCGGCTTTAAATTCTGTTAATATTTTTGCACCTTTCACAAGTTTCGTTTATGTTAACACAAATTTATAGTAAGCAAACCATAAAGTTTTCTGCCACATAAGATTTTCTGTAACTTGTTTTCACTTTTCATTGCAAATATTGTATTATTTCTTAGCTAAGGTATGTTGCTAAGTAGCTGTTAGTAGCGTCGCTACAGAAAATACATTTTTGATAATTTCTGTTAACTTTTTGTACACATTCCTCTACCAGAAGTTTTTGCAGGTGTTCTTCCAGGTGCTTTAAGAAGCAGTTAAATATTCCAAAATTGATGTAGGAGTAACTTAATATCTTCCCAGTTTATTATTGGTGTATATAAGGGAAAAATGAACCGCTCTAAATTTGACCGCTTTCTACAGCAGCTATAAACTGCACTGGTATTTCCCAGCGCGTTATAGGTTTTCCAGCAGTCAGAGATGATGAACATCCATTATCGAATTACTGTCATGAGGACCCCCGTGTTTCTTTTTTCTGTTCGTTCTACTCCGCTTCGAATACCCTTTAACCTTTGGTGCGGTTTTATATGCATGTATGGATGTGCACCAAGGATAACTAAATTTGACTTTGTGCAATGCTGTTTGGTCATACTTTGGCGAAGTATTTAATTTAACAGTCGATGTTTCAAACTGAATAACAGGTAACTCAGCAAAACTTCAAGGTGATTTTGGGGCAAAAAGCGTAATATCTGAATTAAATAAGAATAACCAGCTCCTTCCTACTCATAACTTAATAACATTAATGTTTCTCCAAGAATTTCGCACTGTATCAACGTGATATTTACAGCTTACCTTTCTGTATTTGAAACCAGTTAGACGAAACAAAGGACTGTAAGAAACATGACAGTGTTTTGTTTATGTATTCATTCGAAATGCTTATTTACATGTGTGTACTTTATGATTGTATTAAACCTCTTTGGAAACGTCTGCAGCAACTCAAATTTCTAATTTCTGATTTAAAATAACAGCTTTTCATTTAGCTGCAGATTTATTCATCTTTATTCCCTCGTATCGGGATATAACACAACTATAAATAAAGTAAACTAAACTATAAAATATGTGTTTATGTTGTGTTATATCCAGTATTTCATTTGTGGTTATAACATTTTATAAATATCCTGATGATGGGAGAGATGTTCACTCCCAAAACGTTGATATCTAATCATCTTTTCACCAAGAAGAAAGTGAGCGTATTCGTCTCCAGGAAAGCTTGAGGTCTTATTTTCGGTGGATGTTATTTGTGACGGTGACCAGGCTATGCAACCACACACTTTATTCCGTCACGTAGGTTAGTAGCGCATCTGGTTTAATTTTTTAATTTCAAAATCTATTCCAGCGATTGCCAACTAAGCTTCAATTTGTGTGTACCATACCTCACGTTCCTCGGTAAATTGGCAGAATTTTCCCCGCTACCATGCAATTTCGGTTAAATTATTTTGAGAAATAGACCCATCTGATTTTGCTCCCCTTGGCGACTGCTATCATGTAGGGATTCCCATTCTGTGGTGGTGAACAGAAATCAGAATAAAGTAATAGTTTTTAACATGTATTGGAATTATACAATGCACATATAAGCACGAATTGCGAGTGTATGCGTAGGCTTTCACGGCCTATGCCTTGTTGAGTATCCCTAGCTTCCGGTGAAGGCCGCGTCATGGTGGTTGGACTTGCCAACGTTTGGCTCATGCTGTGGTGAGCTTCGTCTGGGCCCATGTCCGATATTTTCGTTGTTGTTCCTGATTTTATATCTACGGTTCCTCGAGTCCAACAGCTCACAGACACAGTCTCTGCCACATAAAGACCTAAAACGAACCAAGAAGACGCTGAAAAGCCAGGGATTCAAATAAGAAAGAAAAATGCTGCAGAGCTAATTCACAAAACCATGATACGCATTACAGCCTTTTGTTAGTGTTAAACGTCTTATTGGGATGTTAGAATACATGGTTATATATTAAAATGGTTGAAAATGATACCTGAAAGTGTCAAAGAGAGCTTATATTATAAGAATAACAAGAAATACAGGAAGTGTCTGAAGTAACCTCATACTCTTGGAGGCACATTGTTGCCTTTTCCACCATACTAATTGTCTCATATTTCAACGTTTGTACGTCCTTATTGTATATTTAGACAGCTGCATCCTCCCGCGGATCTTCGATGGTTACGATCCGTTTGTGTGGACTCTTGTCCTGATGCCCTTTACCAGAAGCTACTGATGTGTTTCATGGTTTGTTTAGAAGCATGGAGCATATTATCATCATGTTAAAATATTCCTCTGTTAATTTTTATATCACCCAAGTATTTAAGCCTTTATTTGGTAGTGCTGCCCTGGGCCAACATGACGCTGTATTCAATTTAAAAATATTTTACTGCAGTGTTTTGTTATTATAGTATTGTACTGGCCTTCGTCGGTTATACTAGCAAAATTTTGAGTCTTTTCAATTGTAAATATTATATTTACAATTACATTGTAGTGATCTTTTTAGTATAAAAAGCCAACATCCAAGCAACTGCAGTCAAATGATACCCCGTCAACATCAAAACATGCCATCACACCGATTATTTTATTTGGGCCCTCCCCGAACTTTACCGGGCACATTTGACTGCAGTTGCCGAGATTCGAACCCACGACGTTTAGCTTTGAATGGTGGCCAGCCCAAGGTATATAGCTTTAACGAATATGGCTATTCGAATCGAATGAGTTGAGGCACCGCAGAAAGCCGTATGAGAACCGGTTTCACAAGTATAGCAAGAGCGGCATAACTAGCAAAATCATTTGCCAAATAAAATGGTAAAGTCTTTCTTTTTTTACCTTTGAAGGTGTGAATTGGAACTTACAGCTCAGCTTCTTCATATAAAATCATGCAGTGTTGTTGTAACCGGAAGTTACACAACCACGCCGCAGCTTTTTTGGACGAAGTGGTCAGTCATACTAAATAATTTCTAACGTTTGACATTATATGTTTTGAAAATCACATAGCTTGAAAGATAAAATCGAGCTTCAACAGTAAACCACCTCAGTTTCAATGTGACTTGTCTCTTTCCACAAAGTTGGGGAACAAATTGTAGTATCACAGGGTTCTGTCAGCTCGTGTACTGCTGTTACTCTATATTGCTTTACTGCTCTTTGGCACATGTCAGAGAGTAGCCGGTTCTCTGTGACACACTGCGTAATGACTTTTGTGGGAAAAGCGATAAAATAATTGCTCAGGAGTATCTACAGAACGCTCATTGTGGTACTAAAAATTGCGAATTATGCTTTCATTTTTACTGACCAACGAAGCTATTTCTACAAGCTTCTCCACTAACCTCAGAACTGTCTTTCCTTCTGGATCATTTAAAACATTGCACCCATATAGCTAAGCTCTTAAGTGGCGATAAGAGAATTGTAAACTCCATATTTCTTTTAAAAGAAATACCGACTGCTGAATTGAGTACTCCATTGAAAAGGTTGTGTGACAAATGAATTTAATTGTATACGGGTCTATCTGCCCGACATTTACTGCTGCCTTTGGTTGTACTTACATTTTAGAACACATTAATGGATACAGGGCAATTTCAATTTAAAATGTTTGATCGCTATAACGAACACCCCTTGTAGTATTATGTTTTAGAAACATTTACTGAGGCCAAACTAAGATTTTTGCCCAAAATGTTTAAGATTCCAAGTTTAGCACATAGTACTTCGGCGCTAGTGTCTGTGATCTGCATTCAGGAGCTCATGGGTTCTATTCCCTTGTCCTACTGCCGGATCATTGGCTTTCAGGTTGTTATCCATGGTTGCTAGAGGAATACTGGAAAGGGTAACTGTAACCTCGGAATATCCTGATATTTCACATCTCTTCTAATTTCACTACAATTTATATCCTGGTTATTTTTCTCAGTATATGTAGGACTTTCGGAGTGCGCGGTAGTAAACTTGCTCTTTGTAAATACTAGTCCCTAGGACTGGAGGAGGTCTTCCTGTCTTGGTTTCTCCAGGGAAGTCTTATTTGTAGGGAAAGAGAGCAATCTACTGTAAGACTGAGCACCAGGGGGATAAAACCTCTATTTGATAGGAATCCTGTCCTTTTCGGTTCCTTTCAGGGTGACCATCCTTAGTGCCTTAAACCTCATTCCGCGCTCTTATGACCACAGGCCCAAAAGCTCTTCCAAAGATGAGGTGCTAATACTCGTTCTGAAACTGATGACATATTGAAAAGACATATTAGGACATATTTAACCCAATTGAAGTAGGTCATCCGTGACCTTTCTTTGATTTACCCCGATTTTGTCTACTCCGCTAGTAAATGAGCACCAGGTAGTTAATGTGGCTATATTACACTGGAATTTCAGTATTTGTTAGTGGCTTCCTTGGTAAAGAGACACCATGGTATGTAGCAATTTATTACATTTATTATGTTTAACTCATACGCTTACATTTTAAATAAATATGGTGCAAGCAAATTTTATAATTCTCACTTTCTCGCAGACTTCTTTAACATCGAGTTAATATATTTTGGTCTTCTTCCAGTTAACATTAACCAGTGCTGCACAATCCGCACACGAAGTTCTTGGAAAGTTAATTTTATTGCTGAGGGAATAGCATCGAGTTTCCTTGATTTACATCCGTCTGCTCGTTAAATTCTGTATAATTCCTTTATAATACAATCCTTATCTTACGTCATCGCGACTGCTTGTTATTCACTTGTATTTATAATTTAAGTGCTACTTCAGTTTCGTCTAGGTATGGGTATGACCTCCACCACAAATCATAGTAGCATCTACGACAGGTGCTGTCCTACATTTCATTTTCCATTTGTTTATTTTTGCTTGAATATGGTATAACAAGCAAGTTAAATTATTCACTGACCATATGGATATGTTCATTAAAATTTCCATTACATTCAAGTCCCACTCCTAAGTGCAATCATAAGCAGATAATTTTTATCATTTTATGATTTTCCTGATGATGTGGATGGCACATTAGTTTTGCTTAGAATGAAACTTAAGCACGATTCAACTGCTTGTCATCGAATCCTGAAAGAGAACACTGCGAAAGTTAATAACAAGAAAATCGAACAAGTAGAACATGGACTAGATAACCTGTCGCAACTCCCTCGTATGAGTTAAGAGTACTCTCACGAATGCAACAACAGTAGTTAGAGCCCAACTTGTGGAGGAGGATGAAAGAATGTCACTGAGCCAAAAATGCAGTTCTTACGCTTTCTGCTAATCTTGAGAATGTGTTGCTCCTTACAGTAATATTGTTGCCCAAACGGCAAGCCCGTGATGCCGAGCAGTGAATGTAGGCCGGCGGAGGGAAGGGAGACAGGAGGGGTGGCTGGGTCTTCGTTTACCCCTCCTCCTTCCGCTCGAAGGTGCACGAAGTTTCGAGAATGTTTTCCCCCTCCATAAACGGAAGATTCGAGAGGCTTCGGGGCCGATCAAGACAAACGAGGCGACAGAGTTGTGTGAGTGTGAGCCGGGCAGTTGAGTTGAGCGAGTCACGGCGGGCAGACGTGTAGTCGCGCTGAGCGTACGTGTAAAGACGAACTGGCAAAATTGTAATTGTGTACATTAAATTGTAATTGTGATATTGGAATAAGGTGGAAATAAAGAACATTTTGAGTGGTGTAATTGAACTTTTTAATTTCACGAACCCACCAAAGTCACAAATGGTGTCAGAAAGCGGGAAGATAACATCACCGAACATTACGGCCATGGAATCGGCATTGGAAATGCTTTTAGCGAAGCAAATAACAACATCACCGAGAAGATGGAAGAAATGAAGGCCGAATTAACAGCGAAGACGGAAACGGCAAACAACAACTTGGCCACTACAATGACCGCAAAGATGGCCGAACTGACCACGGAAATGAAGGTGGCGAACGAGGCTCTCGCCGCCAAATTTGAAGAACAGTTGGCCGGCGTGAGGGATAACGTGATGGAGCTGGGCAAGCGGATGGGCCTAGTGGACGAGCGCGTCGAGGACCTGGCGAGTCGCGTTGACGACCTGGACGGAAAGGCTGACACCAGCGTCAAGTCCCTGAACGCCATGGTAGAGGAAGTCGTCGGCAGGAAACTGAAGGATTTGAAGGCCAACGCGCCGGAACGCGACACAACATCTGCGCGCGTCAAACCGCCGAAATATGACGGCGCGCCAACATTTGAGGTCTTCCACCGCCAGTTCGACACAGTGGCCCAGCACAATAGATGGTAACCGTAGGAGGAGGTCACACAGTTAATAGCCAGCCTCCAGGGACGGGCCGCGGAAGTCCTAAACGCGGTGCAGAAAACGGCGGCGCCCAAGGACATCTGGGAGGCCCTGAGAATCGTTTAGGGAACCACCGCTTAGCCGCAGCGTACCGCAGCCAAGGGAGACGCTGCAGGACTTCGCCATAGCGACTGAGCAGCTGGCTAGCAAGGCCTTGGTTGACCTACCACTGGAGTTCGTATCCCGGGAAGCCGCCTACAACTTTGTCGAAGGGGTACGTGACACGGAGATTGATCAGCGCCTAATGCTCGGCGATTATAAAACCATCCACGAGGCGCTGACAGCGGCATTAAGGATGGAGGCGGCCAAGGTAAGATCTATCCCGACGTCGAGAACGAGGAGTGTCCGATACGCCGGAGACAGAAGACCAGCTGAGGGGCGCCGGCGAACACCTAGTGGCCTGTGTTGGGGGTGCGGACAGCCCGGACACCTGAACAGAGACTGCCCACACCAGGAAGAGCAGCCGGAAAACGAGTAAGGGCCGTCGTGGAGAGGGGCACGTCGGCGCCATCACCACCATCCCCTCGAGTGACACTGCGCGCCGTCAGCCGGCGTATGAATGACAGCCTCATCGCGGACGGTTGGGTAAGAGGAAAGCCGTGCCGCGTGCTGGTGTTCACTGGGGCGGCCGTTACCATCATCAGACCTGACGTGGCGAAGGGTTTGCCGACTAGTAAGCCGAGTCGACCATACCAGCTTGTCACGGCATCTGGCGACACCTTGCCTGTGGAGAAGGAGGCCCTGCTGGAGCTGATCTTGGGACGGAGTGCCGAGCTTCTGAGGGTGTTCGTCGCGAAGGCGGCTGAGGAGGTGATTCTGGGACTGGATGCCCTCAGGAGCCACGAGGCGACGGTCGACGTCGGCAGGAAAGCCTGCGGCTCAACGGAGAAGAGGTTATACTCCGTCAACCCGAAGAGCGCCTTGGAATCAGTAGGGTCATCTTGAACGAAGACTTGGCTGTCCCAACGAGGAGCGAGGTGATGATGATGGCGCGACCGGAAGGCCAGACAGCATGTTGGGTCCAGGGTCTGCAGGAGTACGACTTCACCTCGGAACATCGCAGAGGGAAGAGCCACGGTAACGCGGATGCTATGTCCCGAAGACCCTTTCCAGAACAGTGCGGCCAATGCACAAGAGTGGGGGAGAAGAAGCGTGCCGCAGCAGTTCGAGTAGTCATGGCAGTGCCTGCGGATGGCTGGGATAGCGCAGGCCCGAGGAGGGAGCAGCTGGCGGACGCAGACTTGGCGCCACTCTTGAGGGAAGTAGAGGCAGGGACGAGACCAACCTGGGTGGACATCGCACCGAGGAGCGCCACCTACAAGTCTTATTGGGCCCAATGGGACTCGTTGAAGACCAGAGAGGGCGTGCTGTTCCGGGTATGGGAATTCCCCGATGGGAAGACGCAGAGAGAACAGTTGGTACTTCCACGGAGTAAGGTCCCAGAAGTATTGGAAGAAGAGCACGCCGGTACTTCAGGGGGACACCTGGGAGCGAACCGGACGATTGAAAAATACGGCAGCGCTACTACTGGCTGAGTTTACGAGCAGACGCTGAGAGGTGGTGCCGTCAGTGTCACGTGTGCGCGGCGATTCGCGGCCCCCAAAGGAGCCGGGGTCGCATGCAACAGTTCAACGTCGGAGCGCCGTTCGAAGGGATCGCCGGAGACATTGCTGGACTGTTCCCAATATCCGACTGAGGCAACAAGTACCTGATGGTGGTCGTGGATTACTTCACTAAGTGGCCGGAGGTGTATGCCATCCCGAACCAAGAGGCAAGGACAATCACAGACTACCTCGTGGAGCAAGTGTTTTGCCGATTTGGGGTACCATTAGTGTTGGACAGTGATCAAGACACCAATTTTGAGTCCAACCTGTTGAAGGAGGCACTAGAGAGACTTGGGGTTAACAAGACCCACACAACACCTCTACATCCCCAGTCGGATGGCATGGTCGAGAGGTACATCAAGACCGTAGAGGAACACTTGAGGAAGGTCGTGGCCAGCCATCAGCGAGACTTGGACGTCAAGGTGCCACTGTTCTCTCTGGCCTACCGCTCATCAACACATGACACCACGGGGATCACGCCATCTAGCTTAATGTTCGGCCGAGAGTTACGCCTCCCCTGTGACCTGGCTTTTGGTAGCCCTCAGGGGGTGAAACAGCCAGCGACCGAGTATGTGCAGAACCTGGTGGACCACTTCCACGACATGCACGAGATGGCTCGCCAGAACATCCAGAAGGCGAGCGACCGCATGAAAACCCAATACGACAGGCAAGCCAACAGCCAAGGGTTCCAGCAAGGTGACCTGGTCTGGTTGTACCGCCCGACCCGGACCAAGGGACGCTGCCGAAGCTTCAGCAGCCATTGCAAGGACCATACCGTGTGGTGAAGAAGATTAACGACGTGGTCTACCGCATCCAGAAGGTGCCCCGAGGAAAGATGTTGGTGTTACACCTGGATCGCCTGGCCCACTACGAAGGCGCTGTTCGGGACGACCAGCCTTGAGGAGGGAGTAGTGTTGCCCAAACGGCAAGCCCGCGATGCCGAGCAGTGAATGTAGGCCGGCGGAGGGAAGGGAGACAGGAGGGGTGGCTGGGTCTTCGTTTACCCCTCCTCCTACCGCTCGAAGGTGTACGAAGTTTCGAGAATGTTTTCCCCCTCCATAAACTGAAGATTCGAGAGGCTTCGGGGCCGATCGAGACAAGCGAGGCGACAGAGTTGTGTGAGTGTGAGCCGGGCAGCTGAGTTGAGCGAGTCGCGGCGGGCAGACGTGTAGTCGCGCTGAGCGTACGTGTAAAGACGAACTGGCAAAATTGTAATTGTGTACATTAAATTGTAATTGTGATATTGGAATAAGGTGGAAATAAAGAACATTTTGAGTGGTGTAATTGAACTTTTTAATTTCGCGAACCCACCAAAGACACAATATGTATCGCTATTTTGCTGGGAATAACCGTGAACTCTTTCTTGGAAAGTGCAGTTTCTTTTAACCGAAATGGACGAGTTCGTATAGTGTTTTTATGTCAATAAGTGTTGAATTTGAATAGGAAATGTAACGTTCACGGTCATTAGAAAACACTTCATTCATTTTTATGACAGCATACAGCATTGCCGAGCTATATTGCTTGCTGCAGGCAGGTTTTTAGGGGAACACTACATTTCTGGACAGAACCTAACCATGCTGGAGCATCCTAGGCTAGAGAATTATAGTTAAGGGGATGATAAATAATAATAGAATAAAAAAACGAAGAAATATGCTAAAGACTTAATTTTTTCCTTAGGTTCTCCGGACTTAAAGTCAACTCCTTCACATTGTGCCTTTTCTGTGCAAAACCAGTCAATTAATATTCTCCAAGGAGGGCAGCTTTAGGGACTCGGGACGCAGTATATAGGTGAAAATAAACTAATTTTTTTACAGTACTCATAAAAATAGTTTATATATGCCTGTGAATTTTCTAGATACAACATTTTAAAAGCCGAGATAGATGTTTTAAGTCATGCATGCATTCCCGTTTTATCCCCAATGAATCCACCCACTTTCCCTCTCTCTTTTTTTTTTTTCTTATTTCTTAAGTGTTGCACTTTTGCGTATGAATTGCATTATATAGTTTAAAGGTTGGCTGATTTTAACAAAATTAGCTTATAAAATTTTAAATCTAATACTTAAGGATTAAAATATACATATACTTTAGGTCTATTTATTCTTTCATCCATCCACTAAAAATTTACTTATACTTACTGTAAGAGACAATTTTAGCTTCAACTTCATAAAACTGAAACTAATTTTCGCAAGTAATAACACCAACTAATAAAATACGTCAACTTACTTTAAATTTAGTAAACTATCAGGACATATTATCGTACTTATCCGATAAAAATTGAAATGCGCAAGGTAATTTTAAAAGAGCTAGGCGTTTTTGTTAATTAAAATATTTAATAATGTTTTCTGAAATATTTGAGCTAGTATTAAAGCATTTGAATGCTCACGTCTTTATTTGCTCATTAACTGTATCAATTTTAATGCAAATACCTTTAAAATTAAACAAATTAGTCTCGGAGTCTCTTAATTGAGCCTGACTTGTAATATGAATTATGATTCCGGATTTGCATTGTGGAACTATTTTGGTAATGTGGGAGCCCAATTTGTCATTTAAACACATTGCTCAAATATATACATTCATAGACGAATAATGTGTAGTGTTTAACGCCCGCTTTTACTACATACGGCACCGCAGGCGGTGACACTGACGATACATGAGATGAAGATGGAGCATCGGTGGAATGAGATGGCAGGGGAAACCGGAGGTCCCGGAGAAAACCCGCCCCAACGCCGTGTTGTCCACCACAAATCTCACTTTGCGGTCGCCTGGGATCGAACCCGGGCCGCCTTGGTGAGAGCCAAGAGGTCTAACCACTGAGCCACGTCGTGGCCACCATAGACGAATAATCTGGACTGCTGTACGTGAAACACGACGTAATTACATGCACGTAAATAAGTACATGAGCACAGACCTTCTTCTCCTCCTTGCTATATGCATTGCCTCTTCGTAGGCAGCAGAATGCCTCTTGAAGACTGCGGTGATGGCATAATGCAAGCGAGTGTATAATATCACAGTGATAGCAGTTTTCCAGAAATGTTAAATGAATCAGTTCCCCTTCTAAAAAAACTATCAGTCAAAGCCTTAAGGAAAAGTACTGTTCATTTTAAATATTTCGTTGTTGTTATGAATACTTTTCATTAATTTTTTTGGTTAGTTCTTGATAATATATACACATCACCATCCGTTAGTTAGTCATGACTCCCAATGCCCTAACTAATTTCCAGAGTCTCTTCAGTTTGCATAACTTTCATCCAGTCTTTCTGCACATGCTCTACACTTCGCAGTTTTTCTACCTCAGTACTCTCCTTATAGAGGTTACAGTTTACAGGAATCATGAAACCTTTGTGCCTTCGTCTCTCGTGGTAAGGCCAACTACATTTCAATTCTGGACCCGCAGCTTGCATGCCACCTATGGTTCATACTTGAGATTTCCAGCAGCCATTCGTTTGAAACCTCTGCTTTACTTGGTAGTAATCAGTGTTGCGACGTTAGCTGATGAGAGTCGAAACGTTTATTCTACCATGTTATGGCAACGATAGTGTTTCTAACTCCATTTTCATTGACTATTTCTACAACAACTTAACTTATCAAATGTATTTTAAAGCCCAGCAAAGTCAGGTTGGCGTGGCACATAAACATTGCACATGACATTTCTGCAGTTTTAACCTCTTACTTGCTACTGTGACATTGTTGAGAACCAGAGATGCATCTTGGATATAATACCAAATCAAGGTATTAATCAATATGATAATGTGTATAATTGGTAATATAACTTGGATGAATTATAAGTATTTAGAAAATGCGATCAACTTTGAATAATAATGATTTGGCCTTGACAGTAGTATTAAATCACACATGCACTCCAACGAAATAGCATATTAATAATATCAATGTTAATATGGGTTATACAGAAACAAAAGTAAAATTAATAATACAATAGTTTGCATGTTAGGGACTATGGCTCATATTTTAACGAATGAAAGCAGATTGAATGCTCCTTAAAACAGATTCTGAGGAATTAGAAACAAAACTTTAAAAGTTTTATCTCAGAATGTTAATAATTTTATTTACAACAATGAATAAATTGAATAATAAATTAATGAAAGATGAATGTATAATAAATTAATATAAATGAATAGTATGAATAATAAATAATAAAATGAATGATTGTTAATGAATGAAATGAATAATAAATCTTTGAATAATTAAAGGTAATTGCAGCTGAAAACTTTCCTACAACAACTTAAAAAATCAACCAACTCATACTAGATGCCAATGTTTTTCTTTCCAAGCTTCTTTGGTGCGTTTTCATGATCATCCCTCTATAAAAGAATCCAATGTTTCGATCTATCAGTTCAGTGTTATGGGAAAACATTTGTTGTTGATTTCTGTATGGATTTGCCCCTAATTTGACCAGTTGCGGTCACTTGGTGCTGATGGTGGTGGTGCGTACACATGTTTAGATATCTGCAGATAAATTAATTTATTGTTTGTCACACAATTCTCTCCAGCAGGCAAAAGGTACGAAATGTCCATGAGCTGTCCATATCGTGTCACGAGAAAACATTTCATCACTAGCTTTCAATTCTGCTGAGTTATCGACAATTATTCCACTGTCAGTTGCACGTAAGCTCATGGTAATTATGCACCATGGTGATCATTGCCTAGTGAACTTTGCGTATATTACACATATATAGCGGCATTAATGCAGAATTACGCAGTGTATTTTGGTCAGTATATTTAGAAACATACCTTTAATTATGTACTTCATTCCATGAAATTTATACATTGTATCCTTATCTCACATTCATTACTTTAATAATTAAGTTGGAAGATGCAGAACCGCGAGGTTTACAAGCAATATGTCTACATATTCAACCTGATAAAATGCCTGCAATGATTAAACTTTGTGATGGTTATTTAATGTTTGTTTTAAATTTAAATAATTTATTTTGAATTGTACTATAAAGAGTAATTTGTACAAAATAGAAGATGTCAAATTTGGTAGGCCACGGAATCATACAACGCAAGTTAAATGTTACATAATATTGTTATTGTTAATTGTAAGAATGAAATTACGTGATATGGTGACGTGAACCAATAAAAGAGAGGTAATTTGGTTGTTATGGTAACATAGAGTGCAGAGAACCCAAAATTATCAGAAAGCTTTGCGTCTTTCTGTAAACAAAGGTCTTTGGAATAAGACGTGTTTTGTGTCACTGTGCGATTGTGCATAAACCTTTAGTTGCGAATGCATTTGTGTTGCACTATTGGCGTGTACCAGAGATATAAAGTTCGTCGATGCAACAACCAATATTTCTGAAAGGACAGCATCTGCATTATTTAAAATTGTAGCAGAATTTACTAATTGCTTTGTGGATTAAAACCCACAACATTTAAAAGTGAAGAGTGTTGCTTATTCTCCAACAATGGCAGTATGAAATCGTCGCAATGCAAGGTTTCTAGAACGTCGACTTCAGTCATCGCGCATTTTGCAAGTGATACGGTTGCAACTTCCTCTATTTTCGTGTATGGTTTGGTAAAGATTACATTGTCTTTTTCATGAAAGTGCTACGTTTAGATATGACGTGTAATTGTTCATTTTCTTCGATAACTTATTTCCAACGTAGGCTTCAGCCTGTGTAGGTGGTCATGGAATTTACATTCTTATCACCCATGTTGTGAAATATACTTTTAATGTTGAATGTGGAATTTCACATAATCAAAAGATAAAGAATTACGGAATTAAGTTAGTATTTAGGAATAAATTTTAGGAGAAGAAAAGTCTGTGTTTACATGCAAGTGAAACTACGTATTAAGAAACTAAGGCAAAAGTATCGTTTTACACAAACGATCCGAACAAATTTGATTCATTCAACAAACATAGGTCATGCAAGATGCAGAATGATCCAGGGAACTGTCAACCTACTTTCTCCTAAACGTATAGGCAGGCATATGTTGCCATTTCTGGTGTAGCATGTCACGCTAGTGCATAACCTTGCAGTATTGTAGGCAGTGGCTATGCATTTTTTAGTGGACTGTGTGGGTTTGTGTATGAGCTCTTCAATAACCGTGGCACAAGCGGCATATGTTCCTAGTATTAGGAAGTGAAATAACTCCGCGCACGTTTCTCTGCTAGCGCCCATTCTAACATGGATTTATCATGGTTTCCCATGCGTTGGATGTTCCTGTTCTACTAGATGTTCCAGATTTAGTTGCGAACATTTTTCTCATTAATGTTATAGGGAGAGACAAATGCGATCAGCCTGGAAGCGTTACAGACCTGCTTGCACGTCGTCACCCGATTCTGGTCACCCTTGGGGTCTCTCTCCTTAACTTTCAAGCCGTCACGTTAGTCATACAAAGAGCCATATTGCCTACACGCGGTGCACTACCTCTCTAACTTTTACCCCAGACCTCACTACTTCTGACAACATTTAACGTGCATAGAGCCCAACATCTAAGCTCTTTCCAGAGGAGATTTCTTGGTGTTAAATTGCTTCAAATCAGCAGTGGTTCCTTGTATCGTGGAAGAAAATGTACATCAGAGACATCTCAATGTCCTCTAGTTCCCGTCTGGTGAGCTGGAAGATGGCAAACTATCTGCATCCTTCCTAAGAAGGATTACCCCACGCCCACGATCACAAGTGTGACAGACGACAGTGTCACTTTCGCCCATGTGTTACGCCATATTACACTAAAACAAGTTGAATGGACAAGAGTAGCTTACCAGTAGATTTTGTTTTGCAGGTTTTGTTTGCGGAATTTCTCACAGGCACAGTGTGCTTTTTAGGGCGCCAGGTATATAAAACGCTGCCGGGCCTAAGCAGATTTTCTGTAGCGTTCCCACTAGGTGAGGTCTCCACTTCAGTTGCTGCTTGAGCATGGTTCAGCAAGCTGTTCGAAAAGGTGGTACAGCAGCGTCTCCAATGCATTCTGGATGAACATCAAGTGCTACGTCCTGAGCAGTTTGGTTTCAGGAGACAACATTTCACAACTCACCAACTCCTTCGTCTAGTGGATGAAGTGGTTAAAGGCTTTAACAATCAGCACTACATTGCAGCGCTCTTTCTTGACATTTCCTGAGCCTTCGACTCTGTCTGGCATGAAGGCCTCCTACATCGCCTCATCCAATACAATACCCCATCCTACCTTATACACATAATACATCATTACCTACAAAACCGATCCTTTATAGTCATGAAGGACGATGTCCTGTCCCCCAGCCCTATGCCATAAATGCAGGAGTACGACAAGGTAGTGTTCTTGGGCCCCTCCTTTTCCTAACGTATATAAATACCCTTCCAACCCTAAGAGGCTGCAACCTGTAGCTATTTGCCGATGATACCTTCATAATAACTGCGTCAAAACGGCATGATATTGCTGTGCAAGGAGCACAAATATTTACAAATATGTTGTATGCCTGGTTTGCGACCTGGCGGTTAAAATTAAATGCCACAAAATCCCAAGCAATCATTTTCACCTGACGAGAACTGCAGGACGTACCCAACCTCTGGCGGTAGAGAAATTCCATGGTCAACATAGGCAACATACTTCGGTGTGCTTCTAGCCTTACATGGAAGGACCACTTAACAGCGGTGGCAAACAAAACGATGGCCATGTTGTATCCACTATATAACCGTAAGTCGCCAATGGCTCCTGCTCTACACGCAGGTATTAAATCCGGCAATGGCCTACGCATGCCAAGTCTATGGTGCAAAAGCCAAAACCCATCTCTCCAAACTCCAAGTCTTCAAAACCGTTACCTTCGGACTGCAGTTGCAGCCGAATGGAATATCCCAAACCACAATATCCATCTAGACCTATCCTTTCCAAAAATTTTCGACCACATCCTACAATTGTCCCACTCCGTCTACTCAAAATTACCAAACAGTTTCAACAGCCTCAGTCGATGACTTGGGGAATACGATCTGGATCCAGGAGAGACCTATAAGAGGCCAAGACTTGTCCTATGACCTCCTTAAGCAAACAAGGTACATCTTCAGTAACTATACCATCCTTGACCACGTATCCTCTACACCTAAACTAAACCACCACCATTAACCCACCATCCATACTTAATAACCCCTCACGATGCCAGTAAGGGAGGTAGTCCCGGTATGGCAAGAGTCGAAGGACCCTCTTTTGCGGAGGAGGATTCCCTTCAGTGACACCTCTGTGCTGTGTGTGAGAGCATGATGGGGAGCTTTCAGGAAGAGAAGTATATGCCTCATGAACCTCTCGCAGGAGGAAACACTCGTTTACTCCTTAGCTAGTCGAGCATGAGGAATAGATATTTGCCCTTTTGGTGATTTATGTTTTAATATAGTTCTTTCAGTTGCCTCATCTCTTCCATACGTGGCCGATGAAATTAGGCGCCGGGATACTTAATTCCACGCCAGTTTAGCACATCAAGCCACCCGGGTTGGGTATTTTGGGAATTATGACCCCACAAGACTATTTCGAGTACTTTACATAATATGTGGCATCCGAGCTAACACTGGAACTAATGCTTACAACAGCAAAAGCTGAGTTTCGAATTAATCCTACCAAGAGCTAATTGGCCGCAAAATTAATCCCCAGGCAACGATATTGTTCATAGAATATACCTAACCGCCCCGCTTATGTGCATTAGGTCTGTAACGGCTGTTTTGGTTTAGGTCTCGAGACTTGAAAAATGTTTAAATAAGTGGTTTAAAAATCGATATGGACAAGTTAAAGTGAATAAAAATGGAAATTGTTAAAATTCAGTAGGTCATGACATGACGTAACATGTAAGTGATATGATGTGGATGTTTTATAATTCGTAGTTTTAAAAATGAGATTATGTAATGTGTGACGTGCACCAGTAAAAATTAAGTTTGATTGGTAGTGATGGCAACTAGAGAAATGAAAGGAAGGAAGGAAGGTTGGGAGGAAGGGAGGAAGGGAGGAAGGGAGGAAGGGAGGAAGGGAGGAAGGGAGGAAGGGAGGGAGGGAGGAAGGGAGGGAGGGATTCTGTTTTTTTGTCTCGGCAACTAGAAGCTACACTGAGACCTATTTTTTCAATATTAATTATTTTCTTATTTACAGTACAATTTTACATTAAGACTAAATGGTTTTTGCAGATACATGTTATAATTACATTACAAAAACTAACCTAATTAGCTACTATCAGTAGCTTTACGTTTGCAAGGTAAACTAAACGGAAAAGGTATGTAGAAAGAATTTTTACAAACTTTTATTTATTAAATCTCACGTTACTATCCTATTACGTTGTTTAAGTCTCTCTGATCTTCTAATTTCTGGTGACTGATTTCGAACGCCGGCCTGTAGTACTTGCTTATTATGTTCCCTTAAACCTTGTTGTTTATATTTGTCCATAATTACAGTGGAAACCTTCTCTGCTACCATTTCAAGTATTTTGAGGTCATTTGTGTTTCTAACTACGTCCCAAACATATTTACTTTCTAGCTGTTCCCTTTCCTCACCTAAAATTTCATTATATTTATGACATTCAAATAGGGCGTGTTCTGGAGTGTCTTCTAAATTTCATCGATCACAATTACTGATGTCAGACTCTCCAATTTTCTTAAAATACACGTTATATGGTGCATGTCCCGTTAAGTATTGGATACCTAATCTTGTTGGTACTATATCTTTTAATTTTAATCTTTCATTTATATTGGGATATAAACTATAAGTTCTTCTTCCTTGAAGTGATGTATCCAATTCATGTTGACAATCTCTTAAAAGCTTCCTGTTTATTTCTCCTTTATTCCTACAATATTCACCTATAACATGTTCAATTTTTAAGAAATCTTTCCTTTTGAGCCAATAATTTGCTGCTCTCTGTTTGCCAAACATACTAACAGAGCTGAAGTTGGTGTTATTGTTACGACTCCTAAGCACCTCATTAAAGCTTGTCTTTGAACACTTATAATTAGAGAAGATTAGTTATTAGTTACTATTAATTAGTTTCTTCTAACTAGAGAAGGAAAAACCAAGTATTTAAGTAAAACAGCGAAGAAAGAAAGCGTCCTTTGATAGAAGAACATTATGGTGAACAGACACATTCAGTGGCGCGAAATAGCAAAACAGTTGTAAAAGAGTTATTATCCGTTTTCTATAAATTTTCATCAAGGTATACAACACTATTGTCAAATTTTATACGAAAAATTGCATAAATAATAGAGATTAAATTGAACATCTTGATTCCTTTAAAAATAAAATAATCTATTGGTTTCGGTGTTTATTTAGTAAATGTATACTTAGATTTACGAACACGTCTGTCAATTTAGAGTTCTAATTGCTTAGACCTAAGCAGATCCGGAGATTTTAGATACATCGATACATCACAATGCCAGATTGGACCAAGTAGATTTAGCAATTCGTGGCTTCATCATCACCATCCAGGAGGGCTGAATACAACCCACAAGCCCATTCACGACGCGGGACCTCAGGTGAGAATAATTCCGTTCCACATGATCGCCGTAGACTCCGAGAACACCATCATTCCATCAGTACCATAATCCTGTTACACATGATCGCCGCACCGTGGGGCTGCTAAAACGTGGACTTCAAACATCGCATTTGTAGCAGAATAAACCCGCTACAGGTCTTGCATTCTGTCATGCACTGAGGGGAGTGTAATTATTATTTCGTAAGCAAATCCCGGTTAAACCCCAACCTCTAGTTACAAAATTCCGTCTTAAAGATGTCATATCTGTGATAAAACTAATAGGAGGGTGGGTCAAAAAGTAACCCCACCTTTTTTTCCCTTAAATAAATAAGTTAAGTAAAAACCTTGAATTGGGCCAATTCCTCAGACCTACTTCTCCAATCCCCTGCAGTAGTAACTTCCTAAGTCAACAGGTGGCGGCACTGCATCCTCTTTCAAAATGCCTGACATCGACATTCATATTAGACAGCATTCTGTGATTGAATTTTTGACTGCGGAAGGTTAAACGCCAATTCGCATTCACGAAAGGCTAAAAAATGTGTATGGTGATACAACGGTGGATGTCATCACTGTTAGACGATAGGTTCGTCACTGTAACGAAGCTGAAGGGCAAACGCCATTGGCAGATGAAAAGCGAAGCGGCAGGCCGGTGAGTGCAGTGACTCCATGCAACGTTCAGCGAGTCAATGACATCATTCGAGGTGATCGCCGGGTAACAACAGGTGAATTGTGTTGCATTACCTCCCTAAGTAAAGGCAGTGTAATGACAATTATTCAACAACTGGGTCACTCAAAAGTTTGTTCACGTTGGGTACAAAGAATGTTAACCGCCCAAAACAAAGAAACAAGGAAAACAGTAGCCTCCGAACACTTGCAGCGCTTCAATTTGAGGGAGAGGAGTTTCTGGAACAAATGTTACTGGAGACGAAACGTGGGTTCATTTTTTTGAACCCGAATCAAAGAGGCAGTCAATGGAGTGACATCACACAACGTCACCTAAGAAAAAGAAATTCAAAACTTAGCGGTCGGCAAGGAAAGTTATGGCGACAGTGTTTTGGGATGCAGAGGGTGTGCTTATAATTGATTTTATGGAGCAGGCATGCACAATAAATTCTGTCCTCTACGTCAGAACTCTCAAAAAGCTGAAAGCACGTCTTCGCTGAGTTCGCCCAACAAAAACTATGGCGGATGTTCTTCTTTTGCATGACAATGAAAGAGCATACACCAACCGTTACACCACTGAAGAAATTGAGAAAATGAGATGGCAAGTCTTACATCAGCCCCCATACAGCCCTGACTTGGCACCATCAGACTTCCATCTATTCGGTCCACTAAATGAAGCTCATCGTGGAATTCATTTTGAAGATGAGGAGGCTGTGAAAACGTCCGTGGGTCAATAGCTTAGGAAGCAAGACCGTGTGTTTTACTACACTGGAATACATTCCCTAGTTAAAAGGTGAACCAAAACTGTGGAAAAGGACGGAGATTATATTGAACAGTAAAAAATTAATCCTCAGTGTTGTAGTTTTCAAGCTATGTAAATTGGATTCAATTTTATTGGCAATTAAAAGAGAAAAAATAGGAGGCATTACTTTTTGACCCAGCCACGTATAAGGGGAGTACGCAGTAAAACTCTTCGGGCTGTGTATAGGCTACCAGCACCACGGATGTGCGGTGGGTCGGTTGGATCTTTCAGCCCACATATGACTTTCAGAAAAATTTCAGAATACAAAACTCAAACGTGCACAGCAAACTGTAATTTCACAACTTTCAGGCCACAAATGCCGTACAATTTAAGAAACATAACGTCAGCCCAAATATATTAGTGAACAATAGTCCTCAAATGGAAAACTTCTTAAAAGAATAGGATTTGTTTATCTTTTTAAATAAACCCCTCTGTACAAAATTTAAGATTTTAAAAGAATAATAATAATTGAGGCGCATTCTCATCCATATTCTTTTCTCAGTTCTGTGCAATTTACATATTCCGTTAACCAAATGTAGGTATTTCGTGCTGAAACTCAGGAATCACTATAGTTCTTGTTTGTCCCTAAGCCTGTGTCACCTTTAACGGCTTTCAGTTTCTCGGAGTCAACACTACACAAGCGCAATATAATCGTGCGGTGTAACAGGCACCGTACTTAATAAATTTGGGGGTTGATGACAGATTTAATTTGTTACACTTGTATACAGTAAAATCATCGTTGCAGCTCGAAGGATAGAAATATGAATCATGAAATACCACTACACGAAGTAAACTAGTTGGTTTTTTGTCGTGCCACAGAGAGCATTTTTGTGTCATTTTTTTCAGTCAGCACTGGATGCTGGCAAACAGATAAACATCATTTCCCTTCCTCTCTCGGTTTTAGAGATTTAACTGGCAGGAGTGTTATTTCGTCTGTTTTTACATAGCCCTGGCACAGTTCACCCTGTCAGTAATTCGATGAAAACAATTGAAAGGGTGTTAACGGAAGGCAGAATCAATAGAAGAAATCTGTAGCGTACTCAGGCCTCCAAAAACCTAACCTCTATACGCGTACGTTCTATTTCTTCTATTAAAATAAATGGACAAAGTCGGTCTTGGAGATCTTTCAGACAATATACACATGTATTATGCAGTAGTTCTCACATCTACGTATTTTAAATAAAAGTTTTATTCTAAAATAATTTTTAAAAGTGTTAAAACGGCAGCATTGCCTTAATTAGAGAAAGAACAAGCTGTTTTTTTGAAAAATTTCAGTCCTGAAATGATAACTTTAGTACAAAATATTATAAATGAGGCCAGATGTCAATGTATAGACGCATGTGACATTGTCAAAGTTGTTGATTCTTTGGATAAAAACAATCTATGCAATATAATGAAACAAATGGGAATATCCCTTGCATGTAACTAATGCTGTAAAGTGTGTATATATATATGGTTACAAGAATAATGATATATATGAATGCAACATAGAATAATCTAACACAAATAAAGGAGTGAAACAGGGAATTAGCCTGTCCCCAAAACTTTCTAACGCATATGTATACTATGACCGGGTTGAAAAACACATATAACAATCAAATTCATATATAAAAGAGGGAAAAGGGGAGTCAAATATTTTACTCTGGGTATTAGATGTGGTGAACATATGAAGTAACAAGAAAATCAACAAAGATCAGTGTATATATAGCTTACAATAACTACGAACACAATTTTAAAAAATAGCAAGGAAAACTAAATAGTACCCCTTAGGAAATACCTATCTCACATACTCAAATGTTAGCATATAAAAACACTTGGGAAAAGTGCTTTCGGACGCTACATTTATATTGATCAGATAATTATATAGACTATAAAGTGCATAAATTCCTGCAAGTTTAAAAGATAAGACGCAAATGCTAAGAAACGGCAGGTTCATAAAAATGATGGAATCGCTAGCTTTTTACATTGTGCCTTGTGGGTTCGTAAAGTTAAAATTATAATTTGCAGAAATTCAAACTTCTTTTTATTTACGTAGAAAGACAGTTTGTACACCCTTTTCAGCAGGATGACGTAACATACACCAACAGTCCCTCGTGGCTTCACCACACGTAAACAAACAAAAGAATTCACCTTCAAATCACTACACGATTATCAGTTCTCGTCTCGACTAGTTACAGTTCAAATATCCACACGATAAACAGCTCACAACTGCCCACAGGGGCCTACTTCGGTAGGTACGGGTTTGGCGCACCCGGGGTCCCGAGCCAACAGTCTCCCTCGAGTGGGCTCCTCTTCGTGGTTGAGGGAGATGGTCAACAGGCCCACCCACGTGTAGGCCGTGCGTGGAGACCCGTGGAGAAGGTTTTTAGATTCTTGTCTAGTTTAGAGTTTAGGATTTAGTGAACGAAATTTTTAGTAGGTTCTGTTTGATGTTTATGTACGTGTATTTTTAATAGTTTTTGTTACACTTGTATAGATTTTAGAAAGTTTTATATCTGGCTTTTGCCATGACTAGCTTTTAAAGGGCGCTGATGACCGCCATAGTTGAGCGCCCTTAGAAAACAATTATATATATTATATATATTGGCTCACAACTGCAATTGCTAGCAGCTCCCTGCCGATTCACTGATGGCAAATATCACTGTTGCATTGATATCCGAGCCGCTGGTTCTCGAAGCCTGCCGAAGTTTCTCGAAAGCTGCAGAAGCTTTACGGCCTTTCGTGGTGCAACGAGATCACCCGGACTATCTCCGTCTCTTTCTCCCTCTGCTGCTCTCTCTCTCTCTCTCTCTCTCTCTCTCTCTCTCTCTCTCTCTCTCTCTCTCGGCAAGTGCCCATGGCTCATCGGTCCGCGGGCGTGGCTAGGGCCCTATCTGTCTCTTTCACTCCCCGCTTCAATGTCTCTCGGTACTCATCTACGCAGCAGCAAAACAAAGCCTCGCGACAATATGAAAGTAAATACTGGATACTGGAACGAAGGGATAGAAGTAACATGAAAAGCACTCAATTGAGGCTTTGAGCAATGTGAAGATTTGTACAGGAAGGAACCTAATAGGAAATCCGCATATACGTCAATCATTAAAGATACATTCTTCAAAGTTGAAGGTCGAAGAAATATCTGGAAGAACATATGAAGAAAGAAAGTCACAACGATGGACTGCGGACGAACTAGAATAAAAGCCTTATCAAAACGCTTTACACAAATTTGAGTGCTTTTTTTATCTACATTTGAAAGTGTAATAACTAGTTACTTTAGTGGTACGTGTGTTTTGTTACATTTCTGTGTAGCCTTTTCAAAGTATCCGCTCCCCCAAAATGATGCATGTAATCCTTTCACTACTACAGTCGTTTACTTTCTTCCATTGCGGCGACATGCTGCCTGCTCTCTGGACCCATACTTGTAATTCTGGGTAAGTTCACGATTTTGGATTCCACTATTTACACCAAAATAGTTTATAGATATTGTTTTGTTTAACTTTTCTACAACTCGCTCAGTGGTGAATGTTGATGCCATTTTCCGAATGCAGAGTGCAACAAACAGGGCGGGCACTGTGCAGCTGTGAAGTTACCAATTATCTTAAAATTGGAGCAAATATTTTTTAAGAGCTTCTTTAGTTTAATTACATTGATACATTTGAAGCTGTAAATAGCTACACTGTGACGAGCTCCAATTAATTCTGTGGATAAACAGAATTGGAAATAGTCAGTAATCCTACTCATTTTACCCAGCGGACAAAGAAAATCATCCCACATTCCAAAATGAAAGCTAAGAAATGGGGCGTCAATCACAAACATAAATCCTGGAACAGATTTTTCATGAAGGAAGACAGAACAAAAGCGTGTCATAGATCGTAGCCTTCCACGAAACAAGGACAAGCGTCTCAGTAACAAACATCTGTAAAGCATTCTGGAAACGTAGAGTCAGACTGAAAAATTCAATGCCATAGCCGGTATTTGAACCACGGATCTTTCTGGTTGCCGTCCAGCCGCTCTAACCATTGAGTTACTATGGCCAACGTGCCGATGTGACATTAAATTCTGCAACTGATTCGTGGTTTTCCCGGTAAACCACTTAGGATTTCTCATAAACACATGAGACAACTACCTTGATGGCGACTTACAACGTATAAGTACTTTAAGGCCCGGGCTTTATAATTAACCACTATTAGGTCAATTAATGGAAATTAATTGATCTTTCACACTAACCGTGTGTAGGCTAAAGAATGGAAATTGTGGAGAATTTAATGTCGTATCGGCACGTTGTCCATAGTAGCTCAATGGTTAGAGGGGCTGGATGGAGACCAGAAGATTCGTGGCTCAAATCCCGGCTATGGCGTTAAATTATTCAGTCTTATTCTACGTTTCTACGATTTAGCCTACACACGGCCAGTGTGAAACAATAATTAATTTCCATCTGTAAAGCATACTTGCTGATCGATGGATAATAAAACTTGGAGAAAAAGAGAAACAGAGGCATTTGTGGACATGAAGCTTTTCTGTAATATACCTCCTCCAACGTTGTCATATCGGGCGATGAATGGAAGGGATGAAATGACGCTCAAATGAGCCCAGGGTCCACAGACCTTAGAGTTACCCAATCATCGTCTCTCAGAATAACAGAACATCCAGGAAAATACATTATCCTGACCGATATTTGAACTCTGGACCTCTTAAACGTGAGGCAGACACGCTACCACCACGCTACCGAGGCGGGCAAACAAGTATTCAGCGCTACTGAAATTGATTAATGGTTACTTATGTAATGTTTCTGATAGAGATGTCCATTTTCAGCATCTTCTTTCATCAAATTTAAAAATATTAAATCGACATATTAGCTGCATTTTATGATCACCAAAGCATCTACTATGTGCGATTGGCAACCTATTGGGTACGTCTGCTTAAGTGCACAATAAGGTCATGAGGTTATATCACTGTAACTGTTGAAGAGAAAATATTGTCACGCAAACGGCGAACTCGCGTTGCTGATCGATAATGCGGACTGGCGGTGGCGGGGAGACGCAAGGGGTGGCCCCTCCTCCTACCGCGCGAAGATGCACGAAGCTTCGAGAATGTTTTCTCCCTCCATAACGGAAGATTCGAGAGGCTTCGGGGTGATCGATACAAGCGAGGCGACAGTTAGTTGAGTGTTTGATTGTGAGCCGGGCAGTCGAGTTGAGTAAGTCGCGGCGGGTGGACGTGTAGTTGAGTTGAGCGGGTCGCGGCGGGCAGACGTGTAGTCGCGCTCAGCGTACGTGTAAAGACGAACTGGCAAGATTGTAATTGTGTACATTAAATTGTAATTGTGATATTGGAATAAGGTGGAAATAAGGAACATTTTGAGTGGTGTAATTGAACTCTTTTTAATTTCACGAACCCACCAAAGTCACAATATATAAAAGAAAATTGTATTACTTAGAAATAAGATTTTTGAAGCTCCTTACTTTTGAGTACATTATATTATTATATGCATGATTTTCGTGTATTGTGTTCTATTCATATAATAATTTATATAGCAGTTTTACTTTATATGTGCATATTTATTTGGTTTCCTTTGATAAATACTATTTGCTGCATAAAGGTTATAGCTATCTCCTGTAGATTTTTTTTAAATTTTTAACGGGAATTAAAGTAATAGGAAAAACAACAACAGGGTATATTGGGTATCTGGGTAGAAAGAAGGATGGGGCATGGGAGAGATGTTGTTCTGGGGTAATCCTATTTATTGGAACCTGTGGTGCTGATTTAATTTGGGCTGTTGAGGTGATTGCGGTAAAACCGCTTGTGGTGATCAGGTAGCAGCCATGATCCAGTGGACCCTGACAACGACCTGTGAACTGTGGTGATTAATCAATGTAATTCAGTGGCAAATATGGCAACTGTCGTAAGGACAGCCATCTGCTGTGTGGCCAAAGCCTTCAAGGGCTCGGACTCGAGGAGGGTTCCGGCGAGGCAGGTCTTTGGGCGGTGGCGTCCAACGGGCGTGGGAGTCTCTGCGAGGTAGTGCTCCGTTATCTGGAGCCAGGGATCTTCTGAGGTCATCAATACCCTGTGAGATGAAGCTCAGGTGTGTGCGGAGAGCCTCCTCTAGCTTCTTGCTCGGCGTTCGCGTGTCGTTGATGTAACCGACGATCATCTCAACCTCAGCCTTGCAATAGCTTAAGGCCTCAGAGGTGGAGCCGGCTTCTTCTTGAGGAGCGCTTTGCGGTGGTTGGGCGGCTTCCCTTACATCATCCAACGTCTGAAGTAGGGCTTCTTCCCATGTAGCCACCGCGCCGTCAGCTTCTCTACGGTTGCCTGCATGTCGGTGAGTGCGGTGGTGACGGTGTGCAGAAGTTCTGTGTGTTCAACTGGGCTGGTTTACGTCTCCTGGTGCTGCTTGGTAAATTCGGCGTATGTGCGGCGTTGTGTTGGCTGCTGCGGGATATGGCGTGAGTTTTGAGGCTGAGGTTGGTGTTGTGGTTGAAGAGGCTGTTGGTGAAGTCGGTGTTGATGGTTGGAGGTTCGGCGTTGCTTGGGGTTAAGGGGGCACGAAGCTTGTCCCGTAAAGTAACCTGCGGTGTTGCAGGTGGCACAGTAGAGGGGAAGGCGCGACAGGTCGTTTCCCTTGCAGACTGCAGTAAGGCACGCAGCTCCACAGCAGTGGCAACAAGGCTGCGCTGTAGGTGGTGGCGGTGTGGCCGTATTGTCAGCAGTGGCGACATGGAGTGGGAGGGCCCCCAAGCATGCTTCGATTGGGAGCACCTGCCCGAAGGCAGTGAGCCCGTCTCTTAGCGCAGCATGGTAGTCCGCATCGTTGAGGTACTCCCGTCTCACCAGGGGTGAAGGTCTCTTGTGCGTGGTGATGCGAGACACCTTCACCAGGGAAGGCCAGCGGAGGTGGGCGGTGTTGAGGATAAGTGCCTCAGGCAGTTTTCCTGTGCACTCCCCGTGCCACTGCGCTAAAGCTGGGCGGCGGTGGCACGGGTTCGGCCGGCGACAAGGCTTCTTCTGCTGTGGTGCGCTGATGTGATATGTCGGCTGTCTGCTGCGGCGGGTGAGCAATGGTGGCGGCAGTGCTAGGCTCGGGCGAGCTCGGTGCCGGCGGTCCAGGCTGCTCTTCCGCAGGTTTTATGGGAGGAACTTTGCCGGCGTTTTCTGCTGCTGCTTTTGCAGGCGGTGCTGCGGTCGACGTTTGCTGCTTCTTCTTTGCTCCCATGTTATCGGTGTGACGGCTGAGTTCGGAATGTCCCTGTAGAATATCGCACTACTCCTTTTAAGTAAGGTAGCATTTACTTTTACACCACTCAAAATCATTAGAATTAATTCTTTAGAAATTAAAATTTAGCTTAACTATCCCAGAAATAATAATTGATGTACTTTTCTTACATTTTTAATATAAAGCCTCCTCATAAGCAAAATGATTCCAGGTTTTCTGACCCATAGTATAATTATAATGCAATTTTGTTATATTCCTCTCTTACAGTTTCCCTTTTGTCATTTACAGCAGGGCTGAAGTAATCGCGATTATATAGTGCGATCCATATAAATCGTGAACCATTTCAATAGGCCATAACTTGTGAACCAATAATAGGACACACGTGCAAATTTGGGAGAGTAGAATACACAATTGGAAGATTACATTACACTAGTTACATCTCAGAGAAAATGTTGTAAGTGCCCCCCCACCAGCATCTATACCAGCACTCGCCTCACCATATTCTTTGAAATGATATCGAATTGAGAGAAAGCTTTTTAAAGCAAGATGAAGCAACGTCCCATACATCTAATGACACCTGTATCCAGTTTCTTTCATAATCGAACAATCTCAAAAGGTCTGTGGCCTCCCAGACATAACCTGATCGGATTTTTTCTTGCGAGGTTATCTAAAAATAGAGTGTACAAGAATAGGCCACAGACAATTTATCGATTTTCTCAAGAAATCTATTCGAGCCTAAGTAACATTGGCGACGATACTGTCAGTAAAACTTCAGAGAATATGGTGAGACAAGTACAAACATAAATAGATGCTGGTGGAGAACACTTCCAACATTTTCTCTGAGATGTAAATAGTGTAATGTAATCTCCCAAATGGGTATTATATTGTACTAAAGTTGCACGTGTGTCTTATTATTGGTTCAAAGGTTATGACTTATTGAAATGGTTTAGGTTTATATTAATTGCTCTATACTTAATGATCTGCTTCCTATAGGTGTAATTATTATTTTTTGGAGATGATAGAAGTCACAATTACAACTGCATGATGGCGATTTTGAAATGGGCATCAAAAATGTGGAAAGCAATATACATTACATACAGATTTGAAGTGTACAAGTGCCTATAACATAGAGTAATTATTCACCTCATATTAAATTAAGCACATCAATATGTTTTCTTCGATTAACTTGATGAGACATTGACAAATTTACACTTTGATGCCGTTGAACAACAAAATGCGCATAAAACATGAGAGCGTTTAAAAGCAACTCTAAAAATTTAGACTTTGTAACCTTTGGGAAAATGGGTTAATATCTCGTAGTCAATATTTAATTACTTAGACAACCCCAGTTTTGTGGTGCATTACGTTGGTACAGTCAATAGTTTATATAGTGTCTGTTTCCCCCTATTTATATTGTACATTTCTGACCACAAGCAAGTATTTATTTGTGGCTTCCGGAGACACCAGAACAGAAACAGCTGAAAAGATATTTCCATAATAAACATTAGAAAGCGAGGAATAGTGAAAGGGTCTTAGGGCATGGTAGACACCGCTGAGTCTGATTTGCAGTTATGTGAAGCTACGAGTGTGAAGTTTGGGAACACGTCGTATTATGAAAGGAAACTTTTTTGGTACGTGGCGACAAAACAGTCGAAGAATGTGTTGCGAATACCAGCTGTTACTGGAATGTGGAAACCCACACTATATCGTATACTTAAAGGCGAAACAGCCAGAACAGAAGTGTGGAACATCTTTATTGGTAAACTGGAAGATTTTCACTTAACATTCTGAAGAGCAACTCATGCAGTGTGTTTTCGTAATTGCTTTTGGGATAACTACAGTTCTGAATGAATTAAATTCTAAAGCATATTGAAGCGAGCGGACTTCTGTAAAAGTATCGGATTTCCTGTGCAAACTTTGGTCCCAAACGCTCATTTATACTTCTAGTCCAAATTATTTTAGTTAAACATCTTTAAAATGTATTTTACTTCTAATTTTTTTAAGTGAAAGAGGAATGTCAGAACCCAGTAGACTTCAGAGATAGCCAGCCCTTTAATGCGCTGGATGCTTGCTATATGATGAACTTTAAACCTCTTCCTCTTTGCATGGCTAACAGATACATAGGTGGTCTGAAACGTTACCGACCTAATAAAGATACAAGACATTTTTTTAGAAGTTTCTCTTCAACGTAGTCTCCTTGTAACTCTACATACTTCTTCCAACGATGTTCCCATATCTGTAACCCTTCCAAATAGTATTCGGTGTTTTTCTCTGCAAAATAATTGTACATGAATGTGACAGCCTCTTCATTTGACGAAAATCTCTGTCCTCCGACCACAATGTTAAAATGAGGAAACAAAAAGAATTCGCTTGGGGCTAGATCTGGTAAATAAGGCGGATGATCAAGCAGTTCAAACCGTAATTCGTGGATTTTCGCCATTGCAACCGCTGAGGTGTGATGTTTTCGTTGAACAAAATTTTCTTTTCCTGCAAATGTGGCCGTTTTACCGCAAGTTCTGCCTTCAGCTTGTCAAGCAATGATTGGTAGAATGCTCCTATAATGTTTTTTTCTATTTTTGAAGATAATTGATTAAAATAACTCCATGACTATCCCCCCCCCCAAAAAAAAAACAGTCGCCGTCACTTTCGTAGCCGAAAAAAACTGTTTTTTTTTTTTTTTTGTGGAGCCGGTTCCCCCTTTGCAGTCCACTGTTTGGAATGTATTTTTGTTTCGGGCGTATAAAGCTGTATCCAAGTTTCATCCACAGTAATTAATGGGCGCCAAAACTCGAATTTATTGAATCTACACTGCGCCAACAGAACGTTGGAAATGTTCATTCGAACATGTTTTTGGTCTAACGTGAGCAAACGCGGCATCCAATGCTCGGGCAGCTTTCTCATGTCTAAATGTTGATTTAATATATCATAAACACGTTTTTTTGACATGTTCATGCTTCTGCTATCTCTCTTACTTTAATTCGGCAGTCGTCTAGCACCATTTGGTGAACTTTAGCGATTTTTTCGTCGATAGTTGTAGTTTCCGAACGTTCATCGTCTCCCAAGCTCTTACGGCCAAGTTTAAATTCAACTGCCCAAAATTTCACTGTGGTAAATGATGGTCCAGAGTCCCCATACACAAAATCGAACTCATCTTTGAATTGATTAGGCATATTGCTGTTCAAAAACAAATATTTAATGATAGCTCGAGATTCGATTTTGTCCATCTTTATAAAAAGACTCATCTAAACTCAAACGACTGTTACACTCAGCGTCCCAAATAGCTAAAACTTTGGTGAGTAACTGTCAACATATGAACAGCGAAACTTAATAGCTTTTATTTACGAGTACTGCCACCTTCATGTTGAGGTCGGAAGCTTTACGGACCACCTTCGTAAAAACAATAATAACAACAAATTGTAAGTTTTGGAAAGTTCAGACAAATAGCAAGGAATATCTTCGAATGATTTAAATCACATAAAAAGACACCCACCTAATAAAATCTGTGTGCATTGATGAGATTTGCATTTTATCGATCATAAGGTTTTATGTATCTCTTAACGATCTCCAAGTTATAGAAAAGTCATGCTGAACTAAAGAACGTTTGAAGAAATTCCCAGAAAATTCAAGTTATTCATTTCATTTGTCCTGAAAAAAAATCTTAAACGTATTCTGTTCATATGCTGTTGTAATCTGAATCCTTTAAGCTATTTTTGAGCACGTCAACATTTTGGAAAAAATACCCACAAAAGTGGAACACCGATTGGGGGGATAATCCCCAAATTCTCAGAGTAAGATCCTTGGAGGTGAGAGGACATAACTAATAAGTTACGTGTTCAGAATACATTGGTTTTGAGTCATTTGTTTTTGTCATTTGAACATGCATTTTCCATAATTTTTCGCCTTCTAATTGATGATAGGTACTCTGCCTAGTTTCTGTAAGCAGTATAAAAAGTAAAAATAAATAAATTGGCCGTAATGTAACGCATGCCAAGTAATTCCTCTATTTTCTTGTTATTATTCCATTATTGCATTAATACGAGGTATGTTCAATAAAGAATGATCAAATTTTTTTGCAACGTAACTTTACTCATCCTCATAATGTTAATGGCCCTTCTCAAAATAGTCTCTCTGAATGCGATTCACTTGTCCCAGCGATTCTGCCAGTCTTCAAAGACATGCTGGAAACCATTTTTGAGAGATCCTTCAAAATCGTCTCTGCAGCCTTCAAGTTAGGGAAAAGAAAAAAGTCACATGAGGCTACCTTTGGACTATAGGGAGGGTGAGGGATGTACTTCACGTCAGTTTTTGCAAGATATCCAACAACATTGGCAATATGGGGCCACGCATTATCGTGGTGCAGCATCCAGCCTGCTTCAAGGAAATGTGGTCTTTTGCGCCTGATATGGACTTGCAATATGTTCAGGACATCCCTGTAGCACTGCCATTTACTGATGTGTGTGCAGGTTCAACATGCTGATAAACCATTCCATGAATATTAAAGAATGAGATGGCCATAATTTTCCCAGCAGAGGCAACCACTTTTGCTTGTTCAGGGGTTGATGATGAAGGAGATTTCCACACTGAGCTTTGCTGTTTGCTCTCAGGATCAAAAGGATGTTGCCAAGTTTCATCAGCAGTGATTACGTTTGAAGGAAACTCCGGATCTTCCTCTAACATCAACTTTAAATGTATGCAGATCTGCATGCGAATGGCCTTTTGTTCGGGAATCAACAGTCTTGGAACCCATCGCGCACAAACACGTCTCATGTGTAATGTTTCTGTCACCAACGTGTGGGTGGCACCCAATGAAATGTTCAGTATTTCAGAAAGTGATCTTAAGGTGATTCGTCGATCCTCTCTCACAATTCCAGCAGCAGTGTTGATGTTTTCTTCCGTAAGAGCAGTAATTGGAGCATCGGGTCCACCTTCCTTTAAAATTGATAGTCTCCCCTCTTTAAACATTTAAAACCTCCCTAGAGTTGTGCTGTAGGGAAGAATAGACTCTCCATAGGCCTCCTGTAACATTGTATAGGCCTCAACTGATGAATTTTTGAGACGAAAGCAGAATTTCAAAGCCGCATATTGTTCCTCGCATGTTACTTCCATTGCAGTGGTAGGCGACACTCACATGTCTGAACTTGCCTGGTTCTCACAGACGGGAAACAGGGGTACCAACAATGAAACTACTACGGCGTATTTGTTTCACATTAAGCTAGCAGAATATAATAAGATGAACTTTAGTGTGAAAAATTATGACCGTAAAAAACTAATGATCATTCTTTATTGAACAGCCCTCGTATTATTAAAATAATGTTTCTTTTTAAGTTATTACCAGACATCGGATCCCATACACCTTGAAAGAGATATGAAGGTTACGAGTCTTGCAGCATATAAATGCTGAAGTCAGTCCCGGCGACAACACGCAGGGATAGTCTGGTGCGCAACGCGTATCTTTATCTTCATTACAACTACTGCTCCTCACACAGGTAGAACTGCCCTCCAGGGAGTGCAAGATGTTGGACATATTGCGTTAATAGTATTACTTCCGCAACCATTACTGTACATTCACATTCTCCTGTTTATAAAACAAAAGTTTTGGTTATTATCAATAGCCATTAAACAGCTTGAAGAATGTAGTTTCCAGCTGTTGAGGAGGTGTCTGCACAAATTAACAATATGCAGAATGCACCATCTACCAAACGAACAGTATTCTACCCGCCTCGGTAGCATGGTGGTAGCAAGTCTACCTCACGTTCAAGAGGTCCCGATTTCGAATTTCGGTCAGGGAGAGTTACCTGGATAAGGTTTTTCCAGGGTTTTCCCTCATGCTGAAAGACGAATGTCAGGTAACTCTAAGCTCTATGGACCCTGGGCTCATTTGAGCATTATTTCACCCGTTCCATTCATCGTCCGAAATTACTTAACGTTGGAGGACGTAAATTACAACAACAAAAAAAACCACCAATATTCTACACAAAAATACTGGATTTTCAGTGTTGCGTAAAATTAGAAACAAAATAAGTCCCTGACAAACATATGAAAATTATTTCTACCACTCATATGCACCATTAACGTCAATGTGACATTGATCGAACTTTCTCCCAATATTTTTATATTGTTTCAGTGTGAGGCGCAGAAAATTCATATTTGACAATTTACAAATGTACATGGCTTTTCACTGTAACTCCCGCAACGAAAGAATGAGAAGAATGTATCCGTATCAGAGTGTACACACACAGCGCACCGGTAAACTTGTTGATATGGACATTGGCCTTGTATAGTACCTGCGATTGCTAAGGTGTATGCGATCCGATGTCGGAGTATTACTATTACTAGAGGTAGGTAGTTAGGTAGGTAGGTAGGTAGGTAGGTAGGTAGGTAGGTAGGTAGGTAGGTAGGTAGGTAGGTAGGTAGTTAGGTAGGTAGGTAGTTAGGTAGGTAGGTAGGTAGGTAGGTAGGTAGGTAGGTAGGTAGGTAGGTAGGTAGGTAGGTAGGTTGAAGCATGGGTGAGCATGTGAGTCTAAGATATGTACTACTGTTTTAAGGGCACTGGAAGGTTATTTTTACCCAGACAAGGCTGATTTTTACATATATTAAAATTTGAATATATAGGAAACTAAACATTATCAGAAATTGAAATTCGTATGATTACTTTATAAGGATGTGTGCATTTAACTACAGTATAATATTTAAATACGTTTACATAGGTCCATGCACAAGGGGCATAAATCACACCGTGTCCTGAAAAAATATTGCAACCTATATTTCAGGTGCACTTTACTTGTAGGACTTTAAAGCTACATGCACCACGTTTTATCTTAATAACCTAAGATGAAGTTGTATAATATCAGCTAAATGAAAATCACATATAGTTTATACTATGCACATTAAAAATTAACCATTTTTGAGTAAAAAAAATAAATAATATTATATTCTCAAGGACTGAATATGTATTTTCATACATTTTATAAAATACATGATCAGAAATGTTAGCCAAAGGTGTTCAAGGAACATTGACAAATAACCACTACAAATTTTGTGTCAATATCTTTCATAGTTTTTGAGGAAAATGCACCTAAAGTATGAAAAATCAAGGTTTTGGGAAATCACGATCAAAGATTAAGCACCATTCTCAGGAAGTGGACGTATCATTACGCCGCCATGTTTAAATTGACGAATTAAAGGACTTCAATACCAGCTGATAACCTATGTTATATATCATTTTAATGGATTTTTTTTAAGCCTATTGACCTCCCAGTGCCCTTAAGAAGTCCACATCTGTTTTCCTCTGTTTGCTTATAAAAAGAGAAAATTTTGGTGAATGAATCCCATGGAAGTGTTTCCTGGAAATCCATTATTTTCAGCATGTTTTAATTAACCTCTTTAAAATTGGGAGAATCGAACCATGAGCGTATTATTCTATTTACTTGCAACTACTTTCTCTAATGCTGTTGCTAAATTGATATGATTGATGTAATAACAAAAGTAATCCTATATTATCAGCGTGATTATTACTGAGGTTAGTAATATTACTCAAGTATTATTTTAGTTGATATTATGTGTTGCTATATAAGAAGTATACAGCTTCTGGCGAGTGTGTTCGTTGTATTTTTAGTTGTATCTTTCTGATATATCTGAAGGAAAAAGAGAAACCAAAGAGAACGTTTCTGTGCTGCTGGGCAATATTCAAATGGGGTTAGAATATTCGCCCAGTTGGGCATTTTCTCCTCGTGCTTTAGCTGGTGGTGAAGTGAAACAGGCGTGAAAACAGAATGGCCGATTAACTAGACCACACCCTAACTTTCTCCTGTATTTACTTGTTGGTACATCAATTTCCTTAAGATAGTGGGTACAAGGTGTCATCTCGCAGTTGCTGTCTGACAGCGGAGCAGGTAACATCGCAACACCGTGACGACTTGTTTATCTCTCCGGCGCGAGAGGCGGCGTTAGTAGAACGGGGCAAATTGCCGGCCAATTCTACATCACATTTCTTTGTGTTTTCACGTGCGTACTTTCTACTCGTGAAGTGTTAATATTTAGTGTACTATGGCTGACCCCCCTGATACGGGGCAGCTAATCTACTCCGCAATGCAGACATGTTACCAGCAAGAAGAACAACTTTCTGCTTCCACTTCTCTGCAGCAATGTCTACCGACTCTTCACTGTGAACCAGTCCAAACTTCACTCCGTCCTACGACTTCTGCTACTAGTGAAAATGACGAACGTGCTTCTAAGCGGCAGCGGACTTCAGGAGAATCCGTTGCGCCATTAGACTCCAACATGGATTTTGACTCGAATGATTGTGTACCAAATGGGAACTTGCCAGCAGACACCTCGGACGTCGGCCCTCTTCAGTCTTCGACGACGAGACCTTCTACACTATCTCCTCCTTCCACGTCACGTCCTACAACAACACCCTCTACACCTGGCGTCTCTACACCACGTAGCCATTCCAATCGTTATAACAACGCAGATCCCGGACCTTTTTATGTGTTTATTGAAAGTTTGGATAAGAATGTGGGTAAGCTACACCCCATGAGTGTGGGTAAACTGCTATTTCGTCACAACCCGACAATCCGACCTGCAATTGTGCATATTACCTCAGCAGGAAAAAACCGACTCAAAATTGAGGCAGCATCGGCAGAGGCCGCTAACACTATAGTAGAATCACCGGCATTTACTGGAACATCTTTGGAAGTTTACATTCCCAATTTTCTGATACACAAACAGGGTGTTATTCGCAACGTGGACACCAGTCTCTCAGAAGAAGAAATTGCTGAGTTTCTAGAGAGTGCCTACCCTGTTATTTCTGTCCAGCGTTTTTCTCGACCCACTAGCGACCCTGTAGTACGGGTCCCCATTCCTGTGTGTAAGATTACCTTCCGCTCTCAAGTGTTGCCGACTCATGTAGTCATCTTTGGAACGCGATGCCCGGTGGAACCTCGTGATCCTCCAGTCTACATCTGCACTAAGTGTTTACGCTTCGGCCATCGCTCGCATCAGTGTCGGAGTGCGGCTAGATGCGGTAAATGTGCTGGACCCCATTTCTTAGAAGACTGCACCTCTACCTCAGGTCCTTGCTGCATTCACTGTCAGGGAGCTCACCTGGCAACAGATAGAAAATGCCCAGCATACCATCAATACCGGGAGGCACGGGTGGCAGCTGCTCGAGCAGATGCCCCTTGCTCGCCTCAGCCATCTCGTCCAACTTACTCACAGGCCATTAATGGAGCCCTCTCGATGACTGATACACGGTCTTTCCCTCCTCTCCCTGGAGCAATATCTCCTACAAAGTCAGCCAGTACTCTTCCGCCGCCTTCCTACACTCCTCGACCAGCACCTTCACCAGGAATCCAACCGGCCGTTGCCCTCGCCACTCCGACTTCACCTGCTGTTTCGGTGCCTCGTGTGTCAACACGACCTCCCCCGGACCGAGTTCCGCATTTTCCCCCAGTTCATTCCACTCTGTATATTCCACAACGAGTACCTGTATCTCCAATAACTCATAATCCTTATCCGCCATCTTGGGCGGGTCCTTCATCGCCGTCTGCTCCCACTAGTTTGCAGCTTGTGGAGCAACTACTACAGCTCATAGTTCCTGTATTATCTGCTTTTTCTCCTTCCTCAACGGCCCCTGTTCAACTTGAACTTCTCCGCGACTTCCTTACCAGCTTATTACAAAGCTCATAAACCAACGATGACAACCCAACATTACAGCATGGCTTCAACCCTGTTGCAATGGAATTGTCGTTCTCTTCGAGCTAATTATGACTCTCTTGTGCAAGAACTCTTTGTACGCCACGTCTGCATCTCCCTGCTGTCTGAAACTTGGTTGACTCCGAATACGTCTCTTCGCATACCTTCTTTCTGCCTCTACACCAAGGATAGGACGGACGGATGGGGAGGAGTTGCAATTCTGGTACACTCTGCTATTCCACATTACACCATTCAGATAGACCACAGCCAAATACATTCTTTTGAAGCCGTGGCGGTGAGGACTCTGCTTTGTCAACGAGAGGTCACAGTTGTCTCATTGTACTGTTCCCCTAGAAAGATCATCACCAGTCGAGAATGGTATCATTTCCTGCGCCAGTTACCAACTCCCATTTTACTCGGCGGAGATTTTAATGCTCATAATACCACATGGGGTTGTGACCTGACCGACGCTGCTGGCAGAACGCTTTTGGACTTCATCGAGGACTCTGGTTTGGTTCTTCTCAACGATGGGTCTTCCACCCTGCTCACTCGGCCCGGACACCGACCGTCAGCGATTGACTTGACGCTCTGCTCCCCTTCCCTATCTTCTGAACTCCAATGGAGGGTTCTTCCCTTTACAATGGGCTCCGATCATTTCCCGCTGGAGATTTCGACTATTCTTCCGCACGTTTCTGTGGCCCACCAGCCTTCGACCAGATGGAACTTACGGCGTGCCAATTGGGTCAAGTACGAACGTATTCTCGAAGCCACCGTTTCTGAGATTCCCAATGATCGTCCTCCGTTGGTGCGTTACGACACCTTTCTACAGTGTATCAATAGTGCGGCTTTGCTTTCCATCCCAGAGAAACGGCCAGTTCTTACGTCCCGTGGTGTACCATCTCCTTGGTGGAATGCAGAATGCAGTCGTTATGTTGCGAAGAGGAAATTGGCGCTCAGTACCTACCGGCACAACTCTACATGGGACAATTTTCTGGCCTATAAACGGGCCGCAGCTGAGGCCAAACGTTTTTTACGACAGTGCAAAAAGGAGTGCTGGAAGACCTTTTGTGCCAAACTCTCTAACACCACCCCACTTTCTCAGATTTGGGGGTTTATTAACAAATTGAGGAAGAAGCCAGTTCCTACCCGCCCTCTGAGGGATTGGATCGCTGAGTTTGCAGATCACATTGCTCCGCCATCCGTGACATCACCACCAGCACCTACTGGTCTCTCTTCTTCCGGGGACTCGCACCACACTTTGATGTCAGCATTTTCCATGTCTGAACTCCAAAGTGTACTGAAGTCGTCGTCGAATTCAGCTCCGGGTTATGATCAAATATCCTATAGCATGCTCACCCACCTTCCTCCTCGTGCGAAGATGATCCTTTTGGAGCTATTCAACGACCTTTGGGCCTCCGGCGTCTTCCCCGAGAGTTGGACTACACAGATCATTGTACCTATCTTGAAGCCGGGGAAGGACACTAGCTTTGGTACCTCTTATCGCCCGATCGCTTTGTCTTCCTGTATCGCCAAGACCTTTGAACGCTTGCTTAAACAACGACTTGAATGGTGGCTGGAATCCCGGAGATTATTACCCATGTCCCAATATGGTTTCCGCAAAACCCGGAGTACTTTGGATAGTCTCAGCATCCTGACTACTGACATCGAGCGTACCTATTTGGAACAAGGATATCTGACAGCCATCTTTTTGGACATTTCCGGCGCCTACGACAGTGTTTTACTGCCAGTTTTGCTTGGGAAGCTGCAAGCACTAGGTCTTCCTCCTCGGTACTGCTCTGGCATTTATAATCTTCTCCGACATCGCCTCATCTATATCCGTTCTCCTGATAACTCCTTCTTCGGCCCTAGAATAGTAGTTCGAGGATTGCCCCAGGGAGCGATTTTGAGTCCTCTTCTTTATGCACTTTATATGTCGGATTTAGACTCTCTATTTAGTCCTCACATTCGAGTTCTCCAGTACGCTGATGATATCTGTTTGTACGCTCGGTCCTCTAGTTTTTGGATTACTCGTCTGTGGCTTAGTGATGCAGCCACCGATTTATCAACCTGGGCCTCTGAACACGGATTACATCTTTCACCTTCCAAGTCTACAGTCGTAGTGTTTACTAGGAAACGACGGACATTTCCTGATGGCGTTATCCGCTTGGGACCTTTTACTTTTACCCTTGCATCTTCCGCAAAATTTTTGGGTATCTATTTGGATAGTCGCCTTTCATGGAGTCGTCACATACAGCATCTCATCTCCAAGATTGGTGCAACTCTTAATGTTCTACGCAGTATCGCTCATTCATGTTGGGGTGGGGACGCTTCCATATTACTTCTGCTATATCGTTCCCTAATTCGGTCGGTGCTGGACTATGGCTGTATCTTCTTTGGCTCTGCTTCCACATCGGTCTTGCGCAAGTTGGATATCGCTCAGTACCGTGCTCTTAGATTTTGCCTGGGTGCTATGCTTTCTACACCGACGAATGCACTTTTGGTTGAGGCCTCAGAACCACCATTGGAGATACGACGACAGCTCTTAACACAGCGCTTTCTATTGCGAGTTTTCTCCGTGGATACCCACCCAGTATTGCGGACGTTGCAGTATCTTGCTGCTAATTATCTCAACGTGGATTTTCCAGCTGTACGACGATTGCCCTTACTCTTACTGGGTTTTCGGTCTCTATACCACGCTTTTCCCTTAATTTTGAAAAGTCCCTCTCTTCCGGGGTTTCAATATCCATATGACTTACACTTCTTGAATGTTTCGGTACATTATATTCCTGATCACATCATTCGGACCCCAGACGTGAACGTCACCCTCTCTCATTTCTTGCAGATTACATGGCCAGATTTCACCACGATTTACACCGACGGTTCTAAATCTGCTGATGGAGTAGGTTACGCATACGTCTGTCCTTCTACTAATGCCCTGGCTCGATACCGCCTACCTATGGAGGCTTCCAGCTACACTGCAGAGGTTTTGGCCATTCGTGACGCTTTGCAATATGGGATTTCTCAGGGCTTCCCCAAACTGCTGATCTTAACCGATGCGCAGAGTGTGCTGCAGAGACTCTCATCTCCCCGCTGGACGAGAGATATGCACTGTTATCTTTACGAGATACTGACGTTGGTGAACAACGCTACCATAGCTGGACATCAAATTCACTTCCTTTGGATCAGAGGGCATGTCGGAATTCGATACAATGAAGTCGCCGATCGCCTGGCAAAAGAGGGACTCACCCAAGGCACCTTCCAAGGCATCCAACTGCCCTACACGGATTTCTTCCCGGTCCTTCATCGTGACGCCTATTGTCGCTGGAATGACGCCTGGATTCGTTCGCAGTCCATCAAAGGCAAACACCACGCCGCCGTTCAGACGCATCTATCCACGACCCCTTGGTTCTCCAGCTTCAGGATTGCACGTCGACATCTCACCTCCATCATTAGAATGCGACTTGGACATGGATGTTACCCTGCGCATCTACACCGACTACGTCTCATCGATTCCCCTGTATGTCCTGATGACCCAGGCGAAACCGCTGACCTCAATCATCTCCTGTTCAGTTGCTCTCGCTACCGAGCCCACCGTTCTTCCTTCCTCCGCCGCCTACTTCAGCAGTCTGTTCCTTTTCCCGCTAGCGTCAGCACCATATTACAGTTATGCAACAAACCTGTATACCAAGCTCTTCTACAATTTCTTAAAGAAAGTGATCTACAGATCTAGTCTCCTCCCATCCTCTTAAACTTCCTTACATTATTTTTCTTATTTTTCCATACGATGGCCATATGGGATTTTACCGAAGGCCAAAAAAAAAAAAAAAAAAAAAAAAAAAAAAGGTGTCATCTGATAACAGCATTGCATAAATCAGTATAAGTGGTGACGGTAAATTACCAAGATTTGAGCAGTTTAACCAGGAAGTGTTCGCAAATCAAGTCCTGTTGGCTTGAACGTAGAATACAGAGATTAAACTGCAATTGAAGCCTTATGAAAAGCTCTAGTGAAGCTCTATCTAATTGGCTATTGTTTACTGTATTTGTTGATGTGCTATCAAAGTGCATACCCCCAAGTGCATCTAAAATGCTGAAATCCTAATGGAATGCACCCAATGACTCAAAATCTAGGAATAATTAAACGATAAATATGGATTGAATTATGAGGGATTGTTTTGGAAACATTAACCTTAAATATTTTAAAGTAAGACCTGGAGCTTTTCTGGCGACGAATACGCTCACTTTCTTCTCGGTCAGCCTGCCACGTGAAAAGATGATTAGATATCGACGTTTCGGGAGTGTACATCTCTCCCATCATCAGGATATTTATAAAATGTTATAACCACAAACGAAGTACTGGATATAGAGAATAGAATTTATGGCTTTTTAGATTTATATTTCTTTTTTTTATAGATTTTTCGTGCGTGTATTATTTGTAAGTCTATTTACATATTTATGGTGTTTTAGAGAAATTTATATCTGGCTTTTGCCATGACCAGTTTGTTTTAGAAAAGGGCGCTGATAACCTCTGCAGTTGAGCGCCCTTATACTCATCATCATCATCACCATCATCATCATCATCATCATCATCATCATCATCATCACCATCATCATCATCATCATCACAACAATAAACAAAGATAAAACACTATAAAATTTCGCATTACTCAACAAAAGACTGTTTTCAGTAAATTAAATGCCAGGTCAGGAGATGGCGTGAGTATAGAAAATTGGTCAAAGAAACATAACTAGTTAACTTGATTATCAAGCTTTTTTGATCTTTGCTGCTTAATTCGACTGATTTCCATTTCTAAGGCCGGTTTCCAAGAGCAGATGAACTGAAATCCATCATAACGATTAAGCGTGCTCCTTTCAGAGGCAATCTCTAAAGCCTCCTTAATTCTCTGCTCCCAGTAACTGGGCCGCGCCGTGGCTCAGTGGTTAGACTGCTTGGTTCTCACCAAGGCGGTCCGGGTTCAATCCCAGGTGACCGCAAAGTGAGATTTGTGGTGGACAACACGGCGCTGGGGCGGGTTTTCTCCGGGACCTCCGCTTTTCCCCGGCATCTCATTCCACCGGTGCTCCATCTTCATCTCATGTATCATCAGTGTCACCACCTGCGGTGGCGTATGTAGTAAAAGCGGCTGTTAAACACTACACATTTTCCCAGTAACTGTTGCCATTTGCCAAGATGGCCCTCTCCCGAAATTTGGATCTATGGTCCTTATCAAAACAATGCTCTGCCAGCCCAGACTTCTCAAGTTGCATTAAACGAATGCCCAGTTCATGTTCGATTATTCTAGTAGCGATGGTTCTTCCGGTTTGTCCTATATACGGTGTCCCACATTCACAGCGAATGCGGTACACTCCCGGAACTTGGAAGTCCAATTTGTCTTTCACTGGTCTCAACAGATGTTTAATCTTTGGTGGTGGCTTGTGGATGGTCCTGATGTTGTATTTGGCGAGAATTCTGCTTATTCTGCCGGATAGATTGCTGGTAAAGGGGATGCAGGCTGTAGCGGTAGATTTATCTGACGCTTGCTGTATTACAGGTTTCCCTTTCCTAGCTTTGGTGATCGAGGCTTCAACTTCATATTCGCAGTAGCCGTTTTGACGGAAAGTGAGTCTCAGGTGCTGTAATTCTTCTTTTAAGTGGCTGGTATCACGAATAGACAAAGCTTTGAGGTCCAGTGTATTGAAAACTCCCAGTCGTTGGGAATTGTGATGGAAACTATGAGCGTTCAGATAGAGATCGGTGTGTGTAGGCTTGCGGTATACAACATGCCACAGTGTATCTTGCTGTTTGTTTTGAAACAAGAATGTCCAGGAATGGCCAATTAAATATTTTGTTATGTTAATTTATATCCCTATGTGTTGTGTTGTGCGCACATGCATATGTTTTATACCGCTGAAACGATTTTAACAATCTTGGTAAAGTTCTCTTTGACAAAAGACAAAATTTACCGAACTGGCTTAGATTCCCAAATTGTACCTTATTTTAGAATTAATTTTTTTAAATTTATGTGAAGTCTATGATAGACTGTATAGATAATGCAGTAGCTGGAATATTGCCAACGTAACTACTTATGTCTCTACAGCTTCATCAGACGAAAAAGGGGGCAGCGACGTCATATATTATTATTTAATTTCCTTTCTCACATGCATCATATAGTAATAAAAAGGCCAACTTCATTTCATTTTTGACTTTATTGTATCTACTTTTCACTTTTGTGTATGTTAGTTACTGAGAACAAACAAGGTTATATTGACTATACTGAAACTGCCATTATTTGTTCCCTGTGAGAAGATTTGTAACGAGTTAAAATAGGACCTGAAGCTTTCCTGGCGACGAATATTTTCGAAATTTTCTCGGGAAACAAGCCGGTGAAAAGACGATTAGAAATCGACGTTTCGGGAGCTACATCTCTCCCTTCATGAGGATATTTTAATGTTATGTCCACAAATGTACCACTGAATATAACACAAAAGTAAACAAAGACAAAGCACTATCAATACTCGAATCACTGAACAAAAGACTATTTTCAGTAAATTAAAAGCCAGGTCAGGAGATGGCGTGAGTATAGACAACTAATGGGTCAAAGAAACGTAACTGCTTAACTTGATGATCAAGCTGTGTAGATCTGTGCTTCTTAAGTTGACTGACTTCCATTTTTAAGGCGGGTTTCCAAAACAAGATGTCCAACCGTAACTATGTATCCAAGAATGTGACGTCACTCAGCTGTATTAACAAGCAATCATTACAAAATGTGGTATATGTGGTAATTAACATTGCTGTTGTATCGTATTTTATCGGTATTATTACACTAATTTTGTGTCTTTTTACCCTAAATCATAATTTATTTTTAAGTGTGTTGTATCACTTTTAAAATATATACAAAGCATCTAGGACTAATGAGAAAGTGTAACATGGACAAATCTCATAGGTATAGGCCGTCAAACCAAGGAAAACACCGGGTATTCCAGCTCATAAGCTGAATATCCTTCATTATGTTACAGACCATGAAATGACCTTTCAACTACCTCAAGTATTTGTCCATGTTTGACTCCCTACCAAAGACAAATACGGCGCAGATATTACGAAACGGGCAAGTTTGAAAAAAAATTTCAAATGTATTACGTTAGGATACGAGAATATGCGAGTGTAAAAGAATGACCCCGCTCGTTAAGTAAATACAAGTTAAAGGCTTCATTTTATGCGTTGGTTTTATTTATTTTCAGGGTATTAACATCAACTCTTTAACCGTTTGCCTTTATTTCCGTTACATATTTTGCATAGCGTTTCGGACTCATTTTATTCCAAATAAAAAATTGGAACTTTCTGTGATAGGATGGTGATTAGCGATGCTGATTTTCAAGAACTGTTAACAAGACATTTGATGATTGACAGCTGTTGATGGCTCGTCAAAATTGGAGGTTCCGTTTCACCAAACTACATTAACTTTTACAGCGCTGAAGTTTCATCTTTCTGAAGCACTACTTTCCTTCCTTCAAATATCTGACAGTCCACCAATTTTAATTCAAATCTTATGTATACCTGCTCCAGCTTTTCAGAAACTTCATCGCATTTAATTTATTTCCAGTATGAATGAATAAATGTATAGAGAATGGAGGGGATATCCCGCAATGTTACTCATCGCGGATATTTGGTGGTTACTACCACGGGGAGGCCATAGGCCACAGGCAGGCCTACATACGTTTCTAAGATTGTATATCCTGTTACACCACGATTTCCTCTAGCGGAACTGCAGAGAACTTGACCAAATTGAGACGGCTCAGGAAAGGCTGTCATAAGTTATTCTTACGATACCTGCCGGTGCCGTACAAAACCTAAGTCCATTGCAAACACGAAAACGTAACCGATAGAAAATTAACAATGATGTCAACACTCATCCAACCAATCAAAGAAAACAACGAAAACCCTATGGTCAAAATGGTAGGCTCCACAGAACCATATATAAGTATGAGTAGCTGGCATGATTAATTTATAAGATTACTCACTCAACGGTTTGGTGTTCACCTTTCCTCCAAAAGCTTTTCAACTCTAAATTCGGGTCATGTATTTCAACAGACAGCTGGTAACCAAGGTATCGTTCCAGAAACGGATATAGAAGAGGAAATACATTTGCCTCAACAATTATTATCCAGCAGTTTAACTTCCCCACATCCAGAGACGATACAACTCCAAACTGTTAATATCACAGGTGACAACCATTCATCTGTGCCCAGTAAACAAGCAATAGTTGGAGCAGACTTCACTGAAGATGACCCGAATTTAGGGTTGAAAAGGTTTTCGAGGAAAGGTGAACATCAAACCGTTGAGTGAGTACCCTTATAAATTAAGCATAACAGATACTCATACCTAAATATGAAATATATCTCACTTAATCCATAAAAAGAGACTAGGACCTCTAGACTGGAGGCTAGAACGTTAATGTATAGTAATTGTTCATTCCAGTAAATACTATATAATGTTTCTGCTGTGGAAATTTTAAATGAATTTGAAAGTAGGATCCAGAAAGTGCTATTAAGAACAGAGAACATAGGCATGACCTTTTACAGTTTATCAAAACATACTCTGTTGATACAACGACTGGGAACTTTCTCGAACATAAATTGGCCAATTTACTGGTTTTAAAAACATTCCTTCTTAGCACTCAGAAATTTCGCCACGGGATCATTTTGTAATGTTAATTACGACTGCAATGTGTTGCGAAGCCAACAATGTTAAAATACGTTATTTTGTGTGTGTAATTTACGTCCTTCAACGTTAAGTCATATCGGACGATGAATGGAATGGGCGAAATGATGCTCAAATGGGTCCAGGGTCCGTAGAGCTTAGAGTTATCCGACATTCGTCTTTTAGAATAAGGGAGAACCCCGGAATAAACCTTATCCAGGCAACTCACCCTAACCGAGATTTAAACTCGGGACCTCTTGAACGTGGGGCAGACATGCTACCATCTACCGCCTCGGGCGTTAAAATAAGTGAAAAGCTAGCAGAAGGAATCATTGCTTACTTCCACATTTATCCAAAAAAATTTATTTAACTCGAATATTCCTGGTAGCATTCATTGCACTTATATCTTCATTTTGTGACGTAGTGGAGGGTAATGCAGAGGTAAATACAGAATGTTAGAAGCACAGGTATAGATAGTTGGATAATTGGTATACTACATAACATGTTCCTATTTCAAGGTTTTGGATAGTTTTTCAAATTCATCACATAGCTTACTTCTAAATATTTTCTGCACAGGTATAACTGCGCTGTGAAATCAACACCTGTCAGTATAGACGCTCAGTTTTACTTTTACCTATGAATCACAAGGGAACTATCACTATGCTCATATCCGTATTCGCCTAAGACTTTGATGGCATCATCTCTATTCTAGTATCACCTTTGTGCCAAAAATATCGGGTGCGGAATATAGCTGCCCAGGACCAGAAGGCAAGCAAGTGGAATGTGTAGCGTAATCACTTTTTTTGTCCGCACGTTGTATATATTCCACTTCCGCGTATGATAAGGATGGAATATTTCGTTTAAAATGCACAAGTGTTGTCACATAACTTATCCATACGTAATACCTATCGCCGCATTTACTGCAAAAGGCATTATAGATCTGAAAGCGTGAGTGACTCATATTCCTCTCATACATTCATTTTCTAGTAAACAGATCCGTCATCGGAACAGATAAACAGTTCATACTTCTCTGCCCTTCATACTCCTCTAGCCTTCTTGTCGCGGGCATACAGTACCGGAAATGAGCCCAGTTATGTAGGAATATATAAGCATAATACCACCGCACTGTACGGGAGGGATTGATTACCCCCAACGGGCAGCAACCTACACGTGACATATGTAAAGGGCGCCGGCATAGACCTCACCAGGGATGTCCAGCAGCTACTTGGTTTATATACAACAGGCACTACACCATCAGGTGCGTAGCGGTGTGAGTGCAGTGATAGTTACCTTGTCAGTTACAGCTATATAAATTTCTCTCTCGTTTTTGAAAGTGTAACACTGATATTGAATAAGTTTGTGTATAAAAGCGGCACTTCGACAATCGTCATCCCGAGGCCTGCCCACTCCATCGTATCCCTCTTAACCTCTTGTTCGGCGTTTTCGGGTAAAATAAACTCTATAGCCGCCTTATTTGTAGATACTGACGAATCTGATAACCTAAAGTAATTGTATCCACATGAAGTAAATATTAATCAATGGACTTCGTTAGGCCCTCTACAAATACCTAAATTTCAATTCCTCATATCGTGTATTAACAGATTGTTAGTTTTTCCCTTTATATTCATAATTTTCAGCGCAAGTTTACTAACTACCAATATTGTGACTCGCCGTCCAAGTTCTGTTCATGACAGCTTGATATTTTACAACATTCTGTCGAGTATCTGTTGGAGACAGGAAGATTACATGACATTTTACTTAGGGATAACGATTATTAAGTGGCTTCGCGTGGGCTTAAACTTTTGCATTTTGCTTATCTTTTGTTTTCGAAGCCACACATTCGATCAATGAAAAGAGACATAGCAAATATTTCTCTGCCAATCTTCAGAACTTATGTACCGAGTTGTGTTAACTGACGAACCGTCATGTTGTTGATGATAGGGCTAAAATTGATGAAGATTAATTTGGCATCCGTTAAGCTAAATTTGTCAAGCGCCTTAAAATCCGGCACGTGTGAAGTATCCATATGGCCCATTCTCTTAGATCACATTAGTGATTTTCCTTCCATCTTTACCATCCATTTGGAAAGCAACGTTTCACTTCAACTTACTAGAATGATTGTAAGGTGGGTACAATGAAATAAACCAGTGAACGAAGATATAATTGACATGAAGGAACGGGTGTTATTGAAGTTACTCTGTGATTTATACTCAATCAATAAAGATTGAAATATAATAGGTGACAGCTACGAAATTTAAATGTACATATTATATTAATATATTAAGTTTTATTTATTTATATTCCATGGTTAGCAGGAGGAGTATGGGTTGCAGGAAAACGAATAACGCACTCAACAAAATACTCAGTGTTTCCTGAGAGTCTTTGCCACCCTCTCAAACCACTGCCAGGGTGCAAGCTTTTGCATCCATTCCCACAACCTGAGCTACACAAACCCACAACCCAAAACCCTCAAACCCACAACCCACCTTACAACATCCCGAAAATAAAAACCTTACCTGCGATAAAACCCTTAATGGGTGGGCACGCAGCAAAAATCTTCTGGCTAAATACAGCCAGCCAGCACTTTGGTCGGTCAGTCGGTCGGTCAAACTACTGGAAGATGACTCATAGGCCCCCTCCAGCAGGAACAGTATTGGTGTATTGTTGTGTCCAAAAGAAGTTTGGGTGATATTTTAATTGTTACGGATTCCCTACAGGTAAGGAGATTACTCAACATGTGTACGCAAACCTTCCTTAACTCTGACTGGAGAACACAAAACAATTAAGCAATCAGGAAACTAAATGGAAAAATTCTTATGTTTAACATTTGTGTACATTCTGTTGTAGCATTGCTTCACGAGCTTTACTTGTATCTACGCTGGCTTAAATTGTGGAAAATACACTTCTCCCATGCTTGTGGCATAAGTTATGGATTAGTGCGAAGTGTAAGTCAACTCAATGAAAACAACGACAATCCAATTCACAACATTTAGTTTGTGAAGCAGAACAAAAATTAGGCAATGAATCTCAAAATCTTAACAGTTCTATTTTTTTTTAATTCCACATATTCATGGCTGATAAAACCCCAGTTTCTTATAATCTTAGATCACAGTGTTTCTTAGAATCTTCCAACGTAATTATCTACCAGAATCAATCCATTGCACCAGTCCTTAAGGTATGTATTGACCATTAATCTATTTGCTGCAAGTGAAATAGGAATGAAAATTTGACACTAATGATTAGGCTATCTGGTTTCTGCAGTTGCACTGCCAAATTCAGTTGCTGATTACTACGTTACCTACTGAAAATTCATTACATGGCAAATTTGATGCAACGTTGTCAAAATACTGCATTGTAAATTGCTTGTGTTTTGTTACATATTTGCAGTTGCATGTTTAAAGAAATTGCATGACATTAATGACAAATGGCTGGAAAGGATCTATACTGCCATAGTAGAAAATAAGATGTTGCATGGGGCAGAGATATGGGGAGTGGATGAAGTATGGGAAGACATGGATGTTATTCAGATCCTTTATAAATATATTTTGGGCTTACTGGTAGCTTCACCTAATGGGGCGGCACAATTAGAGTTGGGAATACATACAACAAGGGTTAAAATTGTCTCAAGGGTGTTGAAATATCTATACAGAGTTGCCAATTTGGAGGAAAGCAATATTATCAAGGAATGTTTTCTTTAGCAGATGAGAAGCAAATGGGGAGTGTCTTGGGCGCAAAAAGTAAGGGAACCGATGGAACAGATAGGCATGGGACATATTTGGAGAAACGAGGAGTATTATTATATGGGCTTTTGGAAGGAGGTAGAATTAAGGCTGGAAGATTTAGATAACCAAGTTATATTTACCAGTGAAAGGGAGAAAAGATCATTGAGGACATATAGGGAAATAAAGACAGTGTGGGAGAGAGAAGTACATAGATGTGTGTAATAAGTCTGGGCGAGAAGGATTCACCTGGGCAAGGACAGGAGTTAGAAATTTGAAAGGTATTAGATATGAAAAGGATACAGGGAAATGCCCAATGTGTGGAGAAGAAGATACAGATTGGCATAGAATACTTAATTGCAAACAAACAAAGATATGGAGAGAAAAAAGTTGACAACAAAAGTGGGACAGTTTTAGTGATGTGGGAGGTATTAATAATAAAGAAAATGTTATTAGTAAGAGGAGAAAAGAATTTAAGAAATATAGGTGAATATCTGAGGAAAGTTAGAGTGAAGTGGTTAAGACGGATGAAGAATGACTAACAATTAAGGGCTGGAAAACTAGAAAGAGGGATACAAGGGAGAGGAGGGTCATTAATACACGGAAAACCAGGGTATTGAGACCAAGACTAGAGGCAAGGAGGTAGGAAGGGTATGTTAGATGTGAATAAGTCATTTTGCTATTGTGTGAAAGAAATGTTTCAAATGTCAATGTAGCAATGAAATTGTATGTAGAAGAAAGATGAGAAATAAATACTAAATACTTGGAGATGGCTGGAATTATTTAGTTATGTAGTTGCCTTAAAATTTAAATGCGGATTTAATACCCTCCCCTAACTGTAGTATATTGAGTGATCTTGAATAGATGTATAGAACATTAATTTTCACAATGCATGTAGGGAATATTTCACGTTTTTTATGTTAGTTTACCTGCACCAAAGTAACATTAACCATTCATAAACTTTAAGTGCGTTCAAGTTATCCGAAGTATTCTGTTGTTCCGTACATGTTCTCCATATCCTAGGCATTAACTAAGTAGATATGTACCAACTGACATATCTTTGCTCTATGAATTGAAGCAACCAATTACAGAGACAGACTATCGCATTGTTACTAATCTTTGACACTTAGTTTCTTTTCTTTCAAGAAGATGGGCCTAAATAAACTGCTTTCCATTTTACAGGCGAAATGGAATTTTAGGTGTTAAAATTGGAAGAAGAATCTTCTATCAATGGATAAGTAGTGTCGTATTTTAGAAAAAACAATTGTTTGAAATGTGTTCTGACAAGCAATTAATCAAATTTCAAAGTATAGACCAGCAGATTCTATGGTCTTCAGCCATCGCTCAGCAATATTTGTTATCCGAGGATGGTACCAGTCTGTGGCTTTTTATGCGAAGAATTCGATGACACACACTTGCACTGCTTCAATGTTGTCAAAATTTCTTCCAGGTAGAAAATGGACCATTCACCGGAAAAGATGATTATTTGATGGTACGGCATCTGAGCTGTATGGTGGGTGTCGCAGCAGTTCGATTCCTCCCAATTCTTGGTACTTTCCATGGTGGTTCCTGCATTATGGGGTGTTGCATTGTCCTGCTACAATAGAGCTATTTCGGTTAAATAATGCTGGGTATCTCCGTTTCGAACAATGAACTTGTTACAGTTGTTGGGAATAAAAATCCACATAAAATGTCTGCCCGTTTGGGGGGGGGGGGAGCTTCCAGTGAATCGTACCTGCAAAATTCCACCAGGTATGCAACATTACCTTGGGATCAAACTGAATTTTAACAATGGCGTTGGCAGGTTGGCGGGGATCAAGCCACTGTTTTGAAGCATAGGGTTTTCGGTAATATAGCAATTTTTCATCACAAGTGACGATTCTCCTGACAAATCTAGCAACCATAGGATTACGGATTTGCTGACGTCAGACATCCATCCTACGCTCAGTCTGTTGAGGTGTAAGTTGATGAGGTACAGCTTCTGTATAATTTTGCAGGTACCTTAATGTGGCAATGATGGTATCTTTTGATGCACCAAGTTCTTCTGAAAGCCTAAGGGTACCTTTTTGCGGATTTTCATGCAAAACTTGGCGTGTCCTCAGTATTCCACATTTTAGGCCTTCCAGAACGTGGTAAATCTAGTTTTGTCGGTTCCATTGTTTAAACGTTGGAACCACACGCTCCTAACGAAACCTTCTCCTTGCATTACACATATTCTTCGAGCTGCAAAAGCGGCTTTAGAATCTTGTTTCCAGTAGTGTTTTAGATGGAATCTTAAGTTAAAACTTCGTTATCTCCATTTTGTGAATGTATATTAACAACTGAAGACTGTTGTGGACACGCTCGCAATGTAAACACTAGCCATGGCATCCTGTAAATTGCATTGCCAAATCAAAGAAACCTAGCAAAATTTCCAAAACACACACAAAAAGCCATTACTTATGAGAGAATCTAATATTTATTATTAAATATAATATAAAGTGTGATCCATATAAACCTGAACCATTTCAATAGGCCATAACTTGTGAACCAACAATATGGCAAACGTGCAATCTTGGGAGATTAAATGACACAATTTACATATCAGAGAAAATGTTAGAAGTGTCCTCCACCAGCATCTATACATGTTCGCACTCATCTCACCATATTCTCTGAAGTTTTACGGAGAGTGATATCCAATTGAGAGAAGGCTATTTCCCGGAAGATGGAGCAACGTGCCATACATCTAATGACACCATTGAACTTTTAACCAGTTTCTGTGATAGTCAAATAATCTCAAAAGGTCTGTGGCCCCCATATCCCCTGACATAACCTCACCGGATTCTTTCTTGTGGGGGTATCTGAACAATAGAGTGTACAAGAATAGGCGGCGGACAATTAATATTATCAAGGAATCCATTCGAACAAAAATAAGTAATATTGGCGGCTATACTCTCCATAAATATGGTGAGACGAGTGCTAACATGTATAGATGCTGGTGGAGGACACTTGAAACATTTTCTCTCAGATTGTGATGTAATGTCCCAATTGTGTACTATATTCTTCCAAAGCTGCACCTGTATCCTATTATTCGTTCAGAAGTTATGGCCTATTGAAATGGTTCACGTTTATATGGATCACAATGTATAAGCGTGTAATGATATGGACACCCAGCATTTTCCTTCGTATAAGTATTTATACTCTAGGCTGTTGTAGAAATTGCCCTGAATATTTCATTGGCAGTGCTATTAACGACTGTGCGGACCTGCCAGATTCATATAAGCGATTCTTGTGTGTTATAATTTCGTTCCTCAGCAGTTGAGATGTTCGTAAATCTGTCACGGGAGGGTCGCTTTTAAGTACATTTAAAAATCATCGATCTGTTCCGGATTTAAACCCGCAATCCTGTGATCGTTAAACATCACTTAATCATGGATAGAGTCAAGAATGAAAAATTCAATGCCATTGCCGGGATTTGAACCACGGATCTCCTGGTTTCCGTCCAGTCGCTCTAACCCATTCAGCTACCATGGTCAGCGTGCCATCCTGACATTACATTCTGCATTTGACTCGTATATTTCCCCCGTAGACCACTAGGGGCTCTCGCATCCGACATACACCGTTTGTGGCGACTTACTATCGTAAGTACTTGAGTCCCTGACTTCATCATCTAACTTTATTTTAGTTTATTGATGGAAATTAATCATTTATTCACACTAGCGTTTATAGGCTAAGGTTTTTTATGGATAAAATCAACATGAAAAATGCAATGTCATGGCCGGGATTTTAACCATGGATCTCCTGGTTTGAATTTTTCTTGTTGACTCTATCCGTCACAAACCTTAGCCTATAAATGGCTAGTGTGGAGAAATGATTAATTTCCATCAATTAACTAAAATCACTTAATCATTTCTACTATCCTGACCGATAAACAGATCATGGAGATTTTGTCGACGAAGTTGCACGATTATAAGATATGGTTATGTGACAGACGTATAAAAGCATTACATAGCACATTAGCATACAACAGATCTCATTATAGCTCTCGCAACGTGTGGTACACAAGTTTGAAATGTTCCCCACGGTGTGCCCCAACTCAAACATTAATTAACGCTTACGTTCGGGTACTGCGGGCTGTTACTTTCCCAGCGGCACGATGAAAGTCAAAGATGGATTCTTGCACACATTTCGTTAAACAGTGCCGCTATATTTGCACGAATATCCTTCCGGCGATGGTCGGTCCACCAAGGGAGTAGTAAGGCAGAAGTAAGGGTATCCAACGTTCTGGAAAAAATGGTTGTTGAACATTACGAGACAGGATGGCTGTTAGCTTTGTTAATTTTCCAGGTGGGTACACATGTAGGACGTGCTTAGAATGTAACCTGATGTAGCAAGACAATTGAAATATGTATATAAGTGGACGTTATAGTAAAATATGCGTGTAGGATGTAAGGAACAAACGGATACATCTAAACGTAAGAGTCTAGAAGAACCGAAATGAAAGTGGATTCCCCTTTCTAAAACAGAAAAGTAATTCTCTTTGATGAAATTGGCAAAACATATTCTCTCCTGAAAGCGTCGATGATGGACATAAAATCCTGAAAGAAATGACAATGTTCTCGGAAATGACTGCAGACGGTATATTAGTGGCATAAAGGAAACCGAAACATCGGTTAATTTCAAGTAATTACCTAGCAGTGATAAGCGTGAGAGTCTCCGAAGTATTCGGAAAGCACAGGCATGATAGTCGATGTCCCTAATTTCGGTTTAATTTATAAAGAGAACCGAAATGAACCAAGAATTCAGCCCCACTTGGTAGACCTCCAATTACTCTCTGCGATCCAATAGGTAGCTTCAGCTCTGACCTATATGTGAACGAGCTAGTACATACATTAAATTGTAGATTCACTGATAACGTGACAACACGAAGTTGCACGAAACTCACTTTGTCACTAGAATCGTTACAACCACCTTTACCTTTTACACACATACAGAGTAAACTCGTTAATATAATGTTCCTTTAAGCTTCTATTACACACATCTTGCGCTGCTCGTAGTTCTCGTCGCACACAGAACGTTTCTATGATATTCGCTTTTACACAGCTTTGCTTGCTGACTTTGACTCTCATATTCAACGCTAAACTAGAAACTGAACTGAAATACAGGCTGGTCTTTGTGCTCCGTTTTGATAGTCATTTCTTAAATCGCAAGAATGGAACGTTGTCCAAGTCGTAATCTCTGCCAAAATCCAACGATCTGGCATAATATCCAGCGTGATAAGAATGAGGCTTCGTGACATCAGGTAGTGGCTGTCGGTTTTTCTTCCACTCCAATCCATCGGTAACAACAAAGTTGGCGGGATAGTTTGGCTTTAACATGATTTCCTGGTAGACATTCTGCTGCATCCTAAAGCACCCAAATTAATTTGGTTACTGACATTACCTACTCTGAGTAGTTCTTGTGTATTTTGGAAGTATTAGGTTCCTACTTTATAGGCTTTTCGAAAAAGTGGACCTCATTTCGTCAGGAAACCGAAGAGAGCGACTTAAAAATTGACACCAGAGGTGCATAGAAGTCCACTGCAGAGAGATATTCCCTTAAAATTTTGTCAGCTATAAGGTTCCGAAAGTAAACTTATTTACTTAAGATATTTGTGTGTTTTGGCTAGAATTTGAATCTTCGCATTTTGGTAATATAAAGCTAAATCCTTATGTCCGTAGTGGAAGAAGGTATTCCTGAATACTGGGAATAACGAGAAGGTTAGAACATGCGGTTGTGTATTTAAATCCCACTTTCGTTCCGAGGCTCACACCACTTAGCTGAAGTACCAAATAGTGTTGCAGAAAGCAGTCGAGCAAGAGGGCTCCGCGGACATCATTAAAAGGCAAGCGTTGTTGCACTCACCCACATTGAATTGTCATTTTATCCTAGAATTTGTAGACATCTACACTTTTTCAGAGTTATGACAGTAAAGAAACTGATTGGCAAGCTCACTCATATGCAGATTGGCCATTTAGACATATTGTAATGATAAGTTTGCAACATGTTTTACTGTGTCACAAGTGTTGGCACTAAATGCAACAAATGAATGACAGAACATTCGTTACCTGGTGGTCTCCTTAGTTTTCTGATGGAAATATCCTTCATCAATACATAGGAAAAGGTCACGGCAGGCAATTAAAAACAGATTAAACTCATGTTGCACTCTGTCATAGGTAGTACTAGACTTCTTCCTCCAGCATATCATCCAAGAGAAAGTGATGGTTACGTTCAAACTCCACTGCTTCATAAGATCAAGAGAGAGGTGGGAATGTTCGGCTTTAGCGATTTATTAAATTAAGTATCTGATTTTCATCGTGCATTTTAGCAAGAAGGGAAACGTTTTGTTTAGATATTTACGGCCCAGCTTATCAAACGCCATATAATTAGGAGTGGATTGATTTCTAAACTGACTGAACTTATTCGAGTGTGCTAGTCGTTGGATCATGAGCGGAGACACTACGGCTATTTCCTCTTGAACTTATCACTTGTGTTTGATGTTCTTTGAAGCTATATAGATGGACCATTCAATCGCAATCGTCCCCACCCACCACAGGTCATACAGCTCAAATGACAGATACACAGAAGATATAAGGGACTTGCGATATCGTTTACTGTAGAGTTCAGTGATCCCCGTTTGATTACAAATGGGTTACTTTCTTAGTTATGGTTTAGAGGAAGTACAAAAGCAATAGAAAACTGAACTGATAGTTGTGCAGACACTCCGGGAACAAGACTTGTAGAAAAGCAGGGATCCATACGTCCTTTCAACTTCCCTTGCTCATTATATGCCTCTCCAGGCCCAACCCAAATATGACTGCTGATTTGACGTTCCCTCCGCATACGTAATATCTTTCAGGAAATTATAGTAAGTGTGGACTAAGAGTGCACGAAACCGGTACATAAAAATATAGGCCCTTCAGGAAATAAATGAGTCAGTTGGAGAATTTAATGCCAGGTCGGCCCGTTGGCCATAGTAGCCCAGATGGCTAGAGCAACCACACGGAGAGCGGGAGATCCGTGGTTCAAATCCCGGCTATGCCATTTAATTTTTCAGTGTGACTCAACTCATTTAAACTTTAGCTTACACACGGTTAGTGTGAAATAAATGATTATTTATATGAATTTAACTGAATGGCTTAGTGGTTTAACTATGAAGCCTGGGACTTGAGTGCTTACAGCATAGTCGCCACAAAAGGTGCGTGTCTCATAAGCATATGAGAACTCCTAGCGGTCTACCGGGAAACATACGAGTCAGTTGGAGAATTTAATGTCATGTCGGCATGTTGGCCATAGTAGCTCAGATGGTTAGAGCAACCGCACGGAGAGCGGGAGATCCGTGGTTCAAATGCCAGCGATGACATAGTTTTCTCTTTCAGTCTGGCTCCACTTATTCAAATAAATATTTTTTTTTGGTTAATTATCCTGTCACCTGCCAAGATTATATCAGCACTGCCGATGTGCAGCGTTGTTCCCCAGAGTTCCTTTACACATATAAACGTGACTGTCATTCTTAAGCATCCTTAAGAACCATCAGTCTGGACTAGATTTGAACTTGCGATCATCTGAACAACGCCGATCTTGTTGCGGCACAACGACCAATAGTCACCACATGGCTGATGATGTTGATTTACTGAATGATGGTTCTATCATATTTATTATCACTCTCTATATCTATTCCTACCCTTGCTGCTTTTACCATACAATTATAATTGCTACCTGTACTTATTGTTCTTAATACTGCATTCAGTAGTTTGATATTTGGTATCTGTGAGATTTTTTTTCGGAACAATAATGGGAACGGCAAAGCAGAGGTTAATAAGTGGTTTTATAAGAAGATCAATCTACAGAGTACAGCCCCCATGTACATACTGGTACAAGTTTATATAATCAGCTATAAGTATTAATAAGAACGCTTCTGTAAGAGATAACATTCCCAGAATTATTACAAGTTTTAAATTAGGCAATGAAAGTTGTCGTAAAATTACAACCTATTTTACAAATTGTAATACTTGATTGTAAAGTTATGCTTTTGCTTAATTTTAAGCTGCAAAACAATGCGATTTAAATTCTCTTCTTTTCTAAGTAAATCCTTTAATAAATTGTATAATGTTTGGCAAGTAGAATGCCCTTTACAGGTATTTGTCGTAGCACAGTAGTTTGGTACATGGTATTCTGTTTTCAAAATATAGAAAACGTTTAATTTGGACTCCCTAAATTCCGGTAATGAATAGAACTGGTTGCATTCAGCCTGTGTTGCTCTTGAGGAAGTGCAATATGCAGTACTGTTTAGATATGAAGACATTTGAGCCTGAAGTTCGTAGGATTAGGTTATTGCACAATGGATTATTAATGTTATTGCTGTTATTAAAGTTATATAAATAATACACATAGATAAAAGTGATATAAAGCAACACAACAGAGTGAAATTGTTGCACTGTTAGCATGGTACATTAATATTAGAACAAAAGTATACCAACCTGGGCCTTATGAAATAAGCAATGGCAAGTGGAGTGTAGTATTACAATTAACAGATATAGGTCTCACTGAGGACATTGGCGATGCCCTCGAGGACCAGCCTGATTAGCCAACTCTCGCGATGTGTTTCCTCCCTGAAGTACTTCGTACTGATTAAATGGAACAGCATTACAGTGTTTACTTTCTGCGCGGCGGTGTATACCCTCCAAAACTGTTCTACAATCAGGTAAGTCAGGTTTACTGGTGCACTTAATTATAATACTACACCTCCAATCAGGAATGAAAAACCTGACACAATAGGAACTGCTAGAATATCATCAAACTTTTATGAGTTTATGAAACAAGAAGCGAGCAATTAAGGAGGTATCCAAAGAGGTTTCCAGTGATTATGGATTATATTATACCATAGTGTTAAAAAATGAATTGCATATACTTAAAGAGCGTCCATCAAATGGTTTACGATCTACTCTGTAACTGGGGGCGTAGCTGGAAAGATATGTGAGCAGATGGTAGAGCTAAATGATTGAGCAAAGTAGGAGCTAGATATGAGAGAAGTTGAGATAAATGGACAAGAGTTCAAATCCTAATTAGTGGGTTTCAATACAAGTCACTCCCGAACTCTTCAAGAGACCTCGGGTCAAACAGTGTTAACAGTTGCCTTATATTAAAGACCCATACGGGCTTACCTTGTGGATGTGTAGAGGATATGTTTGGAGGATGTGTCGTATAGAGTAGTCGTCACTGTAGGGCGGCATGACAGGCCTGAATCTAAGATCAGCGTGACTTCGGAACTTCGGAACTAGAATTACCCATCGAATGACCAATATCTATCAAAATACGCAGTCTTTAAATACTGCTACTTTCAATATGGCGATATATTGCCAAATTGGCATTCCCATGCAGAAGAACCTACACAACCGTTTCGCAAGCAAAGCTAAGAATGATCATATTCCTCAAAAACATCCTAACTGCAATTCAGCTTCAGTGACTCAGATTAATTTAGTCAGAAAAGTCACGTCCGGCCTCCTGTACGTGGTAAAAATTAGTAAACAGGAAACTGATGTTATAAACTAAATTCTTGAGAAATTTGGCAAAATATGTTCTCATAAATGTGCAGAATTAGGAACTTTGGAATGTGCAAATGTGTGAGGTCACAGGAAGTAAGCATTAAATAATAAAATTCTGGAATTTGGTAACTCCCCAAATATTCCTCAACCATACGCGTTGAGATAATATGTAAGCCTCTGTCGACGAAAGGTCTGTGGGTTGCTCCGATATCTGTGGGAGTTTGTTCATACAAAATGGTAACTTACGACGATGCCATTAATGTACAGCTGCATTAAATGTATCACGCAACGCTGTCCTAGCATTCCACTGACACAGTATTGTATTCGATTGTTATGTTGTTTACTAGAAGAGTGAAATATTAGTAGCCTGGCGTACAGTAAGTAAAGAAACACAAATATAGCATCTTGGAGCTGTGTGTAATGTGAAACGTTAGTCAATTATTATAAGCAAATGTAAATTACTATTACCGCCGCTCGTTTGTCGCTAGACACAAAGGGAGTTTGATTCGGTTTTGTTTCTCCTTCTCACAATATTCAATCACGTTATAATAATATCTCGGCCTGCCGATGTAAGACACGTTGCTGTGCAGACACATGTTCACATCTAAACAGAGTATACATACGTACACTGTCTCGCTGTGTATGTGCCATATACCGGAGTAAACCTCTTGGTTGTTTAAGACTCTGATACGCTTCAGCGTTTTACCATGCGGTAGGTATTATGAAAGTCTAGCCGTAATCTTTCGCGGATGACACCAATGTTGATATCAAAACATTCCTTACTGCCACCTTCTTCTGAAGGGGTTAGCATGTTAACTTTCATTTTCTTGTCGATGAAAGGTGACTTGTACCTTAGCTGCCTATCAAAGTTTCTATATCTAAAATCCCTGGCCCTACTTATACCAGCAGTAGTAGTAATATAAATGCTACCAATGGTTCTTCGAGTACCTAAGTATTGTTAAATGTAATGCTTGTAAACTAAGCACCATTAGTACACAAATTTTTTAACAGACTTGTCTATCTAAAATAATTCTAGCTTGTGAATAAAGAAGTCGCACGTTATATTTATAAACGACCCATGAAAAACTGTTTTTCTTCAACCTTCTTAAAACTAATCCAATTTTAAAATTCGTTTTATTGGCTACGTACATGTTTTCTTGTAATGAAATGGAAATAGCATACATGAATAAGTGGAAAAGGAAGTAAAGGAGCGGGGAGTGGGAGGGGAAGAGGCGAAGGAGGAGGAAGAGCAGGAAACTAAGTACCCTTATTTAAAAAAGGAACTTTCACTCATTTCAAACCTAATTTACTTTTAAATGGGAAAAGGAACTAGAAGATAAGTGTCCATGCTTTAAGAAACAGATTCAGTGCTAGTTGATGTACCATAGATAAACTATACAAAAATATTTACTAAACAGTCAAAAACGTGAAGGGGCTGCAGTTGGCGAGTGAGTTCAGTTGAGTTCTTGGCGAGCAGCCGTGAGGAGCGCCAAGTGAGAAAAAGACTGGAAGACTGTATACGTGCATCGGAGGAGTTGTACGTAATTTGCGAGTGCAGAGTGGACCTGTGAAAGACGAACTGGTAAATTGTCACTGTGTAATTCTATGTAATCGGCAAGTGTTCCAACTGTAATTCGGTGGAAATAAAGAACATTTTGAGTTTTTATAATTGAACTTTTAATTTCACGAACCCACAAAGTCACAATATCGTGTATGAACAGATGAAAATGGAAGAGTATCCCTTTGCAGTCCATAGCACCGCGTTTTCTCTTGAGCAGGCTGTAGCAAGATAACTCTCGTTTTTTCGGATACATCTTCACGGACTTCTGACAGACGGACATGCTTCACAATACCATCTCGCCTCTACCATCTTCAAGCTACAACAGACTTCAGACAACATCCAGACCCAGCTGCAGCACACCCAGACTCTCACCACCGAACACAACGTCCTACTCGCCTCCCTACAGCGGAAGCTGCACCGCATCGAAATCCACTTCAGTAAATCACGACCACACGAACCACAGGATCTTTCCAGCATAGACTCCAGACTTGATAAACTGCAACCACAGCTCAAAAGCATGGATCATAGCCTGCACTCACTTCTCAGTGATATCGTCTCCACGCAAACCCAACTTTGCACAAGACTAGACGGACTTCAAGCACCAGAACAAATCATAAATGACCATGTCCAGCGTAACAGAGCACGATTCGTCGCACAATTCCACAGAGCCTGGAAGCCGCCGTCAAGACTTCACAAATAAAGCCCCCAGCTCTAGTAGCCGCTAAATGCACCCGACGGTCCACGCGCCTCGGTCAGAGCTTTCGGATCATGGCTATCGCCTGAACTGCATTCCCTTACCCGCAACTGCCATGGGCAGCTCGCACTGCAAGAGCACCTTGGCCACTGGGGGTGCTATTAGCGGAACCCCGTCAGGCCGAAATAAAGCCGCCACTAATAAACTATTTATCTCAGAAGCACATTTATCATTAAAGTACTTAATCTTTTTTAAAAAGCATGATCCGAAGCACTTGAAGTGTCCATATGCTACTAAATTCTGCGAAAATGTCACTTATTCCAACTGTTTAATCATGTGAAGAAATATCCATCAGAAAACTACCTTAAGCAGAGAACACATTTAACCTTAAGGAAGGCATGGTTAACTAGATTCCAGAGATCCGTCGTATCAAGTGCTTCGTCACATTTCCGGTGCGTGCAAAGTACGAAGGATAGAACTTTAGTTACTGTTAAGAATAATGCCATAAATACTGTGGAAAACGTAAAATTAAAACAATATGTTCAGCTCTGACTTAATGTTTACCTAAAGGATCTAGTAGAAAAGTGAAGTACAATAACAGCGACCATGTGTGTCCGTAAAGTCATCGCACAGCATGATCGGTTATAGAAAATCACCGAATAAGAGAGAGTGTGAAATAGTTTTAAATGATTTGGGTAAAATGCGTTTTCTAGCTTCTATGACCTGTGTCACCTGGTACGTTCATTGAGTCGGTCTCTGCTTTAGTTACGTACACATAATATGCTTAAATAGTATGAATATTAAATATAAATCTTAGCTTGGGGCTATACCTGTGTATCACTCGAAGCGGAAAATGGGTAGCGCAAAGGAGTTCCACGTTGGCCCGAGAGTTTGATGCAAATATGATATGGGTAGCGCAGGGTATGAGCAATGAGGTTCTCTCAGAGTATGCGTGGATATGTATGAGTAGGGATGGTAGCCTTCGATAGGGTAAACCGATGCAAAATGTGGCAAATATTTAAAGAACGAGGATAACCACAACAATTAGTAAAAATGATACAATGCCTCTACTTCCAAACAAAAATAAATGTGAGGAACAATGGTAAAATTTCTAAAAAAAAAAAAAAAAAAAAAAAAAAAATTCTAACTAATGAGGGTGTCAGACAAGGGTGTACTTTATCACCTACATTGTTTAATATTTATAATGACGACCTAGTGTGCAAATGAAAGCAGCTAGTGAATGTAGGTTTTAAAATTTCAAATAAAAACTTTTTAAATATTTTATTGTTTGCTGACGACATAGTTATACAAAATAACCAGTCTGCCCTGCAAAAATTTATTTTTAAACTTAGTAAACTTTGTAAGCAATATAATATGAAAATTTCCTTTGTAAAATAAAAGGTAATGATCCAAAGAGCCAATTAGAACAAAAATAGTTATAGTTAGTATTGAACAGGTAAGCCATTTTAACTACTTGGGAACTGATGTTAGTTATGAGAAGCAATATGATGTCTACAATAAAATATGCAAATCTCAAAGAGTGTGTGGAACAATAAATGGAACATTTAGAAACAAAATTAAAGTTCCACAAAGTTATGGCTGTACCTATACTGACATACGGAAGTGAGATTTGGACGTTAAGTAAAAAGCAATAGAATAAAATACAGGCTTCAGAAATGAAATTCTTGAGAAGTGTGAAAGGATGCACGAAGAGGGACTTAATAAGAAATGAAAATATAAGAGAAGAGTTGGGTATTTTTAGTATGAATTATAGGTTAAAATATCTCAAACAAAAATGGAAGGAACATGTTGAAATAACGCCAGATAATAGACTTACAAAACAAATATTACAATATTATCCTAAAGGTAGGAGATCGGTAGGCAAACCCAGGAAACGATGGCTGGAGGACTTCGAAGGCGGAACGGGTGATTGCCTATGCCATGAAGTGAAGAAGAAGAAGAAGAAGAGGAAGAAGAAGAGGAAGAAGAGGAAGAAGAAGAGGAAGAAGAGGAAGAGGAAGAGGAAGAGGAAGAGGAAGAGGAAGAGGAAGAGGAGGAGGAGGAGGAAGAGGAAGAGGAAGAGGAAGAGGAAGAGGAAGAGGAAGAGGAAGAGGAAGAGGAAGAGGAAGAGGAAGAGGAAGAGGAAGAGGAAGAGGAAGAGGAAGAGGAAGAGGAAGAGGAAGAGGAAGAGGAGGAGGAGGAGGAGGAGGAGGAGGAGGAGGAGGAGGAGGAGGAGGAGGAGGAGGAGGAGGAGGAGGAGGAGGAGGAGGAGGAGGAGGAGGAGGAGGAGGAGGAGGAGGAGGAGGAGGAGGAGGAGGAGGAGGAGGAGGAGGAGGAGGAGGAGGAGGAGGAGGAGGAGGAGGAGGAGGAGGAGGAGGAGGAGGAGGAGGAGGAGGAGGAGGAGGAGGAGGAGGAGGAGGAGGAGGAGGAGGAGGAGGAGGAGGAGGAGGAGGAGGAGGAGGAGGAGGAGGAGGAGGAGGAGGAGGAGGAGGAGGAGGAGGAGGAGGAGGAGGAGGAGGAGGAGGAGGAGGAGGAGGAGGAGGAGGAGGAGGAGGAGGAGGAGGAGGAGGAGGAGGAGGAGGAGGAGGAGGAGGAGGAGGAGGAGGAGGAGGAGGAGGAGGAGGAGGAGGAGGAGGAGGAGGAGGAGGAGGAGGAGGAGGAGGAGGAGGAGGAGGAGGAGGAGGAGGAGGAGGAGGAGGAGGAGGAGGAGGAGGAGGAGGAGGAGGAGGAGGAGGAGGAGGAGGAGGAGGAGGAGGAGGAGGAGGAGGAGGAGGAGGAGGAGGAGGAGGAGGAGGAGGAGGAGGAGGAGGAGGAGGAGGAGGAGGAGGAGGAGGAGGAGGAGGAGGAGGAGGAGGAGGAGGAGGAGGAGGAGGAGGAGGAGGAGGAGGAGGAGGAGGAAGTTTCTAATGACACTGGAATGCCCGTTTCAAACTTGTTTAATGACTGCTTCTTTTTATCATTACATCAAACACGAAGTTGTCAACCAAGGGTTACCAATATATCACTGGTTAGGGTCACTGAAGGTGGAATGCTTATTACTTGATAATACTTAATTTGTTACGCATGAACCGACAGATCTTCCCTCCGGTTCTGATCTGCCTTCGACCAAGACTGAAAAGATAACAATCCGAATCAGCCTCACGCCGCGGACTGTCTTCACACAACGCACAGCTGTGCGTGGGTGTGTAACTTTCACTTCTAAAGCCCTGTCTTTTCACACAAAGATTCCCTTTCTGACTATTTTGTCCATTGTGACTATTAGTCTCGGTCATGCCATTATTAAGGGTCCGAAGAATGCCTATTCAAACGGAATCAAGTGTCATTCATTTAGGATTCTTGCTAAGAAAACCTCCTTCGCCTGTGTCTTTTGTTACATAACTCAACTGCCCCTGCACGCGTTTCACATACATTCCTTTGAAATCCATTACATTCTCTATGCATTGCATCCCTCAGTTTCGGCATCACAGTTCTTTTGCCGTTTTTATGATGACTCCAAGGTAGAGTAATTTAGAAGTGTGTAATGTTTGTGTATGCTGTAGTAGAAAGAGCTACTTTATCATTTACACGAATGTATTTTATACTTCCACGTGAAGTGAATATCAGCTAATAGTTCTAAACGATGATCCAGAAGTTTTGAAATTTCTCGCTGCTCACAGCGTTATCAGGCAATTGTCACACGATGACACGCCAACTCTAAGGCATTAAAATTTCGAATGCTCTGTCAATGAAACCTATAGTAATGTACCCAATGAGACTGCGTTAGTGCTATACAGTAAAAGCAGTGGAGCGATTTGTCGATAATCACAGAAATAGGACCAGTATTTCATAATGTATTTTTGATTTCGATAGAGGTAGGTCTTTCTTCTGAGGAATAGACTTTGTTATACTCCCACGTTCAGTCCTGCCACGATTTTCCCCATAACAGTTTCGTTGTTTAGTTATGGTTGCAAGGATTGCATTGTTGCTCTGAGTGATGGAGCTACGTCTCGCTGTCATGCCACTCTCATTATATACAGCTAATTATTAAACAAAAACCTGGCGCAACAGCCTTCTTAGAGGGCCAAAGCCTACCAACCCGACTGCAGGGCTCACGCCCACATACGCGAGGTAGTGGGTGGGCGATCATCCATCCGTACGGAGAGGAGATGTGGTCAGCAATTCGGCGTCTCCAGCCGGAGCGTTGGCTTTCGTGACCAAGGCCGCTGTCAAGCAACGCAAATAAGGTCCTTGAAATGTGTGTGCTGTCTTACACAGTGGGACAAGGACAGCGTATGTGTTTGGCAGAGAATGCCTGCTGCACAAGGAGCAATATATTTAAAAAAAATATGCGTCCTATTCACTCTGTAACTGTACTGACATGGGGTGTTATAAACCTATCCAGGAAGGGTGTAGGAACCTTCGTCAACCTCTCTTCTTCTCAGGCCTCGGAGACTTACTCTCTTGTGACGGACACTACCTAGCGTAAGCTCTTCACTTTCCTCATAATGCTGAGTGGGCACCGGTTTTATACTCGGGATCTAAAATCCAAATACCATAGCTTGGATCCTACCCGCTTTCCCTGGGCAGTAGCCAAGGCATGCTACCTCATCCCGCTACGCCACGGCACAGGACTAGATAATTATTTAGGTTTCTCTAAATTTCTGATAAAATGAACAATTCTTGCAACAGGTGTAACAGAGGTGCACTACTCGACGCTTATCTTTTCTTATCCACACAACTCTCTGCAGATCTTAATGCAACATTAAGATACTTTTAAGCCTGTAAGTCCTAGGAGTGCAAATCCTCCACAGAACGAGAGTAAGAAAGAAGTTATAAATGATATATACACACTGTCTTAAAATATGTTATATTTTTATTCCTCTACATGTGTTCCATACGATGGGTAAGATTTCCGGTTCAGTGCTGAAAATTTAAACCCTTAATATTAACGAAGTGCGTCACAAAAACATAGGATTGTTTGCTACTGCTGCAATGCAGTGGTTCATGGATGACGAAGGAAATATTTTATGTGATCTAGGTCAAATAAGTGAGCATCATAAACTATTGTGCATAAAAAGGAACAAGTAAACAGACCCAAAATTGCTTCGGTCAATCCAGGTCTATCGTTATACATACAACGACAGAGGAAAATTGACCAATTTGTAGTTGGGTCAACTAGCATGTACAGGCCGAGTGACTAAAATGGGGTAACGAATAACGACCATGAAAATATTGCAACCTTGATTTAGACTTGGTCATAAATCAGAAAACAATTAAGCCAATAGTATTCTTTAGACAATCCCTTAAAGTACAATTCAAACGATCAATATTACATATATCTATCATCAAACTTACCCTAGACTAATCACAACGGTCCCTGTATCCTATAAAAAGAAACTTCCTGTAGAAGTATTCACTTAGCCAAACTTCTGAATGGGAGTAAAAGGAAAAGAATAAATAAGTACAGTTTTTGCTGTTACAAAAAGGTATTAACTCACCTGAATCTGGCAGAAGATTTCTCCATATGGCCAACAGTGGTACAGGGCAGGAAGAAAGCCAAAAGGAGTAACGAAAAGTCCAATAGCCAGATCGTTGCTAGCCAGTGACGTGAGCAGATAGCGGGGCTGTGGAATGACAGAAACGGAAACATTACAATTTGTACTTCGTAGAGTCTACTAAAGTACCATGCTCTCCATTTACTTTCGCTATAACCTACATGTGATTCATCTACAGTAAAAACACAAAAATAAAACTAGAAACAAGAAAACCATATGATATATAATATGATTTATTTGTGTTATTTTTACTTGCAATATACTTCACGCATTTTTCTAGCACTGTTCTTATTGTTTACATCCAGACAAAATATTTTGTAAATACTTAACGAAAAATATGAAAACGTGACCGAGAACGTAACACCTACCAGAGCTTATTTCTGCATCTATTTTATGCCAGTAAGCAATATCCCAGAAATAGTTTCAATATATATTTCATTAGGAAATACATACTGACATAGATGCATGTTTAAAAGAGCATCGAATTCCAAAAATTCCGGGTTACATTTTTGCATGGTGAATAAAATGTAATCAGGATTATTCCTTATATGTGTGATGTAATAGAGATGTGTTATCCTGATATCAAATGGTCCTGAGTCGGCCTCAAAAATACGATGGTCGGCTGATAAGTCCAGGGCCTCACATAGAGATGGCTCCACTGAGCCAATTTGACGAATAACATCTATAGTTTTACTCTAGACTAGCTGGTAACCGTAGTTAACGGTCAATAGCTTGTTAAGCTTTTGAATGACAGCATTTTAAACAAGACAAGTGTAGAGTTTCACGAAAATTATTTTGGAAAAGCGAGTAGCATTCAATACTTCCATTTGAAAACTTTACGCCTAAAGAAATCAAAGAGGAAGTGGACAGTAAATTGGAAATCTATGCCCCTTCATGTACATTGATTAAAGGGTGGGTTGTAGAGTTTAAAATGGGATCTATGAGCACTAGTGATGAGCCTCGCTCTGGATGCCCTTTGGAAGTCACAACTCCAGAGATCATTGAGAAATTCATCGTTTAGTACTGGAAGACCATAAATTAAAGTTGTTTGAGGTAGTAGATAGCTGTAAACATATCAAAAGAACATGCAGGTAATATTTTAAGTAATGTTTTGGCCTTTCACAAGGTCTGTGCAGGATAGATGCCGCGTTTGACACCTAATCAAAATTTGCAGAGAAAAACTGCTTTTATTAAGAATCTGTAGCTCTGCCGTAAAAAGTCCCAGTGAATTTTTGAGACGGATTATTACTATTGATCAAACTTGGATATATCAATACAGTCCAGAGAGTAAATGACAATCACAGTATTGTGCCTGTTGAACCAATTCCAAAAGAGGTTAAGGAAATTCTTTCAACCAAGAAGATTAAGGCTAGTGTTTTCTGTCATGCACAGGGAATTATTTTTACTATTACTTGGGAAAAATAAGAAGTATCACTGGTGGTTACTATGCAAGCTTGCTGCAACTTTTAAGTGAGGAGGTGAAAGTAAAAAGGACATCATTTGGCAAAGAAAGAAAACCTTGTTTCTTCATGACAATACTCAGGATCATCGTTCAGTAATTGAAATGGAAAAAATATACTCGAACATCCACCATATTCGCCAGATCTAGCACCCAGTAACTACCACCTGTTCCCGAACCTCAAAAAAGTCGTGGAAGACGAAGATTTCACAGCAATGACGAGGTCATTGATGTGGTAAACAACTAATTTGGGAACCATGATAAATTGCAATACAGAGATGGTTCAATTAAATCAGAATACCGACATGACAAATCTATTAACCCTTCTGGAGATTATTTTCAGAAATAAAGAAAACACATATAAAATATTCCATTATAATATAATGCCCGGAACTTATCAGCCAACTCTCGTTTAGTAAATTTGAAGTTCCTCGATCTTTCCATGGTATTACTAGAAACAAGTGAATGCCTACTGCATCTTAAAAATGTAGAAGGTACTGAAAAAGTCACACCAGTATTTAAGGATGCCACAAAGATATTATTAATTATGTGCTATAAAGAGGTATAATTCTTTTTTACGCAGTTAGTTTTGTCCATCTCTTCTGGATTTTCTGTTATCCAAAGTATATTAGGCATTAATCCCTCCAAATGCACCTGAATTCATAGATTATTTATAAATGTTGCATATCTGTAACTGTTCATGTTTTGATATTTATATGGTATTTTATTCCAAATCGCCAGAGCCAAAATAGCATAATTCTTTATTCCAGGCTAAACATAATCTTATGGTTGGAGACTTCTGCAACATTTTTGTGTGGAAACTTTGACTCCGTTAAGGTTAGAGAGACAGGCAGAGAGACACATGCATACATGGATCTTTTTTAAACATTCGCCTATTTAATTAATTCAATTGCCTCAAAACGTGTATTTTATGTGAACTCTTGAAATTGTTGTTGTAATGCAATATTTCTTCCTACTAAGTAATGTATATAGCATAGAAAGTAGAACTACATAGTCAACGTTGGTTTTCCTGAACCTCCTACGTAGGTTCTGATAATAATCACATTAAAAAGCACTCAAGAACTTTTAGAAGGAAGCAGTGCATTAAGGTGTCCCCTGATAGAAGAATATGGAGAGGAACTTCTACTTTTGACACTTACATTCTTATGGTTTGCAAATCATCACTTCCAAGTTATTGCTCGAAGGTTGATCTAATTCCTGCCATATAGTGGGACTACGTAAATAATTTATACTTGTCATAGGGTTGAAATTGTTCTAGACCTTAGAAGTACATGTGTAGATATGTCAGGCTTATCAGTAGCATTATTTTGCTTGAGTTTCAAGTAGAGTCGCTGAATTTTTAATGCTTGCTTGAAAACATGACACTGTTTACATTCATTTCTCGCTCAGGTATTCTTGCTAATCAAAGTTAGGTTTCTAAACTGCACTACAATGGAAAATGCTTAACAGTATATCATTGTCATTTTGCAAACAGTGTCTTCTGTGGCACTACAAGGGCAGATCAAATATAAATGGCAATTAATTCCTTAAATTTATTTTGTCAACAAACAAAAATTCTCATATACATATTACTTTTCTGTATAATGTTCTACCTTCGATACATATTTTCTCCATTGGATTGGCAAGCTTTTAATATCATCCTTATAGAAAGAAGAAGGGTGCGTGCGGAGCAGCCACTTGCGTCATCATTAAAGCGTTGTCCTCCTAATGCCCGATTTCACCAACAGTGTTAAGACTTAAACACGGGTTTAGCAATAGTTACAACAAAAATTGCATTTCACCAACAAGTGTTGGCTTAACCTCTTGTTAAACTAATAAGTCAAATTTCTGATGTTAAGTCCTTAACAGTTGTAAATAGTCAAGATGGCGGACATGAACGCAGCTGTCGATGTCGATTTGCTATATTTAATTGGCAATCGTAATAGAATACCGTCTATGAGGAGAAATTATTTTTAGGGGCTATCAGAAGAACATTTTCTACAGAGGTATAATCTGACCAAACAAGTTGCTATTAAGGTTACTGCGGAAGTACAAGAGAGGTTTGGACATGCATCGCAAGGAATGTGTCAATCTCGCCTTTGCTTCAAGTATTAATAACTTTGCTATGTTATAATTCACTGAATTATGTGGATAATACACTGTCCACCTTCCGTCTTGAAGCGCTCAAGTCACTCGTGACTTGTCCTTCTTCACTCCCCGTTTTAAATTTACATAATACTGAGTTAGAACATGCATCGAAAGGAATATTCCGATCTCGCCTTTGCATCAAGTGTAAGTAACTTTGCGATTTTAAAGTTCACTGAATTATGTGGATAATAAATACACTGTCCACCTCCCGTCTTGAAACGTTCAAGTCACTCGTCATTTGTCCTTCGCGCCTCGTTATAAATTTACGTAATACGAGCTTCTAGTAGTGACACATGCATTTGAAGTAAATTCGTCTCCAATTTTTTCCCATGCCATGCCATGTGGTGCTGGCTGGCTGTATTTAGCCAGAAGGTTTTTGCTGCGTGCCCAACCGTTGAGGGTTTTACCGCAGGTATGGTATAGATTTCGGGATGTTGTAGGGTGAGGTGTGGGATTTTAGATTAATGTTTCTTATGAGGATACAGATTTGTACCTAGGGGTTGAAGGACAGAATGCAATGCCTTGCACCCTGATGTATTTTTGATTTTTAATTTGCGGAAGAATTTTGATGCCAAGCAGCTTGGAAGGAGTATGTGGAGCTCAGCTTTAGCTGCTGTTCGGATTAGATCCTGGGTTATCTCGGATGCCCGCAAGCCATGCGGGGTAACCGGTGCTGTCTAAAACGGCATCTAGTGGGGTCATAATCTCATTTTTTTTCCACGTGACAACTTTCTCTTTTATATTCACCGCATCCTCCTATTTTCTACGATATCCATATACTTCGTCACCAATTCAATTAACAATTCTTTCTCCATCGATGGGAAATTTGTTTCACGGCTTTTGTTTACGATTTTGTTTACTCGCCATTTTTAGCTGTGTGCAGACTGCGATGTAGACGAAAATGAAACCAAGTGTCTCGGCGGTAACATGTGTTTGTTGACTTTTTCAGAAAACAGGTTGGTGAAATGCAAGAAATTTAACAGCTTTGTTGATGCTGTTACAATTGTTACGTTACTTTTGTTAACGTCAATTTTAACATCTGTTCGCGAAATCGAGCATAAGTCTTGTTTGAGTGGTCCAAACAAATGGTAGTCACAGGGCGATAAATCTGGACTGTAAGAAGTACGTTTCAGAGGTGTCCAATGCATTTTCTCCTGTTTCCTCTCCGTTTTCCAGTTTTCCAGTTTTTCCTTTTTTGTTTAAATTGACAGTATGGGGCCTCGCATTATCATGGTGAAGTGTGTGTAGTGTTTAACGCCCGCTTTTACTACATACAGCACAGCAGGCGGTGACACTGATGATGCATGAGATGAAGATGGAGCACCGGTGGAATGAGAAGGCGGGGAAAACAGGAGGTCCCGGAGAAAACCCGCCCCAACGCCGTGTTGTCCACCACAAATCTCACTTTGCGGTCGCCTGGATTCGAACCCGGGCCGCCTTGGTGAGAGCCAAGCGGTCTAACCACTGAGCCACGGCCATCATTGTGAAGAATAGCGTTTCGGATCGGTTGTTGGCGTCGCTTGTTGCGATATGCAGCTTTTGCTTCATCCAAAATCTGACAATAATAGACTGCATTAATTGCCCTTTGTCCGTGAAGAAAATCCACCATCAAAACGCCCGCGGAGTCCGAGAAAACGGTTGCAAGCATATTTCCAGCAGAAGGGCGTCTTCTGACTTTGACCGGACTCTCCGCCACTCCACGCTTGCTTACTTTGACTCTGGGCTATAATGATGCACCCACGTTTCAATTACAAATCGCAATGCGATTCAAGAAATATTCTTTCTCCACTTCGTAGCGATGCAGGTGTCCCTGACAAACTTCCGGGCGTAACGTTTTTTGTTCCTATTGAGGGACAAGGAGCGTACATGATAGACAATTTTCTGTAAGGAGTGCATCTCGGATGATTGTTTGAACACTTCTGTAACTTATTCCTAGGAAATAAACTCTGACTTCTTCAATAACGTCACGAATGGTAGCAATATTGTCTGCAGTAATTCTTCTGCGCGGTTTCCTCCTCAGGTTCATTTTTTACCGCTTCTCTTCCCACCAGAAAAATTTTGGCCCACTCCAGTCTTAGAAACTGTTTCTTCCCCAAACTGTGAGCGGAGCTGTCTCAAATTTTCCGATGGTTTGGTGCCCTTTCTTGCAAGAAATCCGATGATGATGATGATGATGATGATGATGATGATGATGTTTTGCGCAACAGACGTGTGCACTTCTTGCTCACTCATGGCATACTGACGGAGTTTTCAGCTACGTGTGCACGCAATACCCCATCTCGATATATCCCCGCCAATATACTGACGAAGTTTCTCCTCAAAATTATTACCAACTGAGCGTTACATTAAAATTCCCGTTTATATTTGATCAGGGTTCATACAATCCTACAAAGGTTGTCTTGCCAACAGGGCTGCCGGTCTCACGCTCACGTGTTCATGGCTCTGGTGGCCATTATCCAACCAATCAGGAAGGTGATGTAGCCAGCATCATGAATCCACCAATCAGAAACTTGGTTTACGGGATCAGGATCACTTCTTATCGAAGTATCTCAGTTGTATCTCAGTTCCCATGCCCGCCTCGATAGCGTAGATGGTAGCGTGTCTGCCTCACGTTCAAGAGGTCCCGAGTTCGAGTCTCGGTTAGGGTGAGTTACCTGGATAAAGTTTTTCCGGGGTTTCCCTTCTCCTGAAAGACAAATGTCGGGTAACTCTAAGCTCCATGGACCCCGGACTCATTTGAGCATCATTTCACCCATTCCATTCATCGTCCGATATGACTTAACGTTGGAGGACGGAAATTAAACGAAAACAAAAACTCAGTTCCCATGCTAAGTGGGCTATTATCGTGTACCGGGATTTGAAATCCGCACCTTAGGTGAAACCGAACCAGGACACATTCCTTTAGCAGAGGGTGTACGACAGAAGAAAATGTTTTCTATCCTGCAACGTCCATTACTAAAGTGCAGTAACACTAACGCTTTATTTTCTTTCGTCCCGACTGAAATGCTTAGAAACTGCTATGCCGGGTGATAACATACAAACTTGGCTTCTGCTGTTTGGTTTAAGCTTCGCCTCGATTTAGCTAAACTGCCTTTCAGCGTACCCAGAGTCGAATAAATGGATCAATTATTTACTATAAATACTATGTGTATGATGTGCTTTCTATATTTTTGTTTTTAGTTTTATGAATATTAGTATAACAAACTACTTTAGTGTCTTTTGTTCGAGATACTGCTTCCGTAATTGAGAAATTCCTAGAATTTCTTATGTACTGGTGACTCTTACCTCAATGGAATATACTCAATTAAATCCGAAATATATATTGTTTGTTCTATTTCCAATATACAGTTTTGTTCAACATCGCAAGTCCTGAATTTGTAACAGTTGTTTATCTGAAACATTCACAAATTTTGTTAATATATTCCCATAGTTTCTTCAAAATATATATACAACAGTTATTTTCTCTGGCACCTTCCCCTCGCCATCCGTCCCTCACTCTCTCTCTCTCCCTCACTCTCTCTCTCCCTCACTCTCTCTCTCTCTCCCTCTCTCTCTCTCTGCCTCTCTGCCTCTCTGCCTCTTTGCCTATCTCTCACAAGAAGCTCAACATATTCACACTCTAATATGTCACCTAATTCTTAGGTAGAATGATGTAATCTTTATCGCACTAGTTGCGTACTTTGAAGTAATGCTGAATTTGGAGGCTCATATGTCTACAAATTACAGAGCTTCTTCTTTACTGTCTAAGGAAATGATTATATCTTAAGTAGAGCCTACCGCAAAAAATTTGAAAAGCGTATTCTGTGTTTGTTTATGCAGTACAATTTCCTGATCATAACCATATTTTATTCATACAAATATTTTATTAAAAAAAAAAAAAAAGAAATCACTAGTGAAATCACTACAGGAAAAAAGTGCTCGAGAGAAGAACTAAAAACTATTCTTGGTCTTAGATATGCTTCTCGTAGATTATCATAATGTATGGGAGTTTTGTCAAATGAAAGTTGGAGATGCGATACAGGAGATCCAGATAATCCATAAAAAATTGCCAAGGATGCATTAGAATGAGTTACCTTTTGTTTAGATCAACTTCAATAGATCAGTTTTTTATATTCGACGCCACTTACGATAGAATATACGAGGGCTGTTAAATAAAGAATGGTCATAATTTTTACGGTCAAAATTGTTCGCACTAAAATTCAATCTTCTTACATTCTGTTACCATAATTTGCAACAAACACGCAGTAGTAGTTTCCTTGTAGGTACCCCCTGGTTCCGGCCTGTGAGAACCACGCAAGATCAGACATGTTCAGTATCGCCTACCGCTGCAATGGAGGTAACATGCGAGGAACAATATGCGGCTTTCAAATTCTGCTTTCGTCTCAACAAATCTTCAGTTGAGGCCTATACTATGGAGAGTCTGCTCCTCCCTACAGAACAGCTCGAAAGTGGTTTAAAATGTTTAAAGAGGGGAGACAATCAATTTCAAGGGAAGGTGAACCCGATGCTCCAGTTACTGTCCTTACGGAAGAAAACATTAGCACTGCTGCTGCCATTGTGAGAGAGGATCGACGAAATACCTTAAGATCACTATCTGAAATACTGAACATTTTCCTGGGTGTCACCCACACGTTGGTGACAGAAACAATACACATAAGACGTGTTTCTGCGCGATGGGTTCTTAGACTGTTGATTACCGAACAAAATGACATTCACCTGCAGGTCTGCATGCAGTTAAAGTTGAAGTTAGAGGAAGATCCGGAGTTTCTTTCAAACGTAATCACTGCTGATGAAACTTGGCATCATCATTTTGATCCTGAGAGCAAACAGTAAAGCTCAGTGTGAAAACCTCCTTATCACCAAACCCCCAAAAAGGAAAAGGGGTTGCTTCTTCTGGGAAAGTTATTGTCATGTCATTCTTCGATAGTCATGGGATGATTTATCAGAATTTTGTACCGGCAAACACATCAGTAACTGAACAATACTACATGTATATCCTGAAAACATTGCAAGTCCGTATCATGCGCAAAATACCACATTTCCTTGATGCAGGCTGGATGCTGCATCAGGATAATGTGCGGTCACATATTGCCAATGTTGTTGCTGAATATCTTGCAAAAATCAACGTGAAGTGCATCCCTCGCCCTCCCTATAGTCCGGATTTAGCGCCATGTGACTTCTTTCTATTCACTTACTTGAAGAAACACCTGCGTGGAAGGCATTATCCATCATCAGAAGCAGTGGTAAAGGCTACGGAGGCGATTTTGCAGGATCTCTCAGAAATGGTTTCCAGCATGTCTATGAAGACTGGCAGAAACGCTGGGACAGGTGCATCGCATTCAGAGGAGACTATTTTGAGAAGGACCATCAAAATTATGAGGATGAGTAGAGGTACGTTGTCAAAAAATTATGATCATTCTTTATTCACCAGCCCTCATAGAAAATAAAAAATTATTGTTAAAGGAGCCAAGGGTAGTCAACATGTTCTACGCAACTTTTCATTTCTTGAAAATCAGCACATTTCTGTTTATATATATATGTAATATTTGTAAACTGTCATGCTGAAATATTCAAAAATATATGCAAGTGGTATATTTTTTAAACCGATCTGAGTGCTATAAGGGACAGCTCTAAAAGTATATCATTTTTTATAAATTTAACAATGCTAAGAAACGTTCTGCTAAACGTGATTCAGCTCCGTAACCATGTTCTTGAATAAAAACAGTAAAGGAAGCGTTTCGGATACAAAAATTAACTGCAAAATTCTGTTCTTCAACTAGTCACCAAATATGCAGCTCCACACTACCAGGAAAACAAATGAACAGCAGTCAGAGGGAGGGCGTGTCAATCCCGTTTTTGCCACCTCTGCCGCTGTAAAATATTCATCAACCTGGCATTAAGCGCCAGGATTTTGTAGCTGTTCACTGGAGTTCATAGACATGTCCTACACTTTTGTAGTTTCCAGGTATCCTAGTTTGCTTTCGTAATGCACTTAAGGTGAGAAGGTACTGCCTATCTTCGCAATGCTATGTCCATGAGTTTTGGGTGCCCATTACCAAGAAATTATTATTGCCATATACATGAACATTTTCAGGCATATCCTTAAAATAGGTAGAGTGAACATGAAAAATTCAATGCCATGGCTGGGATTTAAACCACGGATATCCTGGTTTACGTCCAGTCGCTCTAACCCATTGAGCTACTAAGGCCAACGTGTCGTCATGACATTAAATTCTCCATTTGACTCGTACGATATTTCCCCAGTAAACGACTAGGGGCTCTCGCATCCGAGATACACCGTTTGTGACGACTTACTATCGTGGGTACTTCAGTTCCAGGCTTTATCATTTAACTCTTATTATTTTAGTTAATTGGTGGAAATTAATCGTTTCTCCACACTAGCCCTATATAGCCTGAGGTTTTTGATAGGTAGAGTCAACATGAAAAATTCAATGCCTTCGCCGGGAGTTGAACCACGGATCTCCTGGTTTCTGTCCAGTCGCTCTAACCCATTGAGCTACCATGGCCATCGTGCCGTCATGACTAATAGTAAGTAGCCGCAAACGGTGTATCTCGAATGCGGCAGATTATTGAGCCTGGTGACGAGGAAGGAGCACGGTGAATTCAAGGGATTTGTCTCGATTCAGGGATATAATTGTTCGGAAGGAGAGGCTGAGTTGTACGTATTTCATTACACTGCGAGGGAAAGTAAAATACAGTGATAATTGGAAATAAATAGTACGCATTACATAAGTGATATGGTTAGGTGACGCAGTCTCTGTGAAAAAATGAGCTAGGTTGCTTACCGTAAAAACAATTTTGTGTATTGCAAAGCATAAATGATTAATCATTTAATTTATAATTTAGCTAATTAGAGTAAAACACGATTTCTTCATGGAAATTAATTTTTCTTTCACACTGGCCGTGTGTAGGCCAAAGTATGGAAAGGTAGAGTCAGACTGAAAAATGCAAAGCCATAGACAGGATTTAAATCATGGATCTTCTGGTTGCCGTCCAGCTGCTCTAACCATTGAGCTACCATGGTAAACGTGTCGATGTGACATTAAATTCTCCAACTGACTCGTGGTTTTTGTAAATCGCCATTAAGGTAGTGTTTATGAGATCTAAGTGGTTTACCGGGAAAGAGGCGAGTCAGTTGGAGAATTTAATATCATATCGGCACGTTGGCTATTGTAGCTCAGTGGTTAGAGCGGCTGGACGGCAACCAGAAGATTCGTGGTTCATATCCCGTTTGTTACATTTAATTTTTCAGTCTGACTCTACCTTTTTCCATATGATTTCTTCATATTTGTCCAGCGATAGAATAACGTTTGCTTTTCTTGTTATATATTTGCAGATTGTTTGCTCTTATACATTGCACCTGAATTTTTTACAGTTTTCTTTCAAGTAAGTTTCGGAAAAAATGTTCTATGTTCATTTGCGTTTTTGCTTTCGCAAGCTATTTTATTTGTGGTAGACTTGTAATCAGCATTCCAATCTGGAGTTTTTGCCAAACGAGGTATTAGCTTTAATCGCTTCAAAAAATTAACCTTGATACTTGCGACGTTTATAATATGGGTAGAAACTTAACATGAGCTCTTTTCTAACAACACTTCTTTGTGTGCAGTTAGTCAACTTGGTGTAGTTATAGGAATATATAATTAGATAGCTTCTATAATGCTTATTTCATGCTGCCTTGTGCACTCGAATATAAGACCACCATTTGGCCTTTTTAAGGGGAAAGCAAGAAAACTTGCTTCATATTTAATGAAGCCAAATGTTCCATGATACTCGACCTTTGGAAAAATGACATCAAGTTGCTTTTTATGTCTTTATGTGTAATTACATATACGAAAGAAATCTTTTTTTTTTCCTTCAAAAATTCCTTCCCTCAGAGGAGTTCTCATTGGTTTATATTTTTGTATATATTCTTAATTCTTTATATAGTGCTATCCATATAAACCTGAATCATTTCAAAAGGTCGTAATTTCCCATTGAAGGCTAGTAGAACGTAGAAATTTGTTTTAATTATCGTAGTGACCCTGGGAGAATTGACAATTGTTGACATTTCTTTGATACTACTGTATTCACTGAAGTTTATATGGGTATCTTCAATACATTTGTGGAGCAGCTGGATGATTCGAATTGAGAGAAGGTTATTTCCAGCAAGATGGAGCAACGTACCATACATCTAATAACACCATGGAACTTTACCAGTGTCTTTTATAATTGCATATTCTCAAATGGTCTGTGGGTCCCACATCTCCTGACCTAACCTCACTGGATTTTTTCTTGTGGAAGTATCTAAAAATAGAGTGCACAAGAATAGGCCAGGGACAATTGATGTTCTCAAGGAATCCATTTGAAAAGAAATAAGTAACATTGGCTAGGATACTCTCCGTAAAAGTTCAGAGAATATGTTGAAATGAGTGCAAAACATGTATAGATGCTGGTGGAAAACACAACTAACATTTCCTCTGATATGTAAATGATGTAATGTAATCTCGCAATTGTGAATTATATTTTCCCAAACTTGCACGTGTGTCCTATTATTGGTTCAAAGGTTATGGTCTATTGAAATTGTTCAGGTTTATATGGATCACGCTATATTTTGCATTCACAAAAAAAAAAAAAAAGTTGCCTCAACAGATACATTCACCTTTTCAACATAGTCTTCAATTTATGTGCCACACGTGCTTTTGCCACCGTGGTAACTTCCATCAGAAACTACTTTTTGGATTCTGTGCATCCATTGCAGGTCAGCTGCTCGCAGTTGTTAAACTACTGCCAAACCATTTAAACGCAGATAATTCTTCATATTTCGGAGTGGATGATGATCAGAGGGGATAGATTCAAGATAATACTACGTTTGGCAATAGCTTGAATGTATTTTGCTGATGCCAGCCACAATGTGTCATCTTTGATTTTTACGGGGATGAACACTGACATGTTGCAAGAGCTCTGCTCAGTTTCTTACTTTTTTCATTTCAATAGCCTGGCACAACTAGCGAAGATTGTTCATATGCCACATGACCCATCCACCCCGTCTTTCACGTAAGCAGATATCTGCTTACGTGAAAGACGTGGCGTATGGGCCACTTGGTATGTAGTGTTGTTTACTAAAGTTCCGGTTTTACCAGAATCAAGAGGATTCCATGTCCCTCCCAAGCTTAGTGTTTGTGCAGTGATTCTGGAAAGTGATGCGGCCACCTACAGTTTCATGAAATCGATCCTCCTCTTCTGCTGAATATACTTTACACCCTTGAAATGTTGATTCCAGTCACCCACCCTCAAATATACGTGATCTTTTACGCTGTACAGTGGCATTAATCGCCTGTGAATATCTGCAGTCCTTGCCCCTTCCTTTCCGTGTCCTGCACGCCGTCCTTGATGATCACAAACCATGTTCTCCACTCATGCAATGACATCAACTGAGATACCGGGCCCTGCTGCGCTGTACTGTACTGCAAAGATTATATTTCCCTTAATTGTTCTGCCACCAATGTTTGGACCAAAATATTAAGTACTTGCAATTGTGACAATGGCTTAAATGACTGACCATGAATAATGGAAAAAATGTAAATAAATATGGAATCTCATCTATTATTTCAACTAATTATATAATTATCTGCTGTAATAGTACTTCCACATGTTAGTTCATAAAGTCTTAGCACAACTGTGACTGAAGAATTATGCCTTAAAAGCATCTCACGGGTGTTATATCTTCATCCAAGGTTAATCGATCACCTTAAAAGTGTAGTATAGCCTAGAGTTACAGAAACAGAATATATGCTTAGTTCCGAAGATATGAGCTATCGCAAGCCACACCCACCATCAAACGCTGGAAGCTGATCATCAATAGTGGCGAAGGCGAAATGTTCTGGCATACAGCCAACTTATCTGCTTTGCGCCGTTCTTGTCTTGAACTGCTGTAGTCGAAAATTGTTAAATTTATCAGTCGAAAAAAATCTTTCAGACATAGCTGTAATGATAGTCGCATTTTTCACAAGAAGCAAATATGTTGATTATTGAAACAGACTATAAATATAACCAGATATAGTTACATTTCCAGTTTTCCTGTGATTCTGGAAACCCTTTTAGACTGAAATTTGAATTTAAATAACACATAAGTATATTGACGATTTTCCACAAGGTCATCTAACAAATCACTGATCAGAAGCTTCCAGGAGTCAGTCAACTCCAGTACTTACCTACATCCTTACCACGTCCTTATCGCTATCCAGAAGAATAGAAAAGTTGCACAAGGAGTGATAGGATAAAGAATAAAAGTATTCGGAGAAAGCTAGCGATATTTGAATTAAATAGATAAAAAGCAATGTAAAATAAACAAAACTGGAAAGAACATGTCTCAAAAATGTATAATAGAAAATTACCACGTATCATACTGTCGCGAATGCATTGTTACAACAAGGTGGCGTAGTGAGGCATTCAAAGAGACGGGCAGCGCAGTGCGGAGATAAAAGCTCGCCGATACGGTGAGGGGGGAAGTAGGCGGATTTCTAGTGAGTTCGTCTTCTTTCTAGCGCCGTCTTGATTGTTTGAGAAAATTCCGGATAGTGAGTAATCTATAAGAAGGTAGCCCGCCCACCACACTGAGTCAGTCGGTAATTGAACTCACGTGCGTGAACAGCTGTGTGAGCTGTGTTTGTGGTCGATTACCTTGCAAGTTGTATTGTGTATGGGAAGTAATTCTGGACTATCAGATTCATTTCTACGGAAATAAAGTTCAATTTTTGGTGTTTGTAACCTGGACTTTTAATTTCACGAAACCACATAGTCGCAATATATAACTGCAAGCCTATAGGGAAAAGGAGCATTGAATGAGGGCATGACATTCTTTTAGCCTAATCCTGGAAGTAAGAAGAAGACGATATGGGAAATGAAGGCTATAGGGGCAGAAGTCACTTCTAGCACTTACAGCTGACTATAAAGTGTTAGTGCATTGCATTAACGTTTTTGTATAAAGGATCTCATATTCTTTGGTGACTGGTTAAAAAAAGTTGTACATTTTACTTATCAAATCGCACCTTTATAACAATGCATTTAATTTTTAACAATGAGTTAAAATACCACAATTTTAGCCATTCACTTAAAGTACATAAGCTTAGAAAGCTTTTCCCATAAGCAAATAGACTTCAAGGAAATTTGAAATTTGTTAAAGCATAGCTTTTAACTACTGTGTATACCTTCTTTAAATATTTTATACTAATATCAATCAGATTTTAAAAGTGTTCAGCACCTTTGTTTATGACGCAGCTGCATCAGTTTAACTTCTGCGGCAGTACATGTTCTAATAGTGAGATTCTTAATATCAGTGAAATTTGGAATGTGTCCTTAAAGTTTCTCGTTACTTCAATTTTGTATGTGAAACATTATCACGTTTTTGTGCTCCGACTGATGCACACTCTGATAAAGTGATGTTAATGGATATAGCACTGCAGACAAACAAAGACATTTGCAGTGAGATGCTACAGTGATTATAGCTATTTCCAGGAGAGGATAAAAGCGAACTTTGCAGCAACAAAGAAACGGCGATTTTATGCGTTTGTTATGCTGCTAATTTTTATTTATTTTTAGATGATATGTATTTTATTATGATAGATAAAACTTAACGTTTTAAATTAGTTATTACAAACGGTACGCTTTGTACGATGTATTCTGCACTACATTACGTAAACCAGGTAACTCATACATACTTTGAACTAAGGTAGTAGACTTAACCCATTCTTTAGGAGGAGCATTGCTCCAGAAATCGGTTAGATTAGATTACATTAGATTAGATTTATTGCGCATATTCCCGAATTTTTCAATTTACGACTTATGGCTACATTTATTTGTCTTTATCTTGTTGCTACCTTGGCTTGCGTGACACCCTGGTCTTCTGCTCTGCCAGGTAGCTCTTAACCTCCATGCCTCCTTGTTACTTAATTCGCCCCTTTCTTCCTCCCATCTTCCGTTCTTATATTCTTTACATTTCTTGACCATTATTCTTTTACTTTCTGCAAGAACTCACCAATACTTCTTACCTTCTTTTCCTCCCAGACCGTTAACATTTTTATAGCTACTCTCCTTTCTCTACTTTCTCCCATTTTTCCTCCCAAACATTTTCCTCCACATTGCAACCTCCTCGCATTCTGTTACATAGTGCTCTATGCTTTCTTTTCCCCCACACAATTCACAAATTTCTTTTTCCCTACCTCATAACCCTCTTAGAAATATTGTTCCTGTCCTCATCCAAGCTAACCCTTCTCTCTATTGCCTGTTGCAGTAATCTACATATGCTTCTCTTCCCCAATTTCCTTTTATTTGTTTGTAAAATTGTGATGATTTCATATTTTCTAGACTTCCCCGTATTTCCTGTCTTTCTATATCTTATATTCTGCATTTTACCAATTTACCCACATCGCTTGTACTCCTTTCCTCTAATCTCCATATATCTCCCATTCCTATTCTTTCCATAATATCTCCTATTTCTGCCCACCAACTAATTCAGTTCTCTAAATTTTTTTGCTGTCTCTTTCATAATTTCATAATTTCCCCTTCTTGTTTGGCCAAACACCTATACCAAAATTGTATTATTCTTTCCACAATCATTCCTTTCCTTCTTGCCTTTCCTAATTCTACTAAAGCTACTTCCCTAGGTGCTGATCTTGGTAAGCCTAGTAGCTCTTTACAATACCTTGTGTAGCTCTGGTCCACCGTTTTGTTTTAAATCTGTGCCCCCACCTCAGATTTCCACTGCATACAACATTTTGGATTCAACTAGTGCTTCATACATTCTTTCTAACCACCTGGTTGTCATTTCTAGCTTATATTTGTATATTCTGACTTCATTCATTGCCGCCCTTCCTTTTGCTTCATTTTTTGCTCCTGTGTGCTCCCCACTTTCCATTGCTATTCAACCTTACTCCTGAGTATTCAAATTCATTGACCACTTCTGCCCTTTTGTCATTTAGTACCCACTTTTCATTTTTTAACTCCCTTCTTGAAGACTATAACTTTCGACGTATTTATGTTTATTTTTATTCCCCACTCTTTATACTTTCTGGATTTCATTTATTGCTTTCTGAAATCCTACTACCGTTATAGATCTAGAATTCGGTGCTTCTGTTAAATGTAGCAACGTCTTTATAATAATTTCTGCGTGGTTTCTTTATTATATAGTACACACGTGTTTGTTTATAGATTTTTTCTTGGAATACATTATTTGAGTGAAATTTTCTGCCTAAATGACTGGATTTTTCATAAACTATTGAATATAACTCCATTTAACTTTACAATTATTAAAAAGCATTAAGTTTGGTGTGAATCTTATTAGCATGAATAGCTCTTCTTTAAGCCTTTAATGGGTGCGGTTGTCCTGGGGCAACATAGCGCTGTATTCAACTAAAACATATTTTGGTGCGGCTTTTTAGTTATAATAATATTGTAATGACCTTTGTCAATTATACTACTAACATTTTGAGTCCTCCCAATTTTAAATATTATATTTTTACAATTGCATTGTAATTATTTTAGTATAAAAGGGCAAAATACAAGCAACTGTAGTCAAGTTATACCTCGTCAACATCCAAGCGTGCCCCTCCCCATCCTTTATCACAGACATATTTGACTGCAGCTGCCGAGATATGAACCCAAACGTTTAGATTTTAATAAGTGGCCGGCCTATTGTATATCGCTTTAACGATTATGGCTATTAGAAAGAGCTGTAAGAACCGATTTACCAAGTACAGCAAGGGCGGCATAAGTAGCAAAATAATTTGTCAACTAAATTGATAAACATAACAATTTATAATAAATTCTAATAGAAGTGTAGCATAACAACGTAAGAGATTACTTGTATATTTCTTAATAAACTTACCGGTTAACTCAGAATGTATCTATATCACTTTAAAGTGTTTTAGTCTGATGTTTTAATTTTTTTTTTAAATTACACATAATGAATTTAGTATGTTTAACATTGGCGGAATTGAGTTTTTAGTTCCACTCAACTGTTGTAGACTATTTGCGATGTGAAGGGATTATTGCATTGAATTGAGGGCGTGTTAAACTTACCATAAAATGGGTACAAACCTGAAACTTTGTCATTATTTTAAACAAGTTAAAAAAAAAGATTATTCTATTTCCAAAGAATGCTTTGAGTTTTTAGGTTTAACTCTATTTCATGGGGTTTCCTCTTATACCCAAGATCTTAGTACACAAATTTAAATGACCAAGAACGCACTGTCTGCATTTATTGCTAATTCATTTCAACACATTTATATTTTTAGACTTTTACACTTTAAAAATATCCCATCAAAATGTAGTTTGTAAGCACTATCATCCAAATTTTCTATTAAAACTCGAGGTCAGCTTGCGTATCTGGCCCATTGTTTTCCTGCATCTTAGTATATGTCAAAATCGGATATTATTAATTGTACTATTAGGATAAATTGTAACCAAAATTATATGTAACTGTTTACAAATTTTGTCTGAAAGAACTGTAGGAGGGGAAAATATGCAATAATCCCTTTTGTATATTTTTAGAAGACTTGGTAGTGCTCAATTATATCAAAATTAAGATCTATGAAACTATTGAACACCGATTAATTAGCTTAATAAAAGTGAAATAAAGTTTGTATTAAAATATTAAAAATATTTTGTGACCAAAACGACACAGGATGTTCACTTTAACGCCTTTGTCACTAATACTGTTATCCCAAGGCTAACTTACATATGCATAAATAGATCCTTTTGATTTTAGTTAGTTAATGGAGATTAATAATTTCTTCACATTAGCCGTATATTGGCTAAGATTTCTGATGGATAGAGTCCACACGAAAAATTCAATGCCATGGCTGGGGTTTGAACCATGGATCTCTTGGTTTCCGTCCAGTCGCTGGAGAATTTAATGTCAGGACAGCACGTTGACCATGGTAGCTCAATGGGTTAGAGTGACTGGACGGAAGCCAGGAGATCCGTGGTTCAAATCCCGGCAATGGCATAAAATTTTTCATGTTGACTCTATCCATCAAATATATTTTTAATGTTTCTTTGTTTCAATAGCACGCACGAACTTCAGCTGATTATAATTTCCCTGACTTGCACACAAGCTTCTCTTTTACACTGCTTTGACTACTCTTCGATATGCGCTCATGAAGTGGTCCATTCCAATGTTCACACTGTCGCAGACTCATCAGCACAGAGCCGTAATGCATTGCGCTCTTTCAGACAGACTCACTTAGCTCAACTCAACTCGCCTGAGTGACTCTGCTGTGCTTCGTACCTGCATTTAGTCAGTGCCGGACGAGGGAGGTTGTTCTAGTAGTGGAATGTTCTCAAGTTATTAAAATGCTCGGGAGGATTTCGCGCGCGGTAACAATGCAGCTCACGTCCACCTTCGTGACCTTAATAGCGGCTGTCTTTGAAAGTTGCATTTGTTTGCTTCTTTCGCTGACAAATGAGCAACACATTTGTTTGACTCGCAATTTCTTCATAACAGGTGTGCGCCTTGGTATGATAACATCCATAAAATGAGCGTGTGGAATACGTACAAGAAGGTACTTGGTTGAAAAATAAATCCCTTAATATCAGTATGAATATGATCTAGAGTTAAAGACAATATATGTAAGCAAGAGGTACCCTGTAAATGAAAACCTGGGGTGTAAAATGGAAAAAAAAAATTAAAATAGAGACATAAGGAAGAGGACTCATTAAGGTACGCCGAGACTATAGGAAGCTACCTAAAATGAAGATGGGTAGAATAGCTTATGAAACATCAGTATAATGGACATGAAGGTAGAGTGACTAGGCCCCCACGATTAGTCAGAGGAATGTTGGCAGGCAGAAAACCCGCTGGGAGATAAACTGAGGAGCAGGTGAACTGTGATCGAGAGAGAGGGAGAGAGAGAGAGAGAGAGAGAGGACAAGGAAACTTGGAAAAAATTAATGGACATAGCTACTAGAACAACGGCTCTCTTTCAATCAAAGAGGCACTTGCCCGAAGGGAATGTAGGGAAACGTTGGGACAAAGGGGCACATGGACACCTGTTAAGTAAATTTGGCTTATTCTTGTTACCGATTTGGGTATCATTATGTATTGAGAAGCTATGTGTACGTTACAGTTTCTCGAAAAAAAAAAAATTCAAAATATCTTTGAGTTTCTTAAAGTAAAGGTGCAGTTTAGCAGAAGAGAATATTTATTTCTCATCGGTCTTTATACATACATTCATTAATGTATTACTATTACTATTTGCACATTGCTAGCATATAATGACAAACTTATTGTTTACATGCAATATACCCTTCCAAACTGCTTTTTTTACATCGTCCAATGTTAAGTCATATCGGACGGTGAATGAAATGGGTGAAATGGTGCACAAATGAGCCCAGGGTCCATAGAGCTTAGAGCTACCCAACATTCGTCTTTCAGGATAAGGGAAGACCCCGGAAATACCTAATCCAGGTAACTCACCCTGACCGAGATTCGAACTTGGGACCTCTTGAACGTGAGGCAGACATGCTACCACCATGCTACCGAGGCGGGCCTCCAACCTGCTTGCCGTAAATGTCAGTCTAATTACAGACAGACCCCTGCTTTCCGTGATTGATGACCACCTGTTTTCTTTCATCCCCAGTTCCCATTTCTCTAACCTTAATTGTTAGTTGTTCTTAAAGATTCTTAACTACTTCTCTCTTACTTTCCCCAAATAATTACCTACGTTTCCTACATTATTTTCTCCTTTTACAGACAGTATTTTCCTTATTATTATGTTTCAAATGGGAAGAGTTCTCGCCCGCAGCAAATCAGATGCGTTAGAGCCGTCAGCGTTGCCACCTCCTTATCCCCACTGTTTTAATACTTCCCTCTCTCACACACTTGCGTGTTTTTGGCACTAGACGTAAGGAAGCATAAACTGAATTTTCGTAAGTTTTATAACAATACAGTTGTTGAAATTACAATTGCAACTTGGATATCCGTATATTACGCAAATGTTTTAAATATTTAGTTCAAAATTAATTATAGTGTATGAATTACTTACTTTCCTAATCCAATGTATATACCAGTGGTGCATCCGTATATCTTGTGAAGGTTACGTTAAGAGATAATTCGTCATTGTCATTGTCTATAACGTCTGAGTAGTGCAAATTTATGATGATAGATTCCAAAATCTCGTTACGTGCTGTTTCTTTCCAAAAGTCGTCTTCTTGTAGTTTATCTGATGTCTAACGCAGTTTTCCCATTCTTGTTGTGTTCCTTGTTAATGTATTTATGCATAAGTCGTTCAGCGACATTCAGCTTAAATATATTATTTATATTTGCAACATCATTTGAGTCCACATTAAAACTCAATTGTATTGTTCTGGCAGTAGTAAGGGGGAAGGTGGATCGTATCTCATTGATTCTGCTGATATACTTTTTCATAGAATAACTAAATAGTACTGCTTTGAACACGCTAGAGTAAGTAGAGATTACGAACCATTCATAAACAAAGATATAATGTGACCAGACTTTTTCTGCCAGACTAGCAAGAAGTAAATTGTTTCCTCTCATTGAATTTAAGAAACACCTTGGCTTATTCAAAGTACATATTTCTTTTACTACGTCATGTCAAATGTTTACGTTTCTATTCTGAGTAATTTCAAAAATACGTTCACGCATACATGACAACCAATAATGATATGCATTACAATGCTTACGTCGCAATGCATTGTTATAATATAATGGTATCTATTTTATTTATTTTTATTAGGAAACTTATTTGAGCTAAAAATATGGGATTGTTGCGGTTATATTAAATACAGCACTCTCTCCTTCAATCTTAGACCAGTTTTTACAAAGTCTGAATTTATGCCTTGGCGCGTAAGTATTTATTTGAGATTGATTAGTTTGGTGCTCGTCACACACCACATAGGGGGAATGTAATAAGACAACACCGCAGGACTTCGATTGGCTGCTCAGCTAGTAGCACTCAAGGACAATCATCATCCCATTTGAAACACGTAATAGTAGTAACTCACCACGTTTTAAAATTGTTCCACTTTTGTTGTTAAATTTGTTCTCTCCATACATTTGTTTGTTTGCAAATATATTATACCGTGCCGTCTGTATCATCTTTTCCACACATTGAACTTTTGTCTTTTTCCTTATCACACCTAATAACTTTCAAGTTTCTAACTCCTGTCCTCGCCCAAGGAAATCCTTTTCACGCTAGCTCATTACATACAGCTGTGTACCTTTCCCTCCCCACGCTATTTTAATTCCCTATATATCCTAATAGAACTTTTCTTACTTGCACTAGTAAAAATAACTTGACTGTCAACATTTTTTAATCTTGATTCTACTCTTTTCCAAAAGCCTCTGTAATAATTAGACTTAGGACTTCTAGAACACTGGTTGCTGTGTGTGCATGCTTTGAGTGTTGGAAGAGGGGTGTGGTTTAACTCCAGTAGTAAACAGGTCGACAAGTGAACGTTGAGCGCGCAGGTTGTGTCTGAACGCTCTGCTTATAAATCACGTGTTTTTGTAGTTTAGCTGTGTCAGCTAACTTTTGTATATTGTTCATTGCTATACATCATATATCTACATGGCTCTACAAACGGATGACACCGGCAGAATATTATATTCAGCGCTAAATGTATTAAATAACGACACGAGCTTCCGGGATAGCTCCAATTCTACGCTACAAGTGGCGTCATCTAATCAGCACTACCAATCTCAACTGTTTTCTGCATCCGGGGATAATACAGTAAGTAAACCAATACTACGACCATCTCAACTTTACTCAATTCAGCCCCTTAATAACTCCGTGCAGCACGACGATGATACAATGGCAGATTGTGCCCCATCTGACTGTTTTGAGCGCAGCCAACGCTCAGAGCCCGCTCTCACCCAGGGTTCACAACAAAACAAGCGCCGATGCACTGCCTCTGTTTCTGAACAACCTACCCTCTCACGATATGCATATCCAATTCCTACATCTAATCGCTTCAATCCTTTAAGTGAAGCACCAGACCACGATTCTTCTGACACAGCCGCCATCTCTCAGAAAGAGAAAATTCCTCCTATATGTGTCCGCAATGTGCATAATTATCAATTGCTACTACAAGATGTAAAAAAATGTGTCTTATCTGAATTTCACACTGAGCTACGGGGAGCCATTCTTAAGGTCTACACTTCGACGTCCAAAGACTACCGCAACCTTACCTCGTACTTGACATCAATTAAACAAGAATACTACACATTTCACAACCCTTCAAACAAACTTTTTTCAGTTGTCATACGCAACCTACCGTGCTCCCTCAGTGACCAAGAGATTTATGATGAACTTTATGCTCAGAACTTCCCTGTTCGTAAAGTTACACGTTTACTACGTAAGAACAAGGAACCGATGCCTATCTGTGTGGTTGACCTCCTTAACAATGACCAAGGTAAACATATTCTTAATCTATCCCGACTACTGTACAGCGTAGTCAAAGTAGAACATCGCAGACACAATACGAAACTGCCTCAACTATGGACACACCAAAACTATGGACACACCAAAAATTACTGCCACCTAGAGCCCCGCTGTGTTCGCTGCACAGGCAACCATCACTTTTCTCAGTGCACGAAGCCCTCTACTACACCAGCTCAGTGTGTTAATTGCCAACAAGATCATCCGGCAAACTATCGCGGTTGTTCTCATTACTTACAGCTGAAGGAACGACAGTCTCGGCGCTTTCAGCAGCAGGCAACACCATCCCATCACAATTCACAGCAACCAACCTCAGCTTCTCAACAACAACAGCCACTGGTTCAGCAACAACAAGCACAGCGTCCACAACAGCAACAACAAACACGACATAGTCCTTCCGCAACAGTTCCTTCTCCGCCATCACGGACTTATTCACAGGTACTGACTGGGCGTTCACCTCCCTCTCAAGGAATTTCTTCAATTCCTTCACCAGAGGATTCTGCATCTGCACCCCCGTCTTGAAGAAATGATTGCACCACTAGGTACTTTTCTGTGCAATCTGTTTTCTCCAGTTCTCCCGCAACTCCTGCAGCTTCTTCGTTCCCTCCTTTCTCCGATCTTCCACAATGGCCACCCGTAATTTGTCATCTCTACGTCAGCTCACACTCCTGAATTGGAACTCTAACGGTCTTAGGGCTAAACGTTCCTCCTCCATAGCATTTCTTACGCATCACAATGTTGATATAGCTTGTGTAACAGACACATTTGCTTCCCAATGAGAATTTCACTGTTCCTGGTTACGTCATTTACCAGCAGGATCGTGACGCAGATAAAGCATCTGGTGGAGTGGCTCTTCTCATCTGACGTTCTCTTAGTCACAGTGAGATATTTCCCCACATCTGCCCAATTTGGAAGTGGTGCGTATTAAACTCTATTGTGCAGACGGTGGTGACCTTGTCATTCTTAGCGCATACAAACCACCAAATTGCAGGCTGAATACTACATATCTCTCACTTCTCTTCCCTGCGGGGAACAGCACTCTTCTTCTAGGTGATCTCAACTGTAAGCATTCCTCCTGGGGATGCCGAACGACAAATCCAAATGGCTGACTTCTGTTTACAGCCCTTGCTACTTATGGCCTATCGATATTGGCACCCGAAGATCTTACTCATTTCCCTTCCAATCCCTTATTTGCCCCTGATATTCTAGATATCGGTATACACCGTAATCTAAACCTGCCCACTTTTGTTTCTTCCATACCAGAGCTTGATTCTGATCATTGCCCGGTGATCGTTACCTTTTCTATTCCACTTGCCTTCCACCAATTAGCTCCTAGGCTGATCAACGGTTACATTCATTGGGAAACATTCCAGTCTCATCTGGATGCAACACTCATCAGTTCGTACCAATTTGCCACTAATCACGATGTGGACCTCGCGATACAGCACTTCACTGACACCATTTGCAGCTGCGCCCGACTTTCCACTTCTCCACATAGACATCATTCTTCCCCCTTCTTACCCATCTCCATTTTAAGTCTCATCCGAGAAAAACACCATGTTCGTCGACAGTGGCAACGGGACCGACAACCATGGCTCCGACGAAAGCTCAACGGACTCATTCGACGGGTGAAACTGGAGTTGCATCGACATCGTCTAGAGTCCTATGAGCGCTATCTTGCGTCACTCTCTCCTTCTGACCACACGCTGTGGGAGGCCACCAAACGTGTTCTTCGTGAGCCGACTGTTGTACCGGCGCTGTCTGCAGGTGATAGACTGGTTACAGATATTCCCACCAAGTGTGAAATTTTGGCCGATCATTTTGAGCGTGTGTTTGCACTTCCCATATCAGCCGATGATGAGACTATTGCAGACGTGGAAAAGGAGCTACATACCTATCGCACTCGACCCACAGTCTCACAAAGGATTTCATTTACAAGCCCACGGGAACTATCTTCCCTGATTCGAGCCCTTCCTCTTAAGAAATCTTCTGGGCACGACTTGGTCCCTAACATTGTTATCAAGAAGCTCACCAAAAAGCAGTTGCATACTTGTCATCCATTCTCAATGCCTGTCTACGCCTCGGCTATTTTCCTCGCACCTGGAAGTTTGCCCATATAGCAGTCTTCCATAAGCCCAATAAACCCAAACACCTCCCCGAAAGCTATCGTCCTATAAGTCTGTTGCCAACCCTCTCCAAGCTGTTTGAAAAAGTAATTCATCGCCGTCTTCTGTCTTACCTTAATCATAACCACGTTCTTCCGCCTTATCAATTTGGATTTCGTCACAAAAATTCCACTACTCATCAGCTTTTACGATTAACTCAGTCAATTGTTCACGGCTTCGAGGCCCATCAGTATACCACGGCTGCCTTCCTTAATGTGGCACAGGCATTTGACAAGGTTTGGCATGATGGTTTGCTCCTTAAGCTCTACCGCATCGGTCTTCCTAATTATTTATCACATCTAATCCACAGTTTCCTCTACGACCGCAGCTCTTCATTACGCATTGGTGGAAAGCTTTCATCTCCACGTAATATTACCGCGGGTGTCCCACAGGGTTCTATCTTGGCCCCGACTCTATTTAATATATACATTTCTGATATTCCTGACTTGGCTCCGACTTCTTACGCTGATGACACAGTACTATATTATTCTGATGTTAACCTCCAGTACGCACAACAAGTAGTACAGCTCTCTTTAGATCGCCTAACTCATTGGTTCAGCACTTGGCAGATCTCATTGAACCCTCAGAAAACCGAAGCTAAAATCTTCACTCTTCACCGACCTACTCCGCTTACTCCGTTGCGTCTCTACAGGAACAATGTCCCTTGGCTCCCCACTACGACTCCCGTTAAATACCTTGGAGTGCTTTTGGACTCTCGACTGACTTGGCGTGCTCATAACAATCGTCTTATATCACTGGCCTCCGGGCGACTGTCAAAACTCTCACCTCTGTTGCATCGCCGTTCCAGCCTCGGACTACAGTCTTCATTATTACTCTACAAATCACTCGTTCGTCCGCTCATTACATATGCCTGCCAAGTGTGGGGGGCCGCACACACGTGTCATCTGCGTCGTCTTCAGGTCATACAGAATCGCTTCATGCGCATCGCTACCAACGCTCCATGGTTCTCCGTAATCAGCAGCTCCATCACGAACTGGGACTGTTACCACTTCACGACTATATTCGCAGGATCGCCCGCCGTTTCTTTTCCACGCTGCCAGAAGTTCCAGGAGCTGTGCATTATAACATCGGCGCCAGCCCTCACGCTTGAAGAGGAGACTACCACAGGACCTGCTTCTAAGTGATACCTCTGACTCAAGTGATTCTAGTGCTTGATGTCTGCCTTACATCTTCAATATTGACATAATTTCTCAGAGAGTGTTATGTGAGTTCTAACTTAATGTAGTTAGGGGGCGGCCTGTTAGCCTACCCCTGAGTGTTATTGTTCTTATTGTACTGTTACCTTCTTTTCACTCTGATCTGTAAAGCATTGTACTGCTGATCGATCAATAAAAAAATTACATAAAAATAGTAGTAAACAATGTCGGCCGCCTTAGGGGTATACAAACGCGCTAAGAACCGGTTTTAATAGAACAATATGTAAATTATTTCACCGTTTTCAGATTCATTTAGCAGAAGTAGATGAATAACAAAACACATTTTGAATAATAAAATAAACTAAATTACTTTTGCAATACAAAATATAAGCCTGCTCTTCAATTGTTCAACTCATTACAGTGCATAAAGACATATTATAAACTTCTCGAAGTTGAATCTCCTCTTTCTGTCACTCAAGCAAGATTTGTAGTTTGAAAAAGTTCTCTGAACATCAGATGATGTAACAGGTGCAAGCATAAAATACTGCAGATCACATTGCCTTGTAAGCTCTGTTTTCTTATGTGCTTGCAAATTATTTTTAATGTTTACCATTTTAAATAGCCTGGGTTTTTGTCAAGCACGGTTTTCATGTTATTTTTATTTTATCCATGACAGATCCAGCAGCTGCTGAGTGTATCTCTTTAGCTAGTTCTTCTATGAGCCCTGTGGCATGAGGCACTTCATTGCCTCTCTTCTCTAGCTGACCAATGGTTTTGGACAGGTCTGACAAACTATAAATATTCGTATAGTTTTCTAGAAATGAGGCACTGAGCGGCTCGTATTGCAGAACTATGCTCTTTATCTAACACACTAAGAATTTCAGCAACTATTTCGTAATGATCCGCATAATACATAGCAGCATTTAGCCAGGTGCCTCAGCGAGTTGCAATCTACTAAGGAGGTAAAGGAATGTTAGGCGCCATTTCTTTAAATTAACGCTTTCTGCTTAGAGCTTTCAAAAATATATTTTTTACGTTTGCAAAGAAACTGTTTACATTACTGTAACATCTGCGAGTTTCCTCGGCTACACCATGGAGCCCGTGTGCCAAACAGGTCAAATGCAGCATGTTGGCATACATGTTTTGAAGCTCCTTTGTCCATCTTGCGTTTACGCCTTCTGACATTTGTGTTGTTCAATATCAGTGAACAAATCACTGTCTCCAAATACCGCCACTCTGCCACTAACGGCAGCGCGTTGATACAGCCCCTGTCGCCTAAGAACACTGACACGACACAACATATAACCTGATAACAGAAAGACATTGACACAAACCAATAAATAGAAATAAATAAAATTGATATTCGGTCATGTGATTTTGTAAACTCCGAGAAATATCTAGAGTAGGGATAATTCAAGGGGATGGCGGAAACAAGATTTTGCTAGTAAGGACGCTTCGATCCTGAGTGCTGCTGAGACGGTCGCGTATTCGGCGCCGCCTAAGAACTTTACGTCCGCGCTATGTACAGAGACCTAGCGCAATGTTCAACAATCTCTCCATTGAGAATTAGAACAACGAGTAGCATATTGTGAGGACGATAAGTATATCCAATCCGACTACGCAGTGCTACTGCCTCCGTGTTTCGCATCGCAATATAGACAGTGACGCGTGACTCAGCAACCATACCGACGACGACTACACGGTGGCGAGCGTAGGAATCCAAGGACTACAATAAACTTCTATCAACCAGATACGAGGTGTCATCATTAACCCACAACCTGTCAGGACGCACCCACTCCTGAAGCCCAGATGAGAGTCGTCATGCGGGAGCTACATGTCACCTCGAACCGACTACAATCTCCCTTCCCTTAACCTCCTCACGCCACCGGTTCTTAATTGTGAGGCGTCGAGCACAAGGGAGAGCTCGACGTGGTCCACAACGGGCCGGACCGCCTCAGCGTGCAGTGTTTGTACGTGCCTGAACGTTTTGGCGCATGACGTACTAGGTTGTATTAGGTCGCGTAGCATTTAACTGTGTTCTCCCGCGGGTTCCTAAAAGTCCTAACTCTGGTGATAATACTCCCCATCCTCCAAATATGTCCCACACATATCTTTTCCATCAATCCCCTTACTTTTTATAACCAAGATTCTTCCCATGTACTTCTCATTTGCTTAAGAAAGCATTCCTTAATATTATATTTTTCCTCAAGTTGGCAACTCTATATAAATATTTCACTACTCTTCAGACAATTTTGACCTTAGTTGAATGTCTTAGTACTAGTTGTGCTGCTCCCTTAGGTGATGCTAACGCAAGCTTAAAATATGTTTGCATCTTTTAATAACGTCCATCTCTGTCCATGGTTCACCTCTGCCCCATGTAGCATTTTGTTTTCCACTATACCGATGTAGATCCTTTTCAAGACATTTGACATTAAGGTCAGGAATTTCCTTAAACATGCTCTTACAACATCATGGCCATTGCGGCTTTTGCTAATGCTAGCTTTTTCTGTTCATTCCACCTACCATCACACTTCTGCCTTACCCCCACGTAATCAGATCTCTTTATGACTTCTATTTCTCTTCCATTTATTTCCGATTTCTTATCTTTTCGCAGTCTATATCCTTTAAAAATATGATCTTCGTTTTCTTTTTATTTACTTTCAATCCCCATTTTTTGCAGTAACTGCTTACTGCCTTGATCGCTCTTCTCAAACCTCCATATGATATGGAACGATTTACTAAGTCATCTGCAAATAATAACCCTGGGATTTCTTTATCATGAGTAACTGGTGAGTGGATCTCATTTTTTGAAATCTCCTCCAGGATGTCATCTATATAAAGGTTGAATAACGCACGACTGAATTTATATCCATCTCCTAACGACACTATCTCTTTGCTCACACAGTCTCATTTCCTTACATTCTATAAGGTAGTGAACAGTGCTCTCTTCACCTCTACAAAATTCACATATCGCTACCTCGTTACTTCTCAACCCTTTTAGATATATTATTCCTACTCTCATCCATGCTATGCCTTCTCTTCCAGTTTTGTCACATTGGTCTATATATTTTTCCCTACCCCATTCTGTCTTTAATTGCTTATAAAGTTACAAAGATTTCTTTTCTTCGATACTTTCCCAAATATCCTGCCTATCTATGTCTTGTACACTGCTTCTCACTTCCTTCCAAACACCGCTATGATTTGACTCCTCTGATCTCCATAAATCCCCCATGTATATCTCGGTACCATTCTTTCCAATTCCGACCACCAACTATTTGTGTTATTAATGCTTTTCTGTTCATTCATGCACAGATTTAATAAATCCCCTTTTATGTGCTCGCCTCGGTAGCGTGGTGGTAGCATGTCTGCCTCACGTTCAAGAGGTCCCGAGTTCGAATCTCGGTCAGAGCGAGTTACATGGATAAGGTTCATTCCGGGGTTTTCCCTTATCCTGATAGACGAATGTCAGGTAACTCTAAGCTCCATGGACCCTGGACTCATTTGAGCATCATTTCACCCATTCCATTCATCGTCCGATATGACTTAACGTTGGAAGACGTAAATTGCAACAACAACAAAATCCCCTTTCTGTCCCTTAACATACTTATACCAGAATTTCATTATTCTCTCTATTATTCTTCCCCTCCTTTCTCCATTACCTAGCTCTAGTAATGGCACCTCTTTTGGTGCCGATTTTGGCAGCCCTGGTAGTTCTTTGCAAAACAATTCATACATCTGGTTCAAACGTGTCCCTGTCTCTGATGTGCTCCATACTTCCACTGCGTACATTGCTCTGGATTCGACGACCGTTTCATAGAGTCTTTCTAACCACCCGTTTATGTTTACATATTCTTACCCCTGTCATTGATGCCCTGCCATTAACTATCATTTTTCTGGTATGTGCGGCCCACCCTCCACTGCTCCACATCCTTACACCTAATCTCTGTTTCATATAACCTTGCCCCGCTGACATGTAGCACTCCGCGTGCAACGAACTTCCCCCTCAACCTAATTGGCTACTACTTTCGCGCCATAGGCCATAGGTGGTGCTTCCCGACACATTTAAACCTGCAGTAAGCGTCATAATAATTGCCAGGAAGATAGATAAAATCATACAAATAAGAATATGAAGGCATGCAAAAATACAAGTTTATAATGAAACTGAGCAAGTTGAAACTGAATGAATGAGCAATAAAACTGAAACAAGTTTATAATGAAAGGCCTTCGACCTTTTTCGCTGTGATTTTTTAAACCAGCACACATACCTTTCAAAAATGCTTGTCTTTCAGTCTTAAAATTCGTGTCACGCCATACTTCTCGTGTGTCCTTCATTCAGCCAAGTCTCGTCGAGGAAGTATATTTTGCGATTTGGACAATTTGATAGCCCTTAAATAACGGCTTCGTCACACAGCAATATCGCTCCTGGAGTGGTAAGTTTTCCTGTTGTCTCAGTTTCATGTCGCCATGTTCCTACGCATCTAACCCTCACACCTGTAAGTTCAGAGCACAGTTGTTCGACTTCGCTCACTGACAAAGACCGATTCTTCTCTGTGAGTGCATTAAACACGTGCAACTTAATTCTTTTTTCATCGCTTTCTAAATCTTTTCCCTTGCGATGATTCAGCCAAAAACTGGCGGTAGACTCTGCCATTATACATATAATAAGTACACGCGCAATAAATGATCAATAAAATAATTTAGCTCTCGCATTCGGCATAGCACATCGTCGAATGGCGATATATGACTAATCCAGTTCAAAACAAGGTCAGTGATAAGTCATATAAACAAATATGTCATCACTACCGCTAAATCACGTGCTATCCTGTCATGTGCTTGAGAGCAAAGGAACCTCCTCTTTACTTCGTTTAAGAATTAACGTGCATTTCAGATAAATCAACTCTGATACGTAATATATTTCATCAAAACAGTTACGAAAATATAAATTTGACAATTCTGTTCCAACATATAAAGACATATCAGCTTGTTAAATAACGAACTAATTTTTACCGCACAACAGTCTGCACCACAACAGCAGTCAGTGAGATGTGATAAGGTCACGCGACCGTTAAGAGATACGGGGCAAGCTTACGTGAAAAAAGGATTAAACAGTTTTACTCCTTTACCACGTCTACATTTCGATCTCCTATAAATGACACCTCTACTTTCCTCGGGCAAACTGACATTACCATGCTTCAACTATTCTTTTCTTTTCTGGCTTCCTCTTTCACAGGATTTAATTTTCAAATTGTTTAAATGGATATTCAGTGCTTGTACCAAAAACCATTTGTTGCTCTGCCATAATTATAAATAGCATTGACTCTCCGTTTGCCCCAGCTTTCACTTATACGGGCTAAAAGATACTTATATTGTAAGTAAAACTGGCTGTACTTACTTGGGAGTGAATATACTTGGAGTAGCGGCGACTGTTGATGATGAGAATGACCAGGAGATTGGCACCCAGAATGCCAGCAGAAAGCAGGAGGATGAAGAGCGCCTGTGTCACGTCCCAAAGGCTGACGGACACCGTCCCTATGAAGCGCGGATTGGAACAGCTGCTGTTGTGTAGGGGCGGTGGTGTCAGCCAAGTGGACTTTTGGTCCATGGCAAGGATCTTCCACAACCCTCGTGACGTCGTGGAGCCGTGAATTGTCTCAGCATCCTGCGGCAGCGCTTGGCAGCCGCATTTCAAGATCTGCTATTGTCAAATGTGTGACCATCCACACATCTGTAGGTCACGTGTTGAGCAATGGCACTTCCGATGACGCGATTCCATAAGTGTTTGTAACAATCCTCTATTTTAAATCTTGTCGTTTACCTAAAAGTGCTTCAGCTTTTTCCATTATATACACTCAAAGCTCCACATTAATGTATATGACCGAACACATACATTGTTTGGTTGTATACGTTCGTTTCTGCACTCTGTTCCCTATTCTGTTTATAGTATCAAACACTAGCCCGCTACAGGTTTATAAATGCATGCTGGAGTCAAAACCATATTCAAGTCACTTCACTAAGCATGGTGGAGAATTAATTTGAATACGCAAATATTCTTAATATGTACCATAGTGATAACACTATAACGATGATAAAGTTTTGACTTCTGTGAACGAATAATTCTATTTTCGAAAACCTTTAATGACTCTAAATTGTTATTATCGGAATGAAAGAACTAAATATAATATTTAATGATAAACACATAAAGCTGTTGCTTTTGCTTAAAACCTAGCCTATCGCTTTTTTATTCAATTGTTTATTCCCCTTAATGAACACATTTCACACGTCACAATAGAATGTAAATATCCCAATGAGTCGTACACTATTTCCAATAATTTTAAAACTGTGTTATAGCCTCACAATAGTTTACAGTGGCATTCAAGTACGACGAATACAGTTACATTAAGTTGACTTAGTAAAATTGTGTTCTGGAAAGTGTCTTAGTTTGATATTTTGTACGTATTATTGCAAATATGTGTATGCACCTTTCATATTTATGTGCTTTCGGTTGTTCGCAAATATTAGGAGCACAAGCACATTGTGATGACGGATGAGTCTGCACGATGAGATCCTCTCACAAGACACCATGATTTGGTATAAATCTGAAACAATAATAAAAGAATAAAATCAGACAATAGTAAATACTGAATTTCTGACTAAACTACCTTCTGATAAAACAATATATCATAAATAGCTACATAAATTTGCAACGTAGGGTGAAAATTAAAAATTGATTTTAACTGGCATTAAAGTGATTATTAAAAAAAAAAAAATCAGGTAGCAAAATGAACCATTGATGGAAAAATATGTTTCCATTGAAGTTTATTTGTGACTCACATAAACTGGATTGAGTATGAAAACCCGTATTTTAATAATCAATGCGTCTTTTAACGTGTTTTTTTTTTTTGGTTAGATCCCGAGACTTCAAAACTATTTAAATATGTGGTTTAAAAATCGACATAGACATGGTAAAATGAATAAGAAAGGACATGTTTAAAATTCATGAGATGACGCAACATGTAAGTGATACGATATGAATGTCTTATGATTGGTAGTTTTAAAAATGAGATTATGTAATGTGTGACGTGGACCAGTAAAAGTTAAGTTGGATTTGTAGTGATGGCAAGGAGGGTAGGAAAAGTAAATAATTTTGGTAAAACAGCTAGGAAAAACAAAAGCACCTTTTGATTGCGTAACGTCAAAGAGTAAAGATCTTTTTAATTGTGGAATATCGACGTGAACGGACTAAAATATTAAAAATAGTTAAAACAGATTTTCAAACATTTTTATCGAAAAAATATTCTTATGTAAAGTGTTGTATAATAATGATATAAAGCAGTGTTTCTCAAACTCTTCTGCGCCAAGGACTCCCAATCATCTAACAACTTGTTCGCGGAACCCCATGGTTTGGCAACTCAATTTATATAAACGAGTAGACCTTTGGTTGAATGTTATAATTGGAATTTAAATAATTACCGTATGTATAATTTAAGATATTTTCTTGTATATTTAGTTTTAAATATAATTAACAATAAATTTAAAGAATAAAGTTAAACTAAATAGAACAACCTAGTGTATAAAATATATTATAAATTTAAAAGATATATTTTTAAATTTTCTTTATTAAAATTAATTTTCTTTTCACTTTGAAGTAAATTGTATACTTGTTTGCCCAACTAGGGTTTTATTTAACTTAAGCTTTACATCAGTAAAAATTTGAAATATTATTTGATGCACTTTGGATTACCCAAGGATTAATAACATCACACACATGTTATAAACATGAATTTATTTTCCATGTAAAGAAACTATTTTATATATAAAAGTTATTCAAAATGTTCTGAATTCACTATTTCAACAAAGTTAGTATTGAGTTACTAAAAATCAGTTTACGTGGCAAAAGCTTGAAACTTTGTTCTTTGGAATGTATTAATGTGAACAATGCAAATGTTTTATTTTATTGAATAAGCCCAGTCAAGCTGAGCTTAGTGTTGGTGAGTTTTACTCTTAAGTCCATTGGCAAGTACATTGGTACGCCTGTTTCTCTTAAACGGTTTGATGTTGCACAACTCTGTAAAGTTTTCTCGCAGATAGAGGTGGTTGGAAAGGACACAATATACGTCCTTTGGTAGCAAGTTCAACAACTTGCCGTCACTGCTATTATAACGCTGTACTACATGCTCCCAACAGTTAGGTTGATTGCACCTCTCAGCTGTGTGACATCGTTACGACATAGCTGTATAAGAAATATGAACTAAAACAAATATAATCCGGCACCGAGCAAATAAGTTACTCAGTAAATACAATTCTGTGTTTACTATAGCTTTAATTCAACATGTCCCCCTCGCGGACACCCTGACATCCCCCACGGACCCCCGGAGGTCCGCGGGCCACACTTTGAGAAACACTGACATAAGTTACCGCGATTAGATTGCAAGTTAGGATGTTTATAAGTTAAACAAAATTTACTCATTTCACTTGGGACCACGTTTGAGAAAAGGGTTTTCGTGTAACGACTGAAGCACACAAGGGATCTGTTTACATACATCGATACATCTGAGTGCCAGATCTGAACCTGAGAATCAGATCGGGACGTCATAGCAGCTCGTGGCCACATCGTCACCATCTAGGAAGGCAGCAGACATACCACGACCCTCGCAGTAACATTGGACATCTTACACATACGTAAAGCGAGGCTACAAAATGGCTCACCAACGTGGTGCTTCCAGGTGGCCAACGTGCCACATCCCCCCAGCACCCAAAATTTCTCTTACAACATGGTTGGCACAATGCGAGGCTTATAGATCAAAGTCTTCAAACATCGCATTGTAGCAAAATAAACTCTGTTCCATCTACAGACTGCGTGATTATGTACTGATAATAAATAATATTAAAATAAAGGCCAAGCGCGAAAACTGTAACCCAAATCTATTGACATGCAGCACCATATACATAAAAAACTCAAAGAATGATAAAGTGTAATCCGATGAAATATTCTGCCCTATGTAGTATTAAACAAAGTTCATTTAAGAAACACAATTAGATACCTTATACAACTGAAAATTACCTATTCGCTATTATCAGCCTTTCCAAGTTTCCGCTGTCTCACATTAAGGACATACGAGGGCTGTGCAATAAAGAAAGATCGCAATAGTCTTTGACAACGATGCCCATGTCGCAGTGTTTCTGCCAGTCTTCAAAGACATGCTGGAAACCATTTTGAGATATCCTTCAAAATCGCCTCCGCAGCCTTCACCACTGCTTCTGATGATGGATAATGCCTCCCACGAAGGCATTTCTTCAAGTTAGTGAATACAAAAAGGTCACATGGGGCTAAATCCGGACTATAGGGAGGGTGAGGGATCCACTTCACGTTGATTTTTGCAAGACATTCAGCAACAATATAGGCAATATGCGGCCGCGCATTATCGTGGTGCAGCATCCAGCCTGCTTCATGAAAATGTGGTCTTTTGCGCCTGATATGGACCTGCAATGTTTTCAGGACATCCCTGTAGTATTGTCAAGTTACTGATGTGTTTGCAGGTAAAACATGTTGATAAACTATTCCATGATTATCAAAGAATGAGATGACCGTAACTTTCCCAGCAGAAGCAAACAATTTTGCTTTTTGGGGGGTTGATGATGAAGGAGATTTCTACACTGAGCTGTGCTGTTTGCTGTCAGGGTCAAAATGATGTAGCCAAGTTTCATCAGCAGTGATTACGTTTGAAGGAAACTCCAGATCTTCATCTAACATCAACTTTAACTGCATGTTACCTCCATTGCTGCGATAGGCGATACTGAACATGTCTGAACTTGCCTGGTTCTCACAGGCGGGAACCAGGAGTACCAACAATGAAACTATTATGGCGTGTTTGTTTCATTTTAAGGTAACAGAAGATAATAATATTGAATTTAAGTGCGAAAAATTATGACCGTAAAAATTATGATCTTTCATCATTGAACAGCGCTCGTATATGACCGAAATTTCGTGAACATTTTCAAAAAATCACGTTTTCCTCTTTTTAGTCTATAAAATGGTGTAAGCCTTGCTGAATCCAAAGAATGCTTAGATATCATCCACACGCCATTTTTGAATGCTCTAATATAGTTTGAAAGTTACGTGACTGCTAGTGTTAGATATGCATTCTAATTCTTTATCCTTGTTTTCTCGCCATTAAAAATTTCCGCATTTTTTATCATTTAAGATGCTACTTGGGTCGGAGTTTTAGTGTTAGACTAATGAAACTTGTTACACACGTTCATAGAGACACAGTGAATGGAAATTGTGCTGGGTTTATTGCGAGATGCATTTAAGTACACTTTCTTTACTTCAAAACACAAAAACTTTAAAATTTTGGGTAAAAAAGCCATATTCATAACTTCAAAAATTTCTGGAGCCTAAAGTTATTGAGACACAGAGAAACCTAGGACAAGTTCAAAAAATGGATATGTTCGGAACCTGTTAAAATATGAGATCAAAATGTAACTTATTTTGTCGCAAGGGACTTTTTAGGTGACGTAACCAAAAATACATAAATTTGACCACATTTTCCCTACCATCAAAGTGGAATTGATAAAATTTGTGCTGTATCACATTTGCATTAACTTCCATTTGTGATATAAATCTTAAAAAGCTAACGTTATTAGTTCAGGATTTCAAATTTTCAATCATATGTATGCTTAAAGAGAAATTCTCCTCTCCCACATCATCTTCCCTGCCTGTCAGTAGGGTTCAGCAGGTCTATTAGGGCTGCATTGAGGCGTGAAGGTACGTAGTAAACTTTCCCCCCTGTTCTTCTGTACCCCTATAACTGCAAAGACGTTTACTCACAATTCCTGTTCCTCACAAATGAGGCAGATTTTTCTTTAATTTTTATCGGTAATCTTTGTTGCCTCACTGTTGTCCTAATGACTTGTACGTCTTGAAATACTCGGATTTTAATTTAGCCTATGCTTACGTCGAAAACTTTCCCCATGCATTCGTCAAATATTTGTTACCAATCTTTACTGTTTTCAAAACTTTCATTTATTTTTATGCTGTTGTCGAATTTTCTTCCTTTTACGGGCTCTTCTAATCAGAGATAAGACGTCTCTATCCAGTAATTAACTGGTACGACTTCGTACGCTATCGTCTTATTACAGGTCTCGACTTCTTCATTATGACACGTTGGCCTTTTTCTCCCTAACCCTAGCATTCCTTTAAAAATCAGGACCTCACTCGGTCCACAAATTGAATGATAATTCTTAAAGATTCGTTTTCACACAGGCAGTTTTGGAAGCTAAACCTTATTTTACGAAAGTTCTATAAGTAATTTGTGGAACTTTGTAGCCGTACATCTACAGCTAAGTGCAGACGTTCCACTCCTATTACTCCTGGACCCGTAGAATCAAGGACTCACGCTTCCTTCTACCTGGGAGCGATGGATACTCCGGGGCTCCTTCCATAGAGCAATACCTGGAGTCTAAAAAGCCTCCCACCCCCTTATCCCAACGTCAAGACTGGATGGAAGTGGATACGCCACTTACGCGCGTCAACCCCGCAGGGAAGACTACCGGAAAACCTCGGTGGCGCCGCCTGGTAATCTAGCACACCTTCTACTAGCTCTGAAGGCTAGTACCCCGGACTTATTAGGCAACCGTCCACCCCCTCCGGGTGGTCATAGCCGGGCCGGAGGTACCCAATACCCCGTGGGTGTCGGGAACGCACCGCCCCCTCGAGTCCAACCCAATCCGAACAACTCCCCGACTGGAGGGGCTCGGCAGTTCAGCCCGAGGTTCCTCTAGTAATGCCAGAGGTACCACGAGTGCAGCGCCCGCATCTTGGCAGCTGAAGGGGACGGATACTCTCACCTACGGAAAGCCGTACATCTACAAAGTTTAATATGACGACAGGAGTTTCCTACATGCACGAGCTCTTACCGACTTAAATCCCGCCTACTTATGGCGTTTATCAAAGATCCTGCATGAAAAGTCAAATTTGAAGATTCGCGTTGCCTGTGATGTATGTCTACCTACTCTGTTACTTGCTTCACTCACTTTCTAATTTTTGAACCCTGCTTATATGAGTTCACAAACGTACTGATTATGCAAAACGAGCTGACGAATACTTTTCTTAATGAGTCCTGAAACCCTAATGGCTTTAGCTATACTGACGTACAGCAATTGCTTTTTTTATAACAGCATTTTCTAATGACATTTTCTCTCTGTCTTCTTAAGGTATACAGCTATTTTAACACGTACAGAAGTTATTTATTACACTTATAGTTGTTTTATTATGTATAGCTTAACTGCAACGAAAGTCAAGTAAGTAATCGAAAATATGAACTTAAAAGGGGAGCAAAAGCGCATTCTGGGGTGAAATTTCACAAAATGATACATTGCCAAAATAATCTTACCTATGTTTGTAGCAGCGAATAACGATATTGTCACCGAATTATCGGTAGGCACGACTGACTGGCAGCTGAGTGGGGGTCAGGAGGCATTGAGGACACGCCCACCCATTTATCTTGGGGCGCTCACCGAGGGGATGGTTAAGGAAGTATCACGAGCACTGTACCGTCTCTTTCCCCTTCCCCTGACCTCTGGAACAATCGGGATGATTGTTCAAGCCGCGAAGCTTCGAGATACAGCGATCTGCCTATATAAGCAGCGCATTAGACGACTCAGGAGTTCTCGGTTCTTGGCGAGCAGACGTGAAGAGTGCAGTGCTAGTGAACGGACTGGAAAATTGCGTCCATGTAACAGAGGCATCTTTGGTCAGCCCTAGAGAGAGCGGTACGTAACTATGTGTTGCGTAATAGTGAGTGTGAAGTGGACCTGTGACAGACGAACTGGTGGGTTGTGATTGTATGCGCTACGTAATTCTATGTAATCGGCAAGTGTACCAACTGTAAGTCAGTGGAAATAAAGAACAAAGTGTCAATATTTATTTTCCTGTCCCATAGTTTTAAAAGTTCTAAATAGACTCATTTTTAAAAGCCAGCAATAGTTTGCGTCGCCCCCTATTAGCCATTTGTAACTGTGTTCTCTCCTTGGTTGTAACCTTATTGAAGGTATATCCCAGAGCACACTCTTATTAGGAAAGAAGTCCTTGTTTCTTCTATTAAAACGAATCTGTGCATCTGATGTTAATTTTTTATGCTTTGTTTGGTATGTTTTGAATTACTAGTGCTGTTTTCAAGATGGGAAGAAGCAGTAATTCTGGTGTAAGAAATCGGCATGGAAACCAGTATAAACAGTTTAAGTAATCGTGATTACATAATAAAATAGTTACAACCGTTAAAATGGAAATATTGTGGTGAGACATGACAATATATTGACTTTGTCAAACCTAACCTCAAATATTGGCGATGAAAGTGAACTGAAAAAGAGTGACAATTTAACTCGAGTTAATAAAGATGTTAGATCAACAAGTTTTCATTTAATAGATACAGAACTGTGAAGCGAAAGAAAGATGATGGCGCAGGGTAAAGCAATGAGATACATTCAGGGTATGCGTGGGTATGTATGAGTAAGGATGATTCTAATGACACTGGAATGTCCGTTTCAAACTGGTTTAATGACTGCTACTTCCTATCATCACATCAAACTCGAAGTTTCCGACCAAGGGTTACCGATATATCAATGTTCAGAGTTACCGAATGTAGCATGCCTAATACTCGATAAAATTTAATTCGTTCTTCACGTACATATTGTGACTTTTTGGGTTCGTGAAATTAAAAGTCCAGTTGCAGAAATTCAAATGTTCTTTATTTCCACCGAATTACAGTTGGTACACTTAACGATTACATAGAATTACGTAGCGCACACAATTACAATCCACCAGTTCGTCTGTCACAGGTCCACTCCACACTCACTATTATGCAACACTCACAGTTACGTACCAGTCTCTCTAGAGCTAACAAACAACTCCTCTGATACACGTACGCAATCTTCCAGTCCGTTCGCTAGCACTGCGCTCTTCACGGCTGCTCGCCAAGAACCGAGGAGTGAGAAGTGTTTGAATCGTCTAACGCGGCGCGGATATAGCCAGATCGCTGCATCTCGAAGCTTCGTGGTTCGGAACATCATCCCGATTGTTGCAGACGTCAGGGGGAGGGGGAAAAAGACGGTACAGTGGCTCGTGATGCATTTCCAACCATCCCCTCAGTGAACGCCACAAGATAAATGGGTAGGAGTGCTCTGAATGCCTCTTGTCGCCCACCCAGCTGGCACTAAGTCGTGCCTTCCGATAATTGGGTGACAGTATGAATCGTCAAATATCTTTTTTCATCGCTTCTGGTCTCCTTTGACCAGGACAGAAGCAGATAACCGCCTTAATCGGCCTTATGCCGCGGGCTGTATGTCCTCACTGTCCACAGCTGTGTGTGTGACACTTTCACCTCTGGAAGTCCTGTCTTTTCACACCCAAAACTCATTTTTGACTGTTTTGTTCATTGTGATTATTAGTGTCGGTCATGTCATTATTAGGGGTCCGAAGAGTACCTATTCAAACGGAGTCAAGTGTTACCCATTTATAATTCCTTCCTGCTAAGAAATCCTTTTTCTTATGTTTCTTTTGTTAAAACAACTATTCAACCCAATACACCTGCCTGCATGTGTTGTAACAAAGCTAAACGATTTCTTTGAAATCCATTACGGTGGTTTACTTACTGCAACCTTTAATTTCGGTATCAAAGGTTATCTTTCGCTGTTAGAAACTTCGTAGAGTTAAAATTTTGTAAAAATGAGAATTGTCATATTAGAGGACACCAACAAACGAAATGGATTATTAGCAACAATATCACTCAGTAGCCAAAAGTGTAATATACATCTGAATCATCCAGAACTATTAAAAATGCCGCAGAAGTAAGTGTAAGCATTGCTTATGACTTGAAGCATTGGCAAGGGAATTGAGGCAGGTAAGACATTGGCTGATGTTCTCAATTTACCAGCCCCCCGTGCGCCAAACTTAACAAAATAATTAATAATGCCATTGAAAAAAGTGACCATGAAGTTTAGGAAGAAGAGAAGGAGTGATAAACGAAAGAGGGGGGAAAGCTGATGATGAAAAGAATGTAGAATATAGATCTGGGGAAATTCTGAGGTGTAGTTCCAACATAGCAAAACTTTAATGTTGTTTTTCTCTGTTACTTTTTTAACGTTGGGTACGCTAATCTATAAAACTACTACAGCTACAAGTTGAAGCAACCATATTGGCGAGCAAAGAGTTCCACGTTGGCGACAGTTTGATGCAAATGTAAATAATGTGTGTCGCACAGTTCAACTTTCCGCTACAGTTTGATACAATAATATCTAGCTCAGGTTTAAGCAATGAGGTTTCTCTCAAGCTATATGTGAGCATGTATGAGAAGGATAGTTTTAATGACACTGGAATGCCGGTTTCAAACTGGTTTACTGACTGCTTCTTTTTTGAGAACATCAAACTTGAGGTTGCCGACCAAGGGTTGCCAATATCACTGTTTAAAGTTACTGTTTTTGAAATGCTTATAACTCGATAAAACTTAATTCGTTCTTCACGTACATATAAACCGACAAATATCTTCTGTCATCACTTCTGGTCTGCCCTCGACCAAGACAGAAGAATAGGACTGCGCTAATCGGTTCCATGCCTCTGACTGAATGTCCTCACAGCTGCGCGTGAGTGTATAGCTTTCACTTTCTCGAAGCCCTTTATACACACAAAAATTCCCTTTGTAACAATTTTGTTCATTTTCATTATTAGGGTCCGAAGAAGGCCTTATTCAACAAAGTCAAGTGCTATCCCTTAGAATTCTGTTTTTCACGTGTCTTTTGTTACACGACTCAACCAACTGCACCTGTACGTGTAGTAAGAAACATAGAAGACTCCTTTGAAATCCATTTCGATTGGTTATACATTGCACCCCTTAATTTCGGTATCAAATGTTCCCATAGATATTATTTTACTATCCCATAATAAAATAATATGTATGTCTTGCCCGAATACGACGCAAAATACTAGACCTTTCTCAACAACTACCAATTCATTTTACAATCTCTTTCCAAAACGTTAATTTAGCATGATACATAGATGGACATTTCATAAAAATTGTTTACATGGTTACATAACAATAGTTCATTTAATATTTATCAACACTCTGATCTGCAATTTTCAACTTTAAAATATCACTCAATGGAAAATACTTCAATCTAGATCAATATCTCTCTCTCTCTCTCTCTCTCTCTCTCTCTCTCTCTCTCTCTCTCTCTCTCTCTCTCTCTCTCTCTCTCTCTCTCTCTCTCTCTCTCTCTCTCTCTCTCTCTCTCTCTCTCTCTCTCTCTCTCTCTCTCTCTCTCTCTCTCTCTCTCTCTCTCTCTCTCTCTCTCTCTCTCTCTCTCTTTCTCCATCTCATCTACTTAAAATTAATTCATATTATTGGACACTTAGAACAATTCATTAATATACACTTCCATGTTTAAACCATTGCTCATCAATAATATTTTTTATACAACATTTCTGAAGTCTTCTTCCGGATTCTATACAAACATTCTTTTCACAGGTCTTTGAATGTTCTTATTTTGATTTTTTTTTACTCATATAAAATTTCCGAATAATTCTCGAGGATTTTATATAAATATTATTTTCAAAATTCTTTGAGTGTTCGTACCTTCATTTGGTTTCCTTTCTTTTATCACTTGTTTAATTTTAAATTTCACTGCACTTTCACCACACAGTTTATACTTAAACTATAAATTTTACACTACACTGTTCATACTTAACCTATACATTTTACAAGTTTGTGTTTCTTCTAATTTCACAATTTCGTTATGGTACTTTAGTCCTTTAAAAATACGGACATATCCGTCTTTTCTGAGCAAATTATATCCACAACTTATTTAGGATCCAGGAGCATCCAACGGCTTCCTGTAATGACGAAGGAGTTGCTTATGCTGCCTACCTAAGAGTTTATTATTTTTGACATCTGCTAATTCGAGTGTATATTCCCAAAATTTCGCGACAATTTCCGCAGGACCCTTATATAACAATTCCATCCTTTTACTTCTACTTTTTAATGCACTTGATAATTTATGGTCTTTTACCAGTACTAAATCACCGATCTTTGGCTCGCATTTATGCTTTCCTTCTTATCCCTTTAATGTCCTTTATTCTGCTTTTTGCTTAATTCTCTCATGAAACTTATATAATTTTCCGTCATGAATACCTATTGTATCTTTCAAATTCTCTGTTATTGGCGTTTCCCTGCGTCAGACTTATAGCTCCGGTTCCGGTTCCTTTGTTTATATTCCTGGTTTCCGGCACTCGATTTTGATTGTTTACTACTATCTGTGTAGTCGCATTAATTGCCTCAGACCTTTCTGAGTTCTCAGTTCTCAAAGTCTACGTTGTTCTTATGGAATTAAAGCAATACTTTACTTTACCAGAAAGATATGTGAAAATTTGAATTTAAAAGAAATCTTGAATATTTTGAGAAGTAAATTCAAGACATTTATTTTAAAAAATCACATATCCTTTATTAAAACCCTAAAATAAGACCTATTATCTTTAATGAATTGTGAAAGTGCTGTAAAATAACAAGTAAAGGTTTGAAGTTTATGCATTCAATTGTTTTTGTGCCAAGCGCACCAGAAAACTCTCATTTTAACATTGGTGAGATAGGTTGTTCCGGCTCTCCTTTTGTTACTCTGCCTATGTGAGTTTACAAACTTATGGATTACGCAAAACTTGAGCTGACGTATTTTTCTTAATGAGTCCTGGAACCATAATGACTTTAGCTATACTGACTTATACCAATTGCTTTTATCATAACACAGAATTTGCTAACGACATTTTCTCTCTTGCTTCTTAGAGAATACTGTGAATTTGTGAGTTCGTGCAATTAAAAGTGCAATTGCACAAACTCAAAATGTTCTTTATTTCCACCGAATTACAGTTGGAACATTTGCCGATTACATAGAATTACGTAGCGCACACAATTATAGTCCACCAGTTCATCTGTCACAGGCCCACTGCACACTCACAATTACGTACAACTCCTCTGATACACGTACACAGTCTTCCAGTCCGTTCGCTAGCACCGCGCTCTTCACGGCTGCTCGCCAAGAACTGAACTGACTTGTCCACTGCATCCCTTATATACGCAGATCGCTGTTTCTGGAAGCTTGGCGGCTTGGAACATCATCCCGATGGTTCCAGACGTCAGGGGGAGGGAAAGGTGGCGGCTAGTGATACTTTTCAAACCATCCCCTCGGTTAGCGCCACAAGATAAATGGGTATGCGGGGTCTGAATGCCTCCTGTCCCCCACTCAGCTGTCAGTTGGTCGTGCCTTACGATAATTGGGTGACAATACAATAATTTTAACACTTGCAGGAATTATTATATATTATAGACAATTTATTGTTTAACTGCAACGAAAGTTCAAGTCAGTAAACGAAAATATGAACCAAATTGCGAGAGGAGGGATGGGGAAAAAACTTGTAAGTCTAAGTAAGAGTAAGGGTTGTAGATCCAAATCAGCCATCAGTTCAAAGCTCATAATATATTGAAGATCTCAAAAATACTAGTAAGCCTCTTAACATAGCTTGATGGAGTGCTTTCCGGTTGATGAAAACTGTAATCGAATTTTCCAGTAGGTCCGTTGTACCAAAGAAGTGTACACAATCTGCTAATGGCTTCAGCCCTCTTCGACCTTTATTTAAAGACAAGAGATAAATTGAATATGGTGCCGGAACAAATCGATTAGACTGAATGTAGAAAGTAGTCGTTACCGACAAAGGTTTCACATTGTTCTTCTTTATAGTATCTTTCTCTCTTATTCCATTTTCGAAAGGAATTGTAAGGTACTATAAAGGTTGGAATCTACGCGAGGGTATTGAAGTATAAGTTTGACAGTTTTCCACCGCTATAAGATAAATCGCTAGCATATGTTGATATTCGGTTCCACACATAACCGATAACTTCTCTGCAAATACACACCTGTTACATGCCTTATGGAAGTTACATTACATCCGTTACGTTGGCAAACTGCAAGCTTTCAAACTCTCCACTCCAATCATTATTTGCCAAACTGACCCTCCGATTGCAAAATTAACAATAATATTACATGTATTATCTATACCTTACAGTTGGTATTAGAAAACCTTGCTTACCTGTTGTTGAACGGTTAGATATTTTAGCTCAAGTGACACATAAAGTAATTAATTTCAGTTACTTCCCTTCTTTATCAAATCATAGCACAGTAATCTAAAGGATGTATGGGTGGGTGGATGTGAGTGGGTGTTGCGAGTCAGTTTTGCTAGTGAGTTGCAGCTGTGCAGTAGAGTTATGAGGGTTATTGAACTGTGCCGTAGTGAATTCTCTTGCTTGTTAACGTGCAGTGTAGCGAACGAGTCGACCTTGAAGACTACTGTTTGTATGTCACGTTATTTTTGTTGCTGCAAGGGGTGTACAAAACTTATTTTACTGCAATAAAGAGTATTTTAAATTTGTGCACACAAGGCTTTTCAGTCTACGAACCCACAAAGTCACAGTAAGCTGAAATCATATTAGAAAGAGATCAAAAGTTGTTAATTCTTTGTACCATTTATTACTATATAGTCATTTTCAGAGTTAATAGCTCACGCATGCTAGACAGGTTGTTCTCAAGGCGCCGTCAATTCCTCCAAGTTGAAAAATTAAATAAATTGTAAAAGTATGCAAGCACATGTAAAAATGGATCATTCTACAGTTGCTTAAGGGGTATAATTTAAGACTACTAGACATTAGGTGTCTTTTACAATCCCTGGTATTGTCATGTCAGGTACCTTTTAAACAAAGTGGACGCCAATTCGGGAACACTCTATATAAATGAATAAATATAGTGGCCCAGCGCTTAAATAAATATTTAACATGCATGCTGTTATATGTGTATGTAATCAAATATTTGGAGAGGGGAATAACTTGATGGCCAAGCCTGGCAACGCAATTTATACTATAGGTAAGTGACTGTATGTCATAGTTAGACAACTACCAGCAGGTGAACTGGAGATTTTTTCTGGTTAAATATCTAATGCCTCAGGTTAGAACGTTGACTGTCCTGACGTGTGGCATTAGCCACTTTTATTTTTTTAGTAACCTGAGGTGGCTGCATCCCCTACGTATACATTTATTATTTATTCTGTTGGACGCAACGTTAGCTTTTGTTAATTTTCAGCCGTTGAGTTCTGTCAGCCAGCTGGTTCTTGCAAAAAATATTTTTAATGTTCATTTACATCGTTTTAGCTGCCTAGGACTGTTTATTTTTATACAGTTGCCACAAACTTTACCTACAAAGACTTATTTTTGTATGAGTTTATGTTCGAGATAAAGCTTTATGGAATGATTTCATTACAGTTTCGTTCTAAGTATAACGGGGTCAGAGGAAACCGAATAGAAGTCTGTTACTTCAACAGCAGTACATACTCTGGCCGACAGAAGAATTCGAATAAGATAACATGTAAATTTTCACGTACTATAAATACTGTAATATTTATTTGGCAGCGTTGAATTTTTAAACATGAAAGTATGTATTAATCTTTTATGTATCGGAAACAATACTTAAAATATGATTTTGCATGTATTTATTACACTATCTGTACTGTATTTATTCTATTGTCTCTCTTATTGGAGGTCAAAAGTTTTCGAACGTTCCCAATCAAACAGAGAGACAAGTGGTGGACGTACCCTACACGCCCCTACCACATAGCAGTTATGTTTATGCTATGTCTCGAGATAGTATGCTCAAAGATGTTCAGCCGATTGTGAACTCACAGGTAATATGGCACGTAAAGGTAAGGAGGCATCGGTGGCAAAGAGGAATATCGTGAAAAATATGTACAAACAAAAGAAATCTCTCTCTGAAGTTTACCAAAACCATTAACAGAAGCAAAGCTACTGTTCTGCATAATTCAATACTTCAGACAAATACTGTTGTAAATAAACCTAGAAGTGGCCCTCCGTTTAAACTCACCACAGAGACAGGAGGCAAATAATAAAATGGTGAAGCAGAATCCGAGAGTCACTGTATCTGAGATTACAGGATGCCTTGAGTAATATTCTGGCACTGTGGTTCATACCAGAACAGTTGAACGCGTTTTAAATAGTACTGGGTACAATGCCCCCGTTCTTAGGAAGAAACCATATGTTAATAAGGTGAATAAGAAAAAGTGTATAGAATTTGCTAAACAGTATCTGGTGAAGCCAAAGAATTCTGGGATAAGGCTGGTCGGACGACAGAAAATTCTGTTTATACAAGAGTGATTGACGTTTTAAAGTGTGGAGACTGCCAAATACAGAATGAGAACCTAAGTATATGGTAGCTACAGTGAAACATGGTGGCAGTAGTGTGATGGTATGGGACTATATAGCTTCATCTGGCTTTTGGAAACTGGTGTTCATAGATGGGACCGTGGAAAAATGTGAATGCAAGAGGATTCTTGAAAACAATCTTAAAAATAGTGCAGAGAAGCTGGGATTAGGCCATGAATATTACTTCTAGCAGGACAATGATCCGAAGCATACTGCTGAAATTGTAAGGATTTGTATTGTGTACAACACTCATCATAATTTGAAGACACCGCCCCCAACTCCAGATTAAGATCCTATAGAGAACATCTGAAAGGAACTCGAGGAGCGTGTAAGGAAGCATCACAGTAGAAGCAAGGACCATCTGAAGGCAGTTCTTCAAACAGAGTGGCGAAATATGGACTCTGCAGTCACTAAACAACATATACAGACAATTCCCAAACGATTATCATCAGTAATTCAAAGAAAGGGGATGATAACTAAATACCTCTGTCCAGATGTAAAGTAACCGTTTTATTTCTCCTTGTAGTACAAATTAGTTTGAGTTGCTATTTATGAGGTTATATTTTTAATGGAAGACTCAAGTTTATTTTGTACCAGTTGTATTTACGTGTGCTTACTCTGCGTAGCTTTAAGATAATATAATTAATAAGCATTTTTACGTTCGAATACTTATGTTGGCCTCTGTAGATACACCAGGGCCTAGTAATTCCGTATTGCTTCCATAGCACAGCCAGAAATAACCGAATAGCGACATTGCTCAATGACAAATTGCATAGAAAACTTCAAAAATAGCTACGGATGAAACAACAAATGTACCACAAAAATATTCACCTTGTTTTAAAATAAGTATTTAAAGGATAAAACTTACATTTTAATTGTTTTGTTCTAAATTTATTCAACAATAATGAAGAATATAAGATTACTGTCTTAGTGCTTATTCTTCCCCTTCTGTGTTTGAGTCCCATCTGGAGAAGTTTAATCACTTCAAATGATTTTCGAAATCAAACTGTTTTAACTTCAGTTAGATTAAAATATTTGATGGTCAAACGAATGATTGCTAAACATAAATAATGCATATTGTGACTTTATGGATTCATAGATATAAAAGTCCGATTTGCAGATATCCCAAATGTTGTTTATTTCCGTGGAAATACACTCTGATCAATTCTGACGTAACAGCATTACGACTTATACACACAGTCTACCAAGGTCGATGACCAAACAGCGTTTTGATTACATCACTTTACAACATCAACTCTCGTTACAACACACTACAACTGTTTACTCCTCTCTGTTTACGACTGACTCTTGGCGAGACGTCGCCTTATCAAATACCTCATTGATAAATTCGAGAGATTTATGTAACAATCACTACTATTTCTGGAATAAACAAGACATCGAAAGTTCTGTAAAACAATCAAGACGTCACCAGAATGTTCCAATAACTTCACTTATCTGTGTCGATAAGTCTTATGTCAGTGATACACTATCCGACTGTTATCTTTATCAGCAGGCTCTTTGTGTACACAAACCGCGCTTATCTCTCGGCAACGAACTTTCTGTGCTTTTCGGCAAGACAATATGTATATTAAGTTTTCACTAAATTTTCCAGATCTCCTAAAGGAATATTTACGCGTTTAAGAAGGTGCGCTTACACCGTGATCTTCAGAGATGACGTTTAGAAAAATTTCCTTTAAAAAGTAAACCATTAATTCATTGATAATTACCTAAAAATTACACAATTTATTACTCCCTTTTGGAGTCGCTTATATATATTTCTTCCTTTTATTTTAAGTAATAAGAAGGGCTACAGTTTCCATCAGTTGGTATTACAACCTTGACGCGTTTTTCTGTATTTTCTCGTATTTTTCTTCACATATATTCCTACCAATTTGAACCTTATTTTTACTAAATGTTTTCTTGCTTTCTCCACATATTCAAAAAGTTTTCAGTTAAATATCTTTCTAAAATTTAACTCAGCTGAATACTGCTTCATTTCTCTATTGTTAAATTCTCTCTGTCTTTTTTTTCGTTGAAATAAACTTCGGGGTTATAATGTTATATATATATATATATATATATATATATATATATATATATATATATATATATATATATATAAAACAGAATCTAGTACATTTAGTCACCTCTCTCTCCTCTTCCTCCGTTTTAGGGCCACATAAATTTATTACACTGCCCCTGTGCATGCATACCTCATTCCGGCCTCTTTGTTACATAGCTCTATGTTAATTCCTTTGTGTGTTATTAATTACAAATTAAGCTGTTTTTATCCTTCTACCAGCAGCGCCCTTCACCTATTCTAAATATAGTATCTTGGATTATTACATAATTTTGTTCCGAATTATTACACTTTTACTGTAGAGGGTTCAAGAATATTTTTATATTCTTTACCACATTGCTAAAGTACAGAGACGTTATTATATACGCCAAGAAATATGAATGAGGGTCACAGCTAAACTATCCATTGAGGAATTCTGGTTATAGAAAATAATACATGTACAAATCATCCTTGTTTAAATAGGTCTATGTCTATGTCTGTGTGTGAAGAGTATAGTTAGAAAACCAGAAATCAAAAGTTCAGCATCTTATAAAAATGCTTCACAAATATTTTTAGGAAATTGGCTTTTGCGTAATTATCCTTTACGTGAAACTTTTACGTGAAATTTTGTTCCATCTCTAAAACAACTCTTGCGATATTTCTAAAATACGTATGTTAAATATTTAAATTGTAAACAAAAGGTGCATCTTAATTTTCTGGGAATAATTTGTGAACACCGTTTTACTCAGAAGTACCTTTTTATAATTTAGTATGATTGAACGATACTCGGAAATGCACTTCTGAAGAGATTGTGAATATCTTTAAAACCAACATTCATATTAGATGTTTCAACTTAAAGCATTCCCTACATATACCTTATAAATGATTTGAATTTCAATAACTGGCCATTTCTTTGACTTTCTGTGGTACTTATTAAACTACATGAACTTTTAAGACCGTATATAGCGTAAAATTCATAAGAATTTAAATATAGTCAATTTATCTGTGTCTAAAATGCAAGCGTAATATAACTATAGCTGTAATATTGCTCAAAGAAATAAAGTAGACAGAAAAATAACCTTTTAACTATACCTAGAAAATGTTGTGGTTGCAGTACATTAAAATATGCTCCCTATATATTTCTTTCACCATTCGTTACTATGATGACATTACTATGTTTTATGTTTATGAATTCTTAAGGCTTTCTTTATTATAATTTCAATTGAATGCGAAACAAAACCCCTCGGCCTGTATTGATAATATGTTGAACAATCTTAGATTACAAAATACTTAAACCGTCTTATAAAATCATATAATTACTTTATTGCGGTTTCATAACCCAAAGAAGTTCTTAATAGTAGCCACCTACTGCGGAGTATATCGGTATATTTACAAACAGTGGCAGCACGCGGCACGGCGGGTGACCTATACCTGCGAACTCTGACAGCGTGAGGCATGCGTCGTTGTTCCTGTCACTGCTTAATCCACACACATTCTGGAGCATTTTTATGCGACTTTATTGGCGGTAAAAACTATCTATATGTGTCACATAGAAGCTGAGTAACTACTGTTATGTGTTCGGTGTTCTTTTGAGACACCCTGTATATAATGCTCATACCAACATTTGAAGGAGGGAAGTTTTAGGTTTCGTGTTTTATATATCGATTTCCATTTGTCATCAAGTGAGAAATGTGTACATTCTTTTGTAGAAAATGGCTATTTTACCACCCGATCGTAGCTGGCGTGTTCTTGAATTTGCGCGAATAAACAGTGTTTAGTGTCCTGCACCTCCTGATCGACAATAATCCGAAGGTGATACGAAGTTTCGTAACGGAACGTATCTGTCATCAAAAGAAAGGACGCGCGGGAAGGCCAAGTGTAAATGAAGAAACGATGAGTCCGTGAAAGCTGGATCCTTGCAAATTCAGTAGGAGAGCCAGTCAACAGTTGCAGATACCAACATCAACAGTGCGAAGGATTACACGGAAGCTAATGAGGTTATTTCCTTACAAACTGTAGCTGGTCAGAAACTGCAGCAGAAGCTGTCGTTTTGTGAGAAGATTACGGCAATGTTCGAAGAGGATGGGGGTTTGCCGGAGCGAATCGTTATGAGCGATGAAGCGGCATTTGATGTATCTGGAAGAGACAATAAACACGATGTCCCGATATGGGGATCTGAGAACCCCAACGCTGTGATTCACATAGAACGTGATATCAAAAGGTGAACTTTTTAGTGCTGATTCTAAACGACGTGTGTTTGGCCCATTTTTTCACTGAGAACGCTGTCAACTGAAACGTATACCTGGACATATTGCCAATCGGTTAAAGCCACACCTCACGAAGAGTAAGTGGGATTCATTTTCGAACAGGACGGGGCCCCTCGACATTGGCCTGGGAATTTCCGTGGGTAGCTCAATCGCTATCCGTTAGTTTAATGGATTGGTCGTGGAACAGCCGCAGACAACACATTGTGCACATGACCACTCCGTTCACTTGAACTTATAGTGAGTAATTTGTTCATGTGGGGTTACATCAAGGCGTTTGTTTACATCCCTGGACTTCCAGCGACCTTGGCGAAATTGAGAAACTGCATTATCGTAGCCATCGAGAACGTCATATCAGACATACATGACAGTGTGTGGCTGGAATGGAATCATCGTCTGGACGTCTATCGTATTACATGTGGTGCTCACATCGAATGCCTCTAAAGTGAAAAACAAAACATCGAACTTCACCCTTTTGAGTGATGGAATGATGATTTAATTGTATTAAGTGTTGGTGAAAATATAGCCTTATGAAGTGTACATTAACTTCTAGATATGTCTAGATTATCCACACAAATTAGAATCCATACTGTGGGTTAAATGAATATGAAGGAATAAGGGAAAATTTGCTTGATTAAAAATACGTGAAATCACGAGCGAAGAACGACAGTGTTCTTTGAATCAAAAGGGTTGAGAATTCCATGACGAAGAATGCGAGGAAAAGCGGTATAAGTTACTTATTTTCACGTACTACCTTTGAGGTCAGTGCACCTTGCTCAATGTTTTTCCCGATCAGTAGATTTCATCCCTGAATTGCAATGCTGGAAGAGCTCCAAAACACTTTTTATAGCTGTCATAACCCTTCTCTATCGAATGCAAAACGTTTTCCTGGCTTTTTTAGATATTGCATATGTGAAACACAAAGGGTGCCAAATCTGTGAATAGGATGGATACACCCACAGTTCCAACTTCAAATTCCCCAGTTCTTTCATTGCAAAGCCTGGTGCATTGTTATGGGAAACATGATTTGTTTTCTATTGCTGTCTAGGCCTCTCCTCATCTATTTCTTCATCGAATTGATACAAAACTGTTATAGAACTAGTTGCCCGCCTTGGTAGCGTAGATGGTAGTGTGTCTGCCTCAGGTTCAAGAGGTCCCGAGCTCGAATCTCCTGGATAAGGTTTTTCCAGGGTTTTCCCTTGTCCTTAAGACGAAAGTTGGGACCCTGGACCCTGGACACATTTGAGCATCATTTCATCCATTCCATTCCCGTCCAATATGACAACGTTGGAGGACGTAAAATTACAACAAAAATAGTATTAGTCGATTAAGGCTTTATCCTTTGCAAACGTATCAGTAAGAAGAATCTCTTTGAACTCTCAGTAACGTTAAGGGTTGCCATAATTTTTATGCGGGAATACTAATTTATCGGTACAGATACTTACTGTATGCCCACGACAAGAAGGCTAGAGGGGCACGAAGGGCAGAGGAGCTTGGACTGTTTATCTGCTTTGGTAATGCATCTGTTTACTAGAAAATGAGTATATGAGAGTGTAAATGAGTCACCCAAGTGGCCAAATATAATGTTTGTTGCAGTAAATGCAGTGATAGGTGTTACGTATGGGTGAGTTATGTGACAACACTGAGAAGGTGAGTTTATAAACACCGTTGGGACAGCAAAAGTTACGACGCCACACATTCCTGTAGCTTGTCTTCTTGTAGTGGGTCCTCAGTAGCAGGATTGTTTTTAAAAGTTCGAAACCCTGCTGTTAAATTCATTTTGAACAAAGCATTTTTATCCTTCGTTCTTCATGTAATACATACTTCTGTGATATTTTTTCTGACGTGAAAATTTTAATGTGTCTGTATTCGATGTTTTCATTTGTAGTTACGGTTTTGGAATGTCTTTCACGTGCATTGTTTCAAAAGTGCGGCCATGTTCAATTTCTGTCAGCAGTTTTTAACAGCTGAAAATTAATCCATTTGAAACCAAATCCTTACCCATTTTAACAAGGCTCGATATCTCAATTTCTCAATGATAACAGCGAGACAGAAGACCACTAATACTCAACGGCCTCTCAAGTAAAGCTGTTAGATAAACTTGAAACCTGACTTCCGTTATTATGTAACAATACTAGCAATAAAAAGATCGTAAACCATATTCAACGTCATCCATGGGGGAGGGTATCCGAACCCTTCAGCTGCCGTGTTGCGGGCGCTGCGGACCCGTAGTAATCGTGGCACCTCTGACGTTACTAGAGGAACCTCGGCCCGAACATTACAGCCCCTCCCTGAGTGGTAGTTGTTCAGATTGAGTTGGACTCGAGGGGTCAGTGGTTCCCAATATCCGTGGGAGATCAGGTACGTCTCCAAACGGGGTTGAGGGAAGCCATATATTCCAGCGTACTAGCCTGCATAGCCAGTAGAAGGTGTGCTAGATCACCAGGCGGCCCTACCGAGGTTAATCGGTAGTCTTTCTCCTTGGGGTTGGTGCGCGTAAGTGGCATATCCACTTCCATCCAGTTTTGTGTCCACAGGACCAGATGGTGGGGGGGTCCTTGTTAGTCTCTAGGTCGTGCCCTATGGAAAGCCCCACGGAGGCGCCGGGCGCCGTTTTGGGACAGTTTTTAATAACTCCCTTGTCGTCAGAAGGCCGGGGTCAGTCTGCACTCAACGCTATGTCCGATAGGTTAAACGTTTTCACCATAATTATAGATTGGTGCGCATTGATCTCACATTGACATTTTAGCATTAGTTTAGCACGAAATATAAAATAATTACTTTAAGCTTTACATAGGTGTCTTGAAATTCCAAAGTAGGAAATGCACTATGTAAGAGTGTAGAAAATTATGTACCTTTCTCCTATATTTAGTGACAACACTTTACATGATCATAGTATAAACAGTTATTCGCTCTGCAGCTAGAATCTGATTGTTTACTCCGGTCAGTTACAGTATCCCATTGGTTGTTGGGTTAAGGCTCACTTCTACCTTATTTGCCGATCTGGTGACCTGGCTACTCTCTATGTGGGAGCGTCTGCGCATCAGAGAAGGAACATCCGGCTGACGGCAGTTGTGTTAATCCGGAGACTACGAATTGGATTACCTGGATGACGTGTTGCCAATCTTCATGATTTGTGGTGGAGTATGCCTCAGTTTCAGAGTACTATGATTCTGGATTTGAGATCCCTGCATGCGTCGTGCTTCGGATTGGCTGGGCTAGTTTGTTAAACTCCTATGCTAAGAGTTCTAGCCAAAGTGGACTTTCATAGTGTAACATTTAGGCCATAAGTTATTTTTTTGGTGAAATCGACCGTTATAATTATCTCCTTTAATTTTGACAAAACCCTATTTATTTCTTTTCGAGTTAAATTGGTTTTAATTTACACATTCTCGGTAAGACTGGACTTCCATCCCTTTACACGTTTATAAAAAGTTATGGCAAGTTATGTTATTTCAGGTATTTTCATAAAGTAAATATTTGATCACTTGTAACTTTTTGTTTATGTCATGACAAGCATCGTTATCATCAGAGAAAAGCAGGAATTAAGTTTCCTTATGAATTTCATAATATGCGTGCATTTTTGTTATCTTAGACATAAAAATTTGCGTTAGTTCACCATGGTTAGCAGCAAAATGATATTTCACCCGTGTTTCTGCAGCTGCAGCTTCTATTATTTTGGAGCTATGCCTTAAAATTCATTTCTAAACACACTATATGAGTGTGACAACCTACAAAATATTTTTGCAGTTCAAATACGAATACAGACCGAGTGCATATATTTTGAATATAACATCTAAATACATAATTAATCCGTTCCACCAGTTGCTTACCGTTCTAAAACTGCCATTATTGTAAACTTTTGGTATTCTTAGTGTCTGTAATTTCCTTCTTCTTTTTTTCATGGTCTGTCTCTATTTTCCTTTCTTGATGGAAGCCACTTGAATTCAATTTATGGTAATATCTCATCACTCATTCGCCTAAAATGCTAATACCAATTCATTTATATTGTTGAATGTTCGTCAATATATATTTTGTAACCTTCATTTTCTGTTTTGTTTCAAGTTTTATTCATAATTGTCTTGTTTCAAAAAATTGTAATTGTAGCAGGATATCTCAAAATAATATTTCTTTTGCCAACACGTTATATTTTTTAGTCAATTACGAAACCTTTGAAATAACGAAACTGCACTTTTAAATATTTAATTATAAATTTTGCTTTGGTATCTCTGTTATCAATCTATCCTAGGAAGTGTTAAGCTCTCATGTATCAAACATTGATTTTGTGATTACTGTTTTCAATTCTGAACACTTCAGTTCATCATTATGCGAGCGTTAAGGCTATAAGTGTAGAAATATGTATCGTCAATTGAGGAAAGTGTAATGAAAAATACTACGTTAATATTCGCTTTTATTGTGCCAGTTATAATTTTAGTTATCAAGATTAATATGAAAAGATAGAGTCAGACTGAAAAATTCAATGCTATAGCTGGGATTTGAACCACGGATCTTCTGGTTGCCGTTCAGCCGCTCTAACCATTGACCTACTATAGCCAACATGCCAACATGACATTAAATTCTCCAAATGACTCGTGTTTTTTTCGGTAAACCACTAGGAGTTCTCATAAACACATGAGAACTCTACCTTAATGACAACCTACAACGTGTAAGTACTTTAAGGTCCGGGTTTTATTGTTAACCACTATTAGGTCAATTAATGACGGCCTTAAAGTACTTACACGTTGTAAGTCAGCATTAAGGTAGTTGTCTGGTTTATGAGAACTCCTAAGTGGTTTACCGTGAAAAACACGAGTCATTTGGGGAGGACAGTCTATTAAAAGGGTTACACATTTGAGCAGGCAATATTATGATGAAAATAGCAACATTAAGAACAAGAAATTTCAAACTACATTTGAACGCAATAAGAACTTATCACACTGGTATTATTTTGGGAATTACGGGATATGGAGCGGCCTTATGGGCCCACCGTCTTGGTCTGCAGAAGAACATTAGAATTATTAAGAACACGCAGCGACAATATTTGATAAGAGCAATAGGTGCAACGGGAACAACATCTACAATGACACTACTTATCATACTAGGTATATGGCCTCTGGATCTTGCTATCAGAAGAAGGTCAGCCATTTATTGGCTCAAAAAACAAAGTTTGGTTAAGGTAAAGGAAATATTTGGTAAAAGATGCATTGATAAACAGCAAATAAATTCGGAATTAATATATTTATGGCAACAAGAATGGAATCATTTAGAAACAGGAAGAAGGGTTTACAGTATTTTTGCAAACCTCAAAGAAAGACAGACTACAACATCTTGATCCCAAGCAAGGACTTATACATTATCTATCGGGTCATGGACCGTATGGCACTTACTATAAGGAGATCAACAAGAAAAGAGATGATAATTGTGAGCTTTGTGGACTACAAGATACCCCCGAACATGTTCTATTTTAATGCCAAAATTACCGAGAAGAACTTCAGGATCAACGGCAGCAATTAGCTGGAAAACAGATAGCAACAATAATCAGAAATAAAGAAGGTTACAGAATATTAGAACAGATGGCAGGAACAATGTCCAAACTGAGTTACGGAAGATATTTACAAGAGAAGCAACTGGGATTACACCAACGTTTAGAAAGAGAGGAAGTAGAACATCAACCACAACTAAGGAGATCTACTAGATTAAGACAAAGGAGACAAGTAGAGCAGGAGGAGGAACATCGTCTACATTCCCAATAACCAGTCAGGATCAGGACGATTGAGAATTAACAGACGAAAGCAACTGGATTTTCACGGGCAGGGTTGAAGCAGGCAGCAGGAGGAGGATGGTCCAGTTAGACGAGAAAAAGATATTTAAAATAAAAGTAAGGATGGAACAAACGACGAAATGATGAACAGCTCCTTTTCCTGATGTCAAATCATATAACTTGTTGAGGAAGGGTATGAAAACCAGGGTAAAATTGTAAAACTTATATAGTGTAGTACCAACAGTAAAATTATTATTCAGTAGAAACAAATATGTGATAATATTTTAAGTTAGATTGAATTGTTAAACTTCTTTTGTTAGAGGACAGTGAACAGAAATAGGATTAGAATATATTGTAAGCTACTGGAAACAGTAGAATTAGATTAGTTTAGATAGGTAGTTAACTTTCATATTATAACATGTATCTGCAAAAATGGGATGCACTTAATAAATAAAGTATAAAAAATGAGAATTAAAATCGGTGGATGTTATCTCTTGATTTAGAAACTAGATACCAAGGCATAGTAATGCAGACTTTATTTTATTTTAGTCATTTGGTGAATTTAATGTCATGTTGGCACGTTGGCCATAGTAGCTCAATAGTTAGAGCGTCTGGACGGCAACCAGAAGATCCGTGGTTCAAATCCCGGCTATGGCATTGAATTTCTTAGTCTGGCTCTACCTTTCCATACTTAGCCTACGCACGGCTAATGTGAAAGAACAATTAATTGCCATCAACATTAATATGTTTTCGGGTTGGTTAGTACAAGCAGGCGTGCCAAACAAAAGCTTTGTGTGTTTATTTAGCACTAGACGGTGAAGCAGGAGATTTAACGATGAGTGGAGAAGCCTAGCGTTAACGAATGATTGCTTTTTAGAACATCAGTGACCTCAAAGTACCTAGGACAGAAGGAGCTGTGAACAGCTGGACTAAAAACGGATAGTCCGTACTTAAAGAGATTGTTCATTTCACGACGTCGATACACCATGCAAAAAGCAACAGGTAGCAAATATGATATTATTTTTTTTTTTTGAAAACTATTAAACGAAGAGGAAAATGGTAGGCGGTTGGTTTTAATCACTCCTTTAACTTAATTTCCTAGATTTTAAATCTCACCTCTTACAATACAATGCTTTTATTTTTATAGTTTTAAGCCTAATCGGTTGTAATCTTCAATTAATTTTCTGCATATATATAATACGCAAAATGAAAATATTATTGAGTTATAATATCTGGTCATATGCAAATTATTACCTTTGCTTTCACTACTCATTACTTCAACATGGTATCAATTTTGAAGAAATAATATATTTGGATGTTATTGGTGACAAAACTACTCATGTGTAATCCTTTTTAAGCCTTATATCCTGGTGACAGTACGGCTTGCACTCTTACTTTCGATAAAGGTTATTGTCCCAAATTCTGTATTACGTATTGGTATGTCAATTTCGCTTTTTCCATGTGTCTCACCTTTCAACTTTGATGATATGATGATATGGTGCTCAACTACGGCGGTCATCAGCGCCCTTTAAAAAACTAGTCATGGCAAAAATGAAATGTGTAGTGTTTAACGCCCGCTTTTACTACATACGGCACCGCAGGCGAAGTCATGGCAAAAGCCAGATATAAAACTTTCTAAAAACTATACAAGTGTAACAAAACCTATTAAAAATACACGTACATAAAAAAACATCAATCAAAACCTACTAAAAATTTCGTTCACTAAATCCTAAACTCTAAACTAGACAAGAATCTAAAAACCTTCTCCACGGATCTCCACGCACGGCCTACACGTGGGTGGGCCTGTTGACCGTCTCCCTCAACCACGAAGAGGAGCCCACACGAGGGAGGCTGTTGGCTCGGGACCCCGGGTGCGCCAAACCCGTACCTACCGAAGTAGGCCCCTGGGGGATTTCAACTTTGAAGCCTGCCTGTCCTCTTATTCGACATTCTACGTTCATTTTCCCTTAATTCCTGTAACCTAGTCTAGGCATCCCACTGGATACTTTTAGTTCCTTGGGATTCTTAAATGCATATTTGTTTTCCTTTTTCTGGTGATATATCCCCGGAATTAATATTCCTTCGGAAACACTTTCCAATATGAAGATAGGATGGAATCAACACTTCTCAGGATAAATAGGCAATTCAGTTATGATATTTGATATTTCTATTTGTATATTTTCTATTACAATTTCATTACAATGAGTTTAACATCGAACATGCACTATTATACATCCTGACCCAAGATTTACTCGCTGACTCAGGTCCCCCGGCCATAAGTCTTTGCTTTTCCTGAGCAGCTAGTTGTCACTCCTTCTTGACCTTCGCTTCTTTTGCCCTAATCCACTCCTCTCTTAACCTATATAAGAATTCTCCTATAAATCTATTTTGCTTTTCACCCGTTAATATACGTAACACCACTACCTCTTTGCTCACACTGTCCCATTTCTTGTCCCATATTTTTCTCTTGCAATTTGTTAACTCCTTAATTCTATCAGGTAATGAACAGTGCTCTCTTCCTCTCCACAAAATTCAAATATGCCTACCTTATTACTTCTCAACCCTTTTAGATACATTATTCCCACTCCAATCCATGCTATGCCTTCTTTTCCAGTTTTGTCACATTGATCTATATATTTTTCCCTACCCCATTCTGCCGTTAATTGTTTATAAAATTTCAAAGTTTTCTTTTCTTCTATACTTTCCCATATCTCTTGCCTATCTATATCTTGTACTCTATTTCTCACCTACTTCCAAAAAACTGCTATGATTTGACTCCTCTGCTCTCCATAAATTTCACATGCCTATCTTCGATACCATTCTTTCCAGTTCTGACCACCACCTATTTGGTTCTTAATGTTTTTCTGTTGCTTCATGCACAGGTTCAATAATTCCCCTTTCTGCCCTTTACTACATTTATATCAAAATATTAGTACTTTCTCTGTTATTATTCCCCTCCTTTTTGTATTAGCCAACTCTAGTAATGCCACCTCTGTTGGTGCCGATTTTGGCAGTCCTAGTAGTTCTTTGCAAAACAATCCATACATCTGGTCTAATTGTGTACCTATCTCTGATGTGCCCCATACCTCCACTGCATACATTGTTCTGGATTCAATGGCGGCTTCATACGTTCTTTCCAGCTATCTAACTGACATCTCAATCAGTTATGATAAACACAACTGGATACAAACTCCAAAACTAATTCCCTAGTCCTCCAAGAGGAATACTTTGATAATTCTTTTCTTTCCAAATAATAGTTCAAATTCTTCATGAGTTTATTAATAATTAAAGGCCATAAAGTTGTTCTTCGCGAAAGAATAAATTGTAAGGATGCTGTAATTAACAAAGTTTATAACGAATTTATTGGGAGACTATGTATGGACTCTAACTCCCTTCCTTGAGATTCACCATGGGTCAAGACTTACAGTTAAAAGATCAAATAAAGTAAAAAATATACTTAGTATGCCCTTATTTAGCATGTATTTTATGTAAGAATCGTCAGTGCTTTTGTAGCTCAGATAACAAAGTCTTAGTGAATCATTCAAAAGTGAAATCATATCACTGCACCACAAACTTAATCGTAATAAATTGTGACAGTCAACAGTTGATGTATGCGGGCGCCGGGGTAGCGCGGTGGTTTCGTTCGCGGCTCCCGTTCTAAGGGTCCCGAGTTCGATTCCCGGCTCTGGGGTTGGCGATTTTAAGTCGGCCCTATCCACGCCTTCACCTCTGTCTAGCACACGTGAAGTATCCCCTATGCCCAACGTGGTTCGGAGTCCACGGTAAAAGCTGTAGGTCCTCTCACCTCACCGCCATCTTCACTATCACCCTATCATCGGAGGTAATGGACACCGCCCTCTGGGTGCCTCCACCTGAGAAATGGGTCCGGTCATCACTTGGTGGGGTGAGGTTACCCCGAAGGCCAAGGTTGCCATGTGGGGAGTGTTAGTAACTAACTAACTAACAGTTGATGTACAAGTATATGCACTTCACTTGTCTGTCATAACGGGTGCATAACATCATCATGCAGTTCAGTATGAGTGCCAACATCATGAATATGTGGCTTCGGAACATAGAGTTCACGGTTCAAAATCAAATAGATCTGTTCTTACAAATTGAGATGTTTTCTTTGTTTGTCCTCAATCCCCATAAATAGCTAATATCGGAAAGCTGTACCAAACTGAGACCTGGCATATTTGCTTGCCAGATTTATTTTCCGAATTATTATTTCACTTCATGTATCATCAATATCTACCATGTGGTTGCTGGTCAATTAACCAAGCCCACGCATCAATCAAAATGATTAATAACATGCTAACCCCCCTCTGTGACATCATTTAAAGTGCACGCCCCCTTATCACCCTCGCCACACCCACACCTTGGCGCTGCACTGCTGTCACGCTTCACCCCCAACCCTCAACAAGGCGCCTCGTGGACTCTGGGTTCATACCCGCTCTAGATCTGGTGAGATCCTTTTAAAAAAGGATCCACGATCCTTTTAAAACATTTTTGGAGTTACTAGGATACCTTTAAAACTTGAATGCAATGCTTGCATTACATTTCCAGGAATTTCAGATTGCTTGCAGGCATTAACTATAACTGAGTTCGTGCCAATTTCTTAAAAACTTGAAAGGATCAAAGAAACAATGACGCCTTGAACATGGGAGTATTCCCCTCTATTTCTCGATGGATAACGCATTGCAGTCTTGTTTCTTAGTTTTTTTTTTTTTTTCGGAATATTTCGAGAAACCACTACAGTATAGTCCATTTTATATTTAGACTGACATCGCAACTAAATTGCTCAAGTCCGCCTCGGTAGCGTAGATGGTAGCATGTCTGCCTCACGTTCAATAAGTCCCGAGTTCGAATCTCGGTCACGACGAGTTACCTGGATAAGGGTTTTCCGGATTTATTCCTTATCCTGAATGGCGAATGTCGGGTAGCTCTAAGCTTCAGGGACCTTGGACACTTTTGAGCATCATGTCACCCATTTCATTCACGTTCGATATGACTTAACGTTGGAGGACGTAAAATAACAAAAAGAAAGAAAGAAAGAGACAGAGAGAGAAAGAGAGAGAGAGAAAGAGAGAGAGAAAGAGAGAGAAGGAGAGAGAAAGAGAGAAAGAGAGAAAGAGAGAAAGAGAGAGAAAGGGAGAGAGAAAGAGAGAGAAGGAGAGAAAGAAAATACATAACAAATAAATAGGTAAATATATAAGTAAATAAAATAAAGTGCTCACTGCCGTAAAGCGGAACCAGCTCATATCACGTGCTTTACACCATGTGTGGAAAATATTTTATTACCTCTAATCGGCTAAAGTATGAATTGAACCGTTCAGAAGCATAAGTTGTTAAGCTACTGTTTCAAAATTGTGCAGCAGAGCTGCTCAAAGCTTTCAGAATTAATTTTAAGTACCAAAATAGTAATACAAATGAAATAATTTTATGTACTGGGTCCGATTGGAGGTACACAGTACTGTGTTGAAGTGTTTGTCAGGGTTTGACATATGTAGCATGTGTGACAGAATATTTTATTATTAGGTCTTAACAACTTTTAATTTAAAATGGATGAAAGGTTGTTAAGTCACTTGACTTAACAGCTTCTGATACTTAATGTAAGAGGTTTTCCATTATACAATATTATAATATGTAGCCATGTATAAAACGTTACTTTATTTAAAGAAACACATCTCTGCTATGGACTAATCCAGTATGCACTTCATGGATTGACATACATCAGTTATCAAAATATCACCCCATGTCTATTACATCATCTTCTACCTCACTTCCATATATCATTGTGTTATAAAATGTGGTACTTTCTAGCAGAGTGGCAGGTTTCAGTAGTGAGCGAACATCGTAATATTTTGCCTTCTTAATCTTCCGAAGCCTGTCTGATCTGCTTTCAGCACTATCACATGCCTTGTGTAAGACTTCCAACCACACTACTCTCCTCAAAAGAGACTGGAGACGATAAAGTGAGGAAGACATTGTGTGACGAACTTCTGGTGCACATCATCTTGGAAATACACACACCAGATTAAAGTGAATTTAGGAATACTACTTGTAAGGACAAGGTCTAGGGAAACTTTGAAGTAAAAAACTTCAACAAATGGAGTGCCATCATGCTCACCGTCATCGGTCAGTGGACGTTTGGCAAGGACAGCATCAATGGGCTTCTTCTGTAGTTAATCTTTGATCAGTTTCACCCATGTGGAAGGGACTAAGACTTTACCCATTGATCGTTTCTTCTTCTAAATACTGCTAAAAGTTCTGTCACGAGGCATGTAAGAGTACCCTGGTATTGGGAAGTACAGATAAACTTTCTGAAAGTGCACTTGAGGAATGTCTAGAAATGTCTAATCTAAAATGTATCAACAACTGATATCAAAGAACTTGGGTGGCACAGAGTAGTTGCGCCACCAAACAGCTAATGCGGCAAATAATTGACTTATAATCTAACTTGAGAAGATTGACTTAACAACTTTTATTTCTGAAATTAATGTCTATTAACATGCCAGGATCATAATATGTTCGACATAGCATCTCCTGATCCGCCAAACTTTTAGCACTATTACAAAACTGGTATTCAGAGTTCTTATCATAGATTTCTCAAAAACATTGACTTAACAACTTCTAAATCTGAGTGCTTCAATTGATTCCTTCTGGATGGAAGTGGGCTGGCACGCTACTCTACTCCAGCCAATGAAGGAAGTGGCACCATCACCCCTTTCAATGTAAGCTGCCATGGAGTAAGGCATTGTTTTCTTGCTTGTGGCAGGGTTTCCAACATCTGCATTAACTTACAGACACCCGAAGCTATCCGATTTTAAGATGCTAACTAACATTTGTATACAATTTAAAGTTATTGTGTTTGTTAACTGTGACATAACGTGTTTAAAAGGAATACGGTGTATGTATTACATGAATGTATTTTGTCAGTTCAATAACAGTATATTTGCATATATCTGCAGGTGTCACCGATTTTGGATGCGAGGCTGAAGAATTTTATTCAATGTTAATGAAGTCTAACTTTTTATATTCTATCTGCAGGTAATACACTTCGTTTCTCAAAACTTTTATAATGTAGGTAACATAGCGCACATTCAAACTGACTTTATGTATTGTTCGTAAAGAGTGTTTTATTTGAGGTATCAGTTATCCAAAGCCGTTTGATCTTTACGTACCAAAAGTCTAAAATGTAATGAACTCTTATTTTTAAAAAGGCAACTTTATTTAGGGTTCATTGTGCCATTTAATTATGCGCCGACATTTGCGGTTCAAAAGGATTGTCACACTACACGTTGAATAGAATTCCCTCGTATGCTTTAACATACATGTGGAATTTAAACGCAAGGTCTTTCAAATGAGTAAAAATCCATACGAGTGGAGAAATCCAATTAACAAAGAATACGTTACCAGAGCAGCTGAAAAGTTCACATTTTCTCCTTGAAAACGCCAAAATATGTTACGATAGTTCCTCCGATGCTTTGCAAAATAGTATCCTTTCAGTTCCTCAAAAGACACCAGGTGTGTTTTTCAGTGTTCACACGGAACCCTTTGTAGCAAAGCTTTTTAAAGTACATTTTAAAATTCGAACTTCATCTCTTTTTCCATGTGTATGTTACCTTATTCCAATAAGATGAATTAAAGGATCCGAATATTTAATAAATGAAGGGTATATATTTTCGGCAAGGTATATATATAGTTTTTACCTCAGAAGCAAATATTCGTACCTCTTTAAAGTGCTTCAGTTACTAGATACATACAAAATGTTACAGTTTCAATTTTCTTTCAGCAGCTGACTGGTCAGAAATTAAACTTAGGCACCTTGTCGTATTAGGAATAGAGTAAAATATGTTACTTTATATATAGAAAGGAGCTTTGGGAATTTATTTTCAACCCTTTAAAAACTGGTCAGGTAATCCTCCTGTGATTCTCTGGATTGGAAGAATATTTTGAAAACAGTATTTGTCTTATGGGATAAACATTGTACATTAATGATATAAATATTGTTACCAATACAAATACATAATTATTTAATTATAATCATTAGAGCCGGTTTTTAAGAACATACTTTTACTACGTGAAGAGTAGTTTGGGATAAGGAGTTTTCTTCAAAATTCTATTGCTGCGTTTGGAATGCATCGATCTATTTGCTTTCGATCTTAAATATACCACAGGAACCATAAACACCTCTTTAAAGAGCATGTAAAACAGGTAGATACGAGCACTGTTGAACAAATAATGATCATAATATTTTTACTGTCATAATTTTTCGCACTAACATCCAACCTTATATTCTGTTAGCTTAATGTGAAATATACACGTCATAGTAGTTTCATTGTTGGTACTCCTGGTTCCCGTTTGTGAGAACCGAGCAATTTCAGACATGTTCAGTATCGCCTACCGCTGAAATGGAGGTAACACGCGAGGAACAATACGCGGCTTTGAAATTCTGCTTTCATCTCAACAATTCTTCAGTTGAGGCCTATACAATGATACAGGAGGCCCATGGAGAGTCTGTTCTTCCCTACACCACAGCTCAAAGGCGGTTTAAAATGTTTAAAGAGGGGAGACAATCAATTTTAGAGGAAGATGGACCCTGTGCTCCAGTTACTACTCTTACAGAAGAAAACATCCACACTGCTGCTACCACTGTGAGAGAGGATCAATGAATTACTTTAATATCACTTTCTGAAATACTGAACATTTCATTGGGTGCCACCCACACGTTGGTGACAGAAACATTACACGTGAGATGCGTTTGTGCGCGATGGGTTTCAAGAATGTTGATTCCCGAAAAAAAGGACAGTCTTATGCCGGTCTGCATGCAATTAAAGTTGATGTTATAGGAAGATCCGGAGTTTCTTTCAAACGTAATCACTGCTGATGTATCTTGGCTACATCCTTTTGATCCTGAGAGCAAAAAGCAAAGCTCAGTGTGGAAATCTCCTTCATCAGCAACTCCCCAAAAAAGCAACAGTGGTTGTCTCTGCTTGGAAAGTGATGGTGATCTCATTCTTTGATATTCATGGAATGGTTTATCAGCATGTTGTACCTACACACACACATCAGTAACTGGACAATACTACAGGAATGTCCTGAAAACATTGCAAGTCAATATCAGGCGCAAAAGACCACATTCCCATAAAGCAGGCTGGATTCTGCAGCACGATAATGCGCGGCTGCATATTGCCAATGTTGTTGCTGAATATCTTGCAAAAATCAACTTGAAGTGCATCCCTCAACCTTTCTATAGTCCGGATTTAGCCCCATGTTACTTTTTTCTATTCCCTAACTTGAAGAAACGCCTTCGTGGGAGGCAATATCCATCATCAGAAGCACTGGTGAAGGCTGCGGAGGCTATTTTGAAGGATCTCTCACAAAATGTTTTCCAGCATGTCTTTGAAGACTGGTAGAAATGCTGGGACAAGTGCATCGCATTCAGGTGAGACTATTTTGTGAAGGACTATCAAAATTATGAGGATGAGTAAAGGTACATTGTCTTAAAGAACAATTGTGTTCATTCTTTATTGAACAGCCCTCGTGTATTTTGTACTTTTGCTTCTTCAGTGGTCCGGAAACCTGTAATTCTGTTTAATTTCCTGATATAGAATATATGGATGGAATATAGGAATACTGTTGTTTCAGCTCTTTCTAATATGTTGACTCACCACGGCGTACCACCTCTCTTTAAGGCTTCTGGTTCTCGTATATCCATTGAACTTTTAAGCAAATATTTAATGAAGCTATTGGTAGAAACGTTTATCTTGATTATGATTCAATGAGAAAGCAATTTAACAATAAATTTTGCTTGAGTGAGCAGAGAAATTCGTGTGAGTGTACATACATGACTTTTTGTGGCGGTGTCCTTAATCCTCAATCAGTGATGACACCCCTTCGTTCATTTTAGTACCATTGTAATTTCCAGCACCAGTTATAAACGCTTTAACGTTCCTTTCATCCAGATTTTTTATTACTGAGTTTTATGTTAGCATAAAACTGTTGCAGTTGCTTACTCGGCCGGGAAAGCGAGTACATTGCGGTAAAGTTCCTCTAGAAGTTTCTTCCAAATGCCTCGTTTTCCTTTAATTTAGGACTGGTAAAGAATTCGATATACTTAGTAACAGGTGTGCGATTATCAGGGCGAGGATTTCTAGGCACGAAACATGTGTAAAATAGGCAGCCAAAAGGGCACTATAAATGGGGAAAATAGGCACAGAAATAGGCACTAAACATTTGATAAGTTAACACTTAGAAATGCACAATTTTAGTAGAATGGTTCTTAAAATGCACTTTAGCTAATAGTATTTGTCTTTGGCAAATCAACGAAGGGAAAAAATAATCATACCTATTTAACAATTTTAATTTTCCTAAGCGTTTTCAGTAAGGAGTGAGCATTATAATCCTTCTCAATACAAATAACAAAAGCACAACAAATGTAGATGGGTACACCTAATATGCAGTTGCCCTTAGAGCCATGTTTAGAATTTCATACAGATTAATAGAAAACTGCAACCTGTGGAACATTTTGAAGTTAGGAAAATGTAGTAAATTTGGAATCTGAGAAAGCTGAGGTTAGAATTACGTAATAGGAGCTACGATACAGGTGTAGGGTTATTTAAATAGTCATGTGACGTTTTCTGTAGTGCCGATACAAAAATAAAGTTATATTATTGTAGTGCATCTATGTTAATTTCAAGAAAAGATAACTAAATTTGGGTTTGTTGTAAGTTTTGGGCCAATTTGCACAGATGTGTCTACTTAATAGAAACGATTTTTGGAAAGATAAGAAATTCAATTCACGATGTGTCAGCAAGATACAAAGCACAGACTCGTGACAGCATTGTGACACGTCTATAAGGCAGATACCTAACTGGATAAACCCCTTTTTGTATATCCAATAGCAGTAAGAAATTTCTCTTCCCCGAAAACTTTACGTTGAAACCAACAAATGCAAAAGCTGTTGTCACAAATTACCAGCAGAAGAAACTGGCTAAAAGGGTAGTTTTAGGCAATAAGCAGAATAGGCACAAACGTGTGAAATAGACATTTATTGGCACTATAAAACGGGGAAATTAGGCTGATAATTGTATCAAACGTGCTTATAACTTAAAAGACTACATTTCTGAACAAAGGAATAAAATAGGCAAATAGATCAAAATCCGCCCCTAGTAATCATTAACTGCTTTTAGAACGGCGAAGGATTAGTTCCTCTGAGTACAGAGTTTTATTTGAGTTCGTGACTCCAATTCCAAACAATGACGAAAATCACAAGGCAATTATCGGATATTTACGTAACATTTGCTGTTATTGATACAGGGAACACACTGTGATGCAAGTAGCTCCATTACGGTTCCTCTTGTTCGTAGTTAATTTTTGACATTAACTAACTATACGTTAACTAACAATAAAAGTTTAATGAAATACAAACAGTTTGATAGCCCTCTTACATCCTTAATATAATTATGGTAAACTTGATTTTAGTGTATTGTGACTTTGTGGGTTCGTAGAATTAAAAGTCCAATTTGCCGAAATTAAAAATGTTCTTTTTTGCGTAGAAATACACTCCTTAGCAGCAACATTACATCACATAACACATCACAATTTTCCAAGGTCGGTGATTACAACGTTCAGTATACAACAACACTCTCAGCTGTACTCTGCTTACCTCTCGCGACTTACTCTCTTTTGTTAACAACTTGCAACTCATCACTAGCCATGGCTACTTTTTATACTCCCATTCATGAATTCCAGACTGTTCTGTCAATCACTAGATGTTTCTGGAATAAACAAGGCATCTAATGACGTAATCCGAATATTCTATCACCTTCCAGAAAACGTGAAACACTATCTGTGCCGGCAAGTCTTTCATCTCTGTGATAAACTATCCGTCTGTTGTTTATCTGCGCTATCGTTAATTGTCCGCGCTTTGATAACGCTAGCCGCCTATCAGCTACTTGGCCACGCCGTGGCTCAGTGGTTAGACCACTTGGCTCTCACCAAGGCGGCCCGGGTTCGTTCACAGGCGACCGCAAAGTGAGATTTGTGGTGGACAACACGGCACTGGGGCGGGTTTTCTCCGGGACCTCCGGTTTCCCCCGCCATCTCATTCCACCGGTGCGCCATCTTCATCTCATGTATCATCAGTGTCACCGCTTGAGGTGCCGTGTGTAGTAAAAGCGGGCGTTAAACACTACACACTACACTACTATCAGTTCCTTTGTGTACACTAGCCGCGCGATCGTAAACTGCTTTTGCAAGCTCTTTATTACCGTGAAACAATATCCGCCGTTTGTTATCTACTTGCGCTGAAATTCTTATGTCCGTTGCCGTGACACTGCTCCCTCCTGAAGGCTGGTCGTCCCGAAAAGCGCCATCGCAGTGGGCCAGACGATCCAGGAGTACCACCAACAACTTCCCTCGGGGCACCTTCTGGATGCGGTAGACCACGTCGTTAATCCTCCTTACCACCCGGTACGGTCTTTGCCATGGTTGCTGAAGATTCGGGGATCGTCCCTTGGTCCGGGTAGGCCGGTATAGCTAGACCAGGTCACCATGCTGGAACCCTTGGTTGTTGGCTTGCTTGTCGTATCGGGTCTTCATGCGGTCGCTCGCCTTATGGACATTCTGACGAGCCATCTCACGCATGTCGTGGAGATGGTCGACCAGGTTCTCCACATACAGATGGCACTGACGGCACAATCTCCCAGCGTCTGCTTGGAGCCTCAGCCAGTAGTAGCGCTGTCGGAGATTGTCGATCGTTCGGTTTGCTCCCAGGTGTCCTCCAGAAGTACCTGCGTGCACTTCTTCCAAGAATTCCGGGACCTTGCTTCAGGGAAGCACCAACTGTTCTCTCTGCGCCTTCCCATTAGGTGATTCCCATACCCGGAACAGCACTCCCTCACTGATCTTCAGTGAGTCCCATTGGGCCCAGTACTACTAGTAGGTGGCGCTTCTTTGTACGATGTCCTCCCCGGTTGGTCTTGTCCCTGCCTCCACTTCTCTCAAGAGTGACCCCAATTCTGCGTCCCCCAGCTGCTATCCCAGCCACTAGCAGGCACTGCCGTGACCACACTGACTGCTGCGGCACGCTCCTTCTCTTCCACTCTTGTGCATTGACCGCACACCTCTGTGCAGGGTCTTCGGGACATGGCGTCTACGTTACCGTGGCTCTTCCCTCTTCGATTTCAGGTGAAGTCGTACTCCTGCAGCCTCTGGATTCAACGTGCTCTCTGGCGTTTAGGTACTTAAAGCATAATAGTCAGGTTAAGGCGGAATGGTGAGTCCTGAGGTGGAATGGCTGACCGTACAGGTACTTGTGGAAGTGCTCTTTAATACCACCAGTAATTCTCGCCGGGTGAAGCAGTAGTTCTTCTCTGCCTTGGATAGTGTCTTGCTGTAGTAGGCTATCACCTGCTCGTGGCCATCCTGAACTTGCGATAGGACGCCTCCAATGCCATGGTCGCTGGCGTCGGTGTCCACAATGAAAGCGCCGCCTGGTTGTGGAAATCCCAAAATTGGAGCAGTGCACAGTGTCTTCTTCAGGTGATGCAAAGCGTCTTAAGCGGCATCCGTCCACACATATGGTCAGTGTTCCTCTGTTAGGCGGCTGAGGGGTTTGGCGATGTTGGAGAACCCCTTGATAAAACGCGGTAGTAACTGCACAGCCCCAGGAAACTGCGCAATTCTCTCTTATCGCTTGGACGAGGCCAATCTCTCACGGCCTGTGTCTTCTCCGGGTCTGTGGTCACTCCGGTTGATGAGACTATGTGGCTCAAATAGTTCACTTCCTGGCGGAAGAGCTGACACTTCTTTGCATTTAGCTTCAAATTGGTCGCCTGCAGTCTCTGTAGCACGTTACTCAGATTCTCGAGATGGTCTTCGAAAGTCTTGCCGAAGATGATGATGTCGCCCAGATATAGCAGGCATGCGTCAAATGCGTCATATGCTAGCTCAGATTTCCAAAGGCCCAAGCTAAATCCTGCAGTCTTTTTGTTACAATCACGATCGCGAATTCTGAGAAAGAACACTGAGTCGAAAAGACGGTGCCTCGCACTGCCTTGGGCTAAGTCAAACAATAGGTAATGTGGGAACGTGAGTGTCCAAAAATGTTTAGTGACTTTAGATTGAGAAATCATTTATGTTAGGTAAGTATTGGTGTATTATTTATATATCTAAATATGATTTTTGCTTATAGTCTGAATGTCCCTGTGGGTTGTTATTACTATTACTATTGTTATCGTTATCTTTATCATCATCATTATTGATCGTTTCTATCACATAGGAACTGCATCATTAGGGATAATAAAATATGGTAGGCCACTGTACCCTACATCCAATAGTTTGTCACGAAGTATGGTGACATAAAGTTAGTACAAGATGGGCTCTAAAGACCTCAGGTTTGATATTCAGAAATATCAGTTTCATTACGCGTTGCTTCAAAATATATGCCAGACTAATAAGTGCAGAGTTAAATAAAATAAACAGATGCAATGCTTCTAGAAGGACAAGCCTGATTCAGAAGAGTAAAAGGCACCACTGCAGTGTTTTCACTCTAAAACAAATAATAGATAATAGAACAGAACAAGTAGATAATAGAACAGAATAACATGCAGATAATAGAACAGAAAAAGTATCACGACGATAGTTTGCAAGATTTAAAAAAAAATAGAGGCATGCCACTACAATTAAATGAAGTTATAACAGTATGTGTATTGATTCAAAAATAAAAAATAAAGGAGAACTAGTGATAGGTAGTGTAACATTTTTAATTTGTATATTGATAAAATACAAAGAATTTGGTCAAATAAACTTAATGGAGGGAATAATGTTACAGGAGTTAAATTAAAAACTGTATTATGCACAGTTTATGAGATACAAATGGCCACAAAGAAGATGACCTGCAGAAAATGCTACACTGTTTAAATAAACTGTTATTGAATATGAAATGAAAATATCAGCAAATAAATCCAATACTATGGCTTTTGGAGGAATGGACCCAGTTACATCCAAAATAGTGTTAGACAATGTAATAAAAATAGAACAGATATCACACTTCAAATATTTAGGATGTAATTATCTCGTAGCAAGGAGAAACTGCTGCAAGAGAGAAAATATTCAACTATATAAAAGTTACATTAAAAATAATGTTAAAGAATAAATAAAGACTCCATAATACAATTGTACAAATTAATGGCAGAAGTCAGCTCTGATATAGGGATATGGACATTAAAGAAAATAAGTAATATTAGAATACATCAGAAATAAGAGTAATAGCTGGGTGTACTAAAATACAGGAAAATGCAGTCAAGATATCAGAAATGAATTAAAAGTAGAGGGAATAAAGCATATTATTGCTAACAAGGACGTTTCCCTCCAAAACTTCTTTTTCAATTACACTGGGCAACAATGAAAATGTCTAGGGCTTACAAATAGTGAATGTATGTATATTTCCACCTGCTGAATTCAAAAACTCACAGTAGAAATTATAGATTACCTCTTGTTTTGAAGATAAAGTGACATCTCATTTTTTGGAGTGAAGATTTTAAATGTGGGAGAATTTTTTTGGAGTTAGCCCACCTGTCAAATAACAAAACACAATCAGAGAGAACTTTTGGAAATTAAGTGATGCGAAAGATAAGGAAGGCATTTTTGTCGGACCACAAATAAGTGAACTGATAAAGGATCCTGCATTTGACCAAATTTTGGAGCGGAAAGAAAAGGAAGGTTGGGAAGCCTTCAAGGGTGTTTGTTCATGGAGTTTTAGGCAACAAAAGAGATGGCAACTACAAGCATTTGGTGTCAGTGCTCCTGCAAAAATACCGTAACCTTGGATGCAACATGTCCCTTAAAATCCATTTTCTCCATTCCACTTTTTCCCTCCTAGTTTTCCCTCCTAGTGATGAATATGGGGAGAGATTGCATCAGGAAATTTCTGTTATGGAACAAAGATATCAGGGCCGTTGGAATGAAGTAATGCTTGCGGATTACTGTTGGTCTTTGTATAGGGATTCTGCGGAAAACCATCACAAGAGGCAAGCTAAAAGACGACGAAGTCAATAGCCCACCACATGATTCTCTTCAGACACGACTATCTGCGAAGTATTTTTCCATCAATTTAGAACTCTTAGCATGTAATTACCAGTTAAAAATCAAATGCACTTTCATTGTTAGCATGTATGTAATAAAAATCTATCCTTTTCTCTCAATCCGTTAATATATAAAACCTCCACCTTGTGTATATCATAGAAACTAGAGCTAATAAAAAATTTTCAGTGTCATATTTGTTTTTTGTTTTTTTCAACCCAGAATTAGTAGGAATTTCTTCATGAAGTGCTCGAAATATTGAAAAATTATTTTTTGTTGCCAAGTGTTATTATTTAAATTCATCCATGGCCAGTGACAAGCACCTATCGCATTCGTTAAGAATGAGTATTAATCTCTAATAAATGAACAGACAGTAGTTCTACGCTTTAATATCAGCACTTCTAGTCATTTCTGGTAACATTAAAAGGCACACTTTTCTGGTTCACTGTCTTCATCCTTCCAGAATAAATCTGCTTCACAGCTGCTACATGTAAATCCTTGGGAAAGGAATTTGAGTGATGTTCCTGGCCACAGAATGGAATTAACACTACCCACTCTTAGTTCAGGTAACACTGTATTAAGATAGGCATGGAACATTACAACATTCAGCAACGCGAAGAAATTGTGAAAATTTCTTTTCAAAATGGACAATCTGTTCGTCAAACCTTCCGTATATTCCAAAAAGTTTACAGTGTGCATAATTGTTCCTGTGAGGGGACGATTTGGCTTTTGTTTGATATATCTGAAAGAAGGCGATCAAAGAGACCTGTCCGTAATCGACGTAAGCGCTCAAACGAAAATATAGGCACCGTTCGTGAGAGTATACGCGAGAACGTAAACAAATGAATTGTTCCTTGAGCGTAAGAATTGAGACTTTCGCCGACCACAACTTGACGAACTAGCGATTATTGCATGTTTCAAATGGGAAGGTGTTTGTCCTTTAGCGCTACTAGGCGACCAACCAATGGCAGTCCTGCGGTGTTGTTGTATTGCATTCCCACTAAGTGGTGTGTCAGGAGCGCCAACCTAATCAACCTGTATGAAATACTATTCGCGCTAAGACAAAAATTCAGAGTTCGCCAAAACTGATCCATGTGGAAGGTAGAGAGTAATGTATCTATCATAACCGTAAAAACCCCATATTTTTTTTAGCTCAAATAGTTTTTCTAATACAAATAAATAAAACACTATTACCTGTATTATAACAATAAATCGCGACGTAAGCACTGAATGAATATCATTGTTAGTTGACATGTATGCGTATACGCATATTTGTAATTACTCAGAACTGAAACGTAAATGTTTGACATGACGTGATAAAAGAATTACTTTGAATAAGCCAATTCGAGTGAGAGGAAACAATAAATTTCCTGCTGCCCTGACAGAACGTGTCTGGTCACATTATATATTTGTTTATGAATGGTTCGTAATCTCTAGTTACTCTAGAGAGTTCAAAATGGTTGGTGTGTATGTATGTAAATATACATTTCATTACTGAGAACTGAAATTTAAACTACTGCATGACGTGATAAAAGAATCACTGTGAATAAATCAAGGTGTTAAATTCGAGAAAAAGAAAGCACTCCATTTCCTGTTAGGCTGTGGAATGCTGTAGACTTATGTTTATAAATGAATGCTGGATAAGAAATGTTTATTTACTCTGGAGAGTTCAGATCCATATCATTCAGTTGTTCTTTACACAACAGTAGAGTAAGAGTTAAATAATGCAATGACTTCTTGCGGTGAATTTAGTGGCGAGTCAAAAAGACAATTATTGTGAAGTCAGGTTCGAAGTATTGTTTTTAAGTTGTACACGTTCTTCAAAATATTGGGCAATGTGGAATATAGAAATCAGCTCGATTTCAAAAATGCTCAACGACTTACTGTTGAAGCGTGTGGTGTAGGTAGTAAAAGTATGTCCCGCATTTGGATTAGAGAAGCAGGTAATTTATAAACTATAATTATAGTTATAGTATTTAAAAATATACATAATTTGCGAAAATCTTTTTTACAATTTTGATTTTCGCAACTGCATCATTGTAAAAGTTTGTAAAATATAATTCGCTTACCGTTACGTCTAGCGCCAAGCAGACATGCATGTTGTATGGGTGTGTGAGAGAGAGGGGGGGGGAATATAAAAGGAATGAGGAAACAAGCTGGCAACGCTGAGTGTGATACGCCATCTGATTAGCTGGACTCCAGAACCCTTTCCATTTGAAAAACATAATAAGCCCACTTTCGGATGGTAGGTTTGGTTAATAAACAAAATTGCCGCTGTTGGAGCAATCACAAACCAGTGCAGATTAAATAGCGACCACTACATCCCCAAAAGGTTCCTGTATAGTGTGGATTTTGCTATGTTGGAATTATTGGTCCATATTTTTTCCAAGACGAAGATGGAGAAGCTCTGTGAATGCATAAAAAACACCGGGCTCTTATAAGGGACTGTTTTTTATCTCAATTGGATGTTGTGGATCTCAGAAACATATAGTTCCAGCAGGATGGTGCCACATGCCATAGTGCTCTCGAAACAATCGATCTGTTGAAGGAGAAGTCGAGAGGTTTCATCATTTCCGGAGGTGGTGATGTTAATTGGCCCCCAGGTGAAGTGATTTAACGCCGTTGGATTTCTTCTTGTGGAATTATGTTAAATTTCGAGTTAATGCCAAGAAGCCAGAAAATAGTAAATGATCTTATGAATAACATCACGCATGTGAAGTTGGGCCTAATTTTCGTTCTTCTGTGATAGAAAATTGGGTCCACCGTATAAGCGCAACCCAAAGAAGTCGGGGCCGGTCACATCTGATGTGCTCTTCTATACGTAATAAACTTCCAAAGTAAAACAAAAAGAAGTAAACCTCTATCATTTTAGAACGTGTTTTATTTAAGTTCATAGGTAGGACACTCTAATTGAAATACCATTATAAATGCTCTGAAGTAATGGGATCCAGATCATGGACTAGCAACCACTGTCTTATGGAACGAATCGCCATCTAGCACGTTCTCCAGATTTAGTTAATTCCACAACAGTTGCAATTAAAGCTAACCACTAATTTTAGGTCCCAGAGAAACCGAGCATGTGTTGGTAGTATACTGTACCACGCGTTACTCCCTAGTGAGACTGTGATATTCTCCTACGAGTACGGTTTCTCAGGTCTCCAGTAATGGAAGTCTAAGTTGGCAGCAGTTCTTGTCATCTCAAAAATTTGATAAAATTTCATAAAATGAAATTTAATGAAATTTGATAAACTTTCATTTGTTTTGAGGCTCCGAACTTCCAAAATACTATTTCTGTAAATAAGTCTGCATGTGCGTGTCTGAGAAGCTTAAATGAAACACGAAAACAAATTTAAGCCACGTGTTTAAATTAAGAAGCATTCACACATATGACTGAAAAATATCTCTCCACTATCCATTATATACAACGTTTTTCGGCATGTCTTTAATATACAGGGTGTATATAAATGAATATCAGGCTTTTAACTCTTTATAATATTTATCACGTTCAAGTTACAGCTATAAATAGTATTTCAAATGAAAAAGCAACTCAGAGTTCAATATGACTACCCTTTGTCATACGGCATATATCAAGTTTTTAGCCGAGTCCTTTCCAGATGTTGTTATACAGTGTATTAAGTTGAACAGTTGAAGAATAGGCATTGATTTTGTATTGCAAAGGTTATTTATTTTAATATATTATTCAAAATGTCTTTTGTTAGACATCTGCTTCTACTGAATGATCCTGAAAACGGTGAGGTAATTTACATATTGTTTTATTAAACCAGTTTGTTAGCACTTTTGTATACCCCTAAGGCGGCCGACCTTGTTTACTACTGGAGTTAAACCACGCCCCTCTTCCTATACTCACAGCATGCGCACGTACAAGTCGAGTCCTAAAAGTCCTAAGTCTAATTATCAGAAAACTTTCCTAATTTCACATGATATTGATGACGATGATGATAAGAAGTATATATGAACAACTGAACCGCTATTAAATAACGATAAAATCAGTGGTAACTACTTATGTCTTTCTCTGAAGTACTTATTACTATTTTGAATCATTAGATCCCTACACCTGTAATGAACCATTAGGTTTCTCTACTACTCGAAATACTGTCGTAGAGAGCAAACGCACTTGGGCAAACAGCTGAAATGTTGCATTTCCTTGTATCTTCCTGTAGAACTAAGTTATATTGTTTGTTAAGCCTAGAAGCAATTAGCAATGAACTGAAGCACTTAATGTAATTGTAATGAGAAGACCATGCGATGCATATTAATCTCAGACTACAAAACAAACACCGGTATCCTCATCTTCTCTGTTGGTTCAGCGACTCTCGTGCACTATCCCTTGATGACAACCCTTCTTACATGCGTCAGTGATTTAACTTGTATAAACCAGATAATTTTCCTTCATTACAGAGTTTTTGCCAAAACGTGTTTTCTGATACAGTATCGGCTATTGCATACGGTTTATACTGTAGCGTATGTTGCTGAGTCATAGTTTTTGCACGAGTCAGTACATACGATACGTTAATGAGAACAGAAAATAGAGCAATTACTTGGTATCGCAGCGTTCCGTGGTATTGATGATGAGTTATTGGAAGATACGATAATTCATAATATTAACAGACAAAGAAATATCCCCCAAGGAGGCGTGGACTAAATCGAAATCAATTTACAGGTGAAGAATGCCAACTCTATTTTCGTTTTGATAAAATGCCTCTACGACGGCTAGTAGAGGTTCCACATATACCACCTAGAATTGAGACAAGAACGATATTCTGCTAGAGAAAAGTTTTAATAAACAACTTACATCGTTTTATGGACACACATTAGTTTATGTAGTACTGACAATACATTTACTATTTCAGGAGCGGAATGTTTGTGCATATAGAAATTAATTGTTCTTTCACACTAGCTGTGTGTAGGACGCACTATGAAAGGGTAGAGCCAGACTGAAAAATTCAGTGCCATAAACGGGATTTGAACCATGGATCCTCTGGTTTCCGTCCAGCCGCTCTAAACCATTGAGATACTATGGCCAACGTGCCAACATGACATTAAATTCTCCAAGTGACTCGTGTTTTTCCCGGTGGGAGCTCACCTAAACACATGAGACAATTACCTTAATGGCGACTAACTATGCTGTAAGTAGTAGGCATTACAGTACAGTATGCTTACAATACTTACAATAAGTATTATTCTGCTTAATATTTAGTTTGGAATGTGAGCTTTTCGTTAGTTACTTCGTGTTTTATAATTCAAAGTTATCTCCATTATGGTTTACAGCAAAACATATTTTATAGAAATTTAGTAATTTAACACGTTCGATATCCTTTGTGCAATAAGTTTCTATCTATGTTTTATGATGTAACAGGTATGAAAAAGTAATCCAGAATTAGGAGGACTTCGAGGCTAATACAGAGTGTCCACAATTTATGCACACACGCTTTGAACTGTTAATTCTCTGCAATGAAATGAGGTTAAAATACAGTCTTTGTTCTGTAGGATCCACAGGGTACTGGAAAATCACAGCACCACATGCATAGATCTTCACGTCTTTATAAAAAGCAATGGGGGTGAGATTATTATTCGAGGAAGTAGGTGGATATTGAAATGTTATTGGAAAGTGGAGAACGTTGTTGACGAGCAATGATGTTGGACGGTTGAAATAGGGACACCACCACCAACAGGGGTAACAATAACAAGAATTCGAGACAAGTTTGAAGACGATGGAAAGGTGCAAGATGTATTGAAAGGTCGGTGCAAATGAAACCAGAGTCTGTTGCAGTCATGCAGGTTGTTGCACGATCCAAAGAGAAGTCAGTGGGGCAAAGTTCTCATGAGGTTGGTATCAAGAAAGGCAGTGTTTATTGAATTTTGAGGGGCCAAAAATGGAGACCTTACATTTCCGAGACTTCTCCACGCACTAAATGAGGACCTTCAAGATAGGCGACTGCAAAATTGTGAGCGATTCCTGCAAAAGTGTGACGAAAAAGAAGATTCTTCCAAACATTTTGGTCATGTGCGGGCTTAAGAAACAGAACACAACAAAAGTCGTAATTCTGTCTCATTTCTTTGTGGGGAAATGACACTTCAAAAAGTGTATACATCATTTGGGATACTCTGTATATATCTTTTTCCATGAAAATATCTTTTACATATGTTACTTTCATGAATATTGTTAGTCAATTTGATAAAATTAAAGTGCTTAGAAAACAATGTTCCAGGCAGTTTTGATAAGTAGAAGAGTAGAGATACACATGGACCCTTTTAAAAGAAGTGTCGTCTTTTGAATTCTTGGGACCTAAAAATCTTCATCTTCAATGAAATCTTAATATTATGTTGTTGTGTGGAATGCAATACCGTAACTATTTATAGTAAAATGCCCAATTTCACCAACAAATGTTAAGACTTAACACGGGTTTAGCAATAGTTAAAACAAAAATTGCATTTCACCAACAAGTGTTACCGTAACACAAGTGTTAAACCTCATGTTAAACTAACACGCCGAATTTCTAATGTTAAGCCCTTAACAAATGTAAGTAGTCAAGATGGCGAGCATGAACTCAGCTGTTGATGTCGATTTGCTATATTTAAGACCGTCTAATGGCATTCATAATAGACTACGGCCTATGAGGAGAAATGATTTTGAGGAACTATCCGAAGAAAATTGTTTTACAGAGGTATAGACTGTCGAAACATGTTGCTAAGAAGGTTACTGCGGAAGTACAAGAGAGGTTAGAAAGGAATATGGTGATCTCGCCTTTGCTTCAAGTATTAGTAACCTTGCGATTTTATAATTCAGAGAATTATGTGGATAATACGTTGTCCACCTCCCGTCTTGAAACATTCAAGTCACTTGTCCTTCGCACCTCGTTTTAAATTTACGTAATACTGAGTTAGAATATGCATCGAAAGGAATATGCCGATCTCGCCTTTGCTTCAAGTATCAATAAATTTGCGATTTTATAATTCACTGAATTATATGGATAATACATTGTTCACCTCCCGTCTTGAAACGTTTAAGGCACTTGTTCTTCGCACCTCGTTTTAAATTTACGTAATACTGACAAGTTGTTTGGTGCTTGTGGCATTTGAATTAAATTTCTTTCCAATATTTTCCCCGCGACATCTTTCTCTTTAACATTCACTGCATCCATCCTCTTATTTTCCATGATATCCTTACACTTCGTCACCATTTCAATTAACAATTCGTTCTCCGTCGATGAGAAATTTGTCTCACGGCTTTATTTATGATTTTGTTCATCCACCATTTGTGCAGACGAAAATGAAAACAAAAACGCATCGGTGCTAGGGGTCCCGGGTTCGATTCCCGGCGGTAGGGATAGGGATTTTTCTCCAACCAAGATAATTCCCCATCTTCCCCAGAGTCTGGAAGTATGAATGAGAGTGTGAATTTGTGTGTGATGTAATGATTAAAACCTAACGAATACGAGTTAACAGCTTCGATATGTTCCAAAGGAGAACGGCCGCCGATATGACCATTGTAGTTAATAATGGAACAAGTAAAAAAAAAAGCATCGTAGTACGTTCAGAAAATCATCCATAGCCTTCTATAGCTGTGATATTTAACATTAGTTTTAGCTTTGTGACAATTGTTACGTTACATTTGTTAACGTCAATTTTAACATCTGTTGGTGAAATTGGGCATACGTGTAATTAAAGTACAGGGAATACATAAATAGTCTTGAAAAACTGCCTACGAAAAATACTGTAGAAGACAAAGAAGGTAAAGGTATACATGTCTGGAGGACAGAAACAAGGAGTCGCCGAATCCTTTTTACTGCCCTACATGACTTTGTCATTAAATTCTCATGTTACAGTTTTGACACTGAAACCTCTTTGTGGCGTGTCAAAAGTAAAGAGAGCTATTGACGCTGTATTCGCTTGTTATCTTGTTTACCAAAATAGCCAAATATTAGTAACCTAGCATGCAGTAAGCATACAGTAATTGAAAAAATAAAAATAGAGATTTTGGGAGCTGTGTTTGTGCTACACTAAATATTAGCCATTAATTATAGTGAAATATAAATTTCGGTTACGTCCCCTCTTATTTGAATATTCATCACGTTATCATTTCTCGCGCCTGCCGTTATATGACAAGTTAATATCCAGAAGACATAATTACATCTGAACAGAGTGCACGAGTACATACAATGCTTCACAGTGTCAGTGCAATAGGCTTGCGTAGACAACTCCGTTGTTACACATATTTTCCAATATGCTTTCACACTTGGCCATATACAGTGCGATCCATATAAACCCGAACCATTTCAACAGGCCATAACATTTGAACCAATAATAGGACACACGTGCAACTTTGGGAGAATATGATACACAATTGGGAGATTACATTACACTATTTACATCTCAGAGAAAATGTTGGAAGTGTCCTCCACCAGCATCTATACATGTTTGCACTCGTCTCACCATATTCTCTGAAGCTTTACGGAGAGTATCCCCGCCAATGTTTTTATTTCAATTTGAATGGATTCCTTGAGAACATCAATTGTCCGTGGCCTATTCTTGTACTCTAATTTTTAGATACCCGCACAAGAAAAAATCCGGGTGAGGTTAGGTCAGGGGATCTGAGGGGGGGGGGGGAGCACAGACCTATTGAGATTATTCAATTATCAAAGAAACTGGTTACAAGTTTGAGGCGGTACTTGCCCGTTAAGTACCTCGTTGAGCGCTCCCGGCACTCAACACCTCATATGATAGAATATGAGACGGGTGAGGGCTACGGATGGGAGGTTTACAACAGGTCGGGGTTTTTTTTCAGGGTAGGTCTGCATGGATTCTCTCTTTTGAGTTTCAGGGAGTAGATGCGTCCTGACAGTGTATGGATATTATCAGATGGAGGACACCACGACCGTTGAATGTCAAGTCTATTGATACAAGTAGTCCTCTCCACGTGTCACAGTTGTGTTGATGTTATCCGCACGTTAGGCGCGATATTTAGGATTTGCCTGTTGCTGTGCGCGTGACATGATGGCTAGTTTGAATCACAGTCGCGAGTGCACATATAAGTTACTAGAACGCGCCGAGAGATGTACTAAGCTGTGTACGTGCTGTCGTTCCTGGACGTCGAGAGCATTACTTCGGGCAATAGAGTATTTATGGAGGATTATTCAACAACAGTTTGGTAAAATCTTAATGGTGTTGTAATGTGTGCAGTTTCTCTCACTCGCTAACACAGGGTGTTCGATAAGCACCTTACGTGTGTTGCTCCGACCATTTGCGAACATGGACCTTGATGAACTTTCCGTACTTGTTGCCCCCTTTACTCGCCACTACAGAGTGATTTTCCTAGCAAATATAAAACGTTGACATTGCACAAATTTCCCCTTCCTTTCGCCGAATTTTGGACACCTTAGAGGTCATGTGACCCTTTACTCGTTCCTTATAGGTTGTGTTTCTTCCCTACTCTTAAATTTCATCGCAATTTCTAGTTTCTGACGCATGTGTTCCATGCAAATTTCACTTCCCCACGGTCTAGCTAATTAATGCAGAAGCACGTTTGAAAATGTGTATCTTAAATCCCCGGTGTCTATTCTCTCATCACGTATCATGTGCAGACCAATGCATTGGTAGGCGACTCGTTGTCGCTTGGGTCTACCTATCGGACGATTCTCGAACAATGCCACCATTGTCGACTCAACAAAAGGAAAATTCCTGTGAGGGTAAGTGTTTCATTTTCCCGGCTCTCTTTACACGTTGGGTTGGTTCACCTGCTTGCAATAAAATATATCCATTGGGATTGTCTGTTTAGTTCTGCACCTGCATATTTAATCATTATCCTCTATATTTGTTATAATTTAGCGTAATCCATAGTGTGATATCTACCCGCCCTTAATTATGAATTTAATATAACTTTCGCGGTTATTATGCCAATTTTACGCCTAACAGGGACGGTATCAAGTTCCATGGTGTCATCAGATGTATGGCACGTTGCTACATCTTGCTGGAAGTAACCTTCTCTCAATTCGATATAATCTCCGTAAAACTTCAGAGAATATGGTGAGACGTGTGCAAACATGTATAGATGTTGGTGGAGGACACTTCCAACATTTTCTCTGAGATGTAAATAATGTAATGTAATGTCCCAATTGTGTATTATATTCTCCCAAAGTTGCACGAGTGTCCTATTATTGGTTTAAAAGTTATGGCCAGTATTATTCACTGTCATTGGATGTGTCTGATTTGTAGCCATGCAGCAGGGTAAGTAATGTCAATTTATTACAGCAACTTGTAATTTTTAAATAAGTGTTTATTAATTCAATATCCTCTACTGATAAAACACAAAGGTTGCCTTTTTCGGTACAGAGAGTGAAGCTGCAGTACACGAGCAAATAGTGGCTATTTTCTAATGTGTACCGGTATTCACTGAGTAATAGTTACTTTTTACATTCATTTTTACTGATAAATGAAGGTGTCTCACTTCAACTCAGCTCATTAGATCTCTGTTGTTATTCTACATCAGCAACTCCATGCTTTTAACATCAGTTTGGTACTGCGTTCCTGCTTGAGAAGTTTCTGCACATTGATTTCCGCTTCCTGTACTTCTGTTTCACTGATTCCTTAACACACCAAGCAGAGTGCTCCGTAGTGTGAGTCTGTACTTTCTAAGTGGCTCTGAAGCTGGAAACGACCTCATAACTTCAGAAACTGTAGCTATTCTCGGTTCACAAAACAATCATTAATCTTAGTGCCACAGCTGTAGCCAATGTTTGTGGTCTTGATACCGACTTCTAACAATGCCATTTAACTCTAATGATATGCGACAGTTTAAATATGATGGTGCACTAGAGAAGTAAACCTGTGGAATATAATTTAGATAGACTACAAAGAAGGTCAGATAAATCAGAAAGAATAAACAAAGAAATGAATAGAGAATACATCTTGGACTACCCCTAAAGTCGGTCTTAGCCTTTTACCATTAAAGCAGCCCTTCAATACATACAGACAAACATCATATATTTTACATTTTACCAGCAATCTATCCGGCAGGATCAGCAGAATTTTCGCCATATAAAACATCAGGACCATCTACAAGCCACCTCCTAAGATTAAACATCTGTTGAGGCCAGTGAAAGACAAACTGGTCCTCCAAGTTCCGGGAGTGTACCGCATTCCCTGTGAATGTGGGAAGGACCATCTCTACCAGAATAATCGAACATGAACTGAGCATTCGTTTAATGCAACCTGAGAAGTCTGGACTGGCAGAACATTGTTTTGATAACGACCATAGAGCCAATTTTCGGGAGATGACCATCTTGGCAAAATGCAACAGTTACTGGGAGCGGAGAATTAAGGAGGCTTTGGCAATTTCTTCTGAAAGGAGCACGCTTAATCGTGATTTCAGTTCAGCTCCTCTTGGAAACCGGCCTTAAAAATGGAAATCCATCGAATTAATAAGCAAAAATCAACACAGCTTGATAATTAAGTTAAGTAGTTACGTTTCGTTGACACAATTTGCTATACTCAGGCCATCCCCTGACCTGGCATTTAATTTTCTGAAAACAGTCTTTTGTTCAGTAATGCGAATTTTGATAGTATTTTATATTTTTTTATAGTTGTGTTATATCCAGTATTTCATTTGTGGTTATAACATTTTATAAATAACCTGATGATGGGAGAGATGTACACTCCCGAAACGTTGATATCTAATCATTTTTTCACCTGATTGGCTGCCCGAGAAGAAAGTGATCATACATTTCGATCGGCACATCCCTTTAAGGTATACATTTTTTTACAATAAAGTGCTGTTAGATCATCATTTATTTTCTACGCAAATTTTCATGCTTTATCTTATCAATATTTTGAACGTCTTCGTCACCTACTCTAGTGCTTAATTAAGATACTGTCATGCTTGTTTCTATTTTATTTTTATACTTTTCCCTATCTTGTTTAAATCTATTATACATTTTTGAACAGAGATTAACTCTTCCTTATTAACCTTCTTTCCCACTTGCATATCCGTTCAGTTCATTACACTGTCGTTATCTCCGTAAGTAGAAAATATATATTTTGGGGAAATCGTTTTAGTGCCATAACATTTTCAGTTAATGTCTAATGTGAATACGAGTTCCTTGGTAAACAATACAAATATAATAAATTGATAGTAAAACAGGTGTGGAAAATTGAATGTCAGAACTGTAGACTCAAGTGGTAGAAATTAATGAGTTCAGGAGAGCAGCCTAAATAGCTAGATCCAGCCCGCCTCGGTAGCGTGGTGGTAGAGTGTCTGCCTTACGTTCAAGAGGCCCCGAGTTCGAATCTCCGTCAGGGTGAGTTACCTGGATACGGTTTTTTTCCGGGGTTTTCCTTATCCTGAAAGACGAATGTCGGGTAACTAAGCTCTAAGGACCCTGGGCTCATTTGAGCATCATTTCTCACATCCATTCATCGTCCGATATGACTTAACGTTGGAGGACGTAAATTACAACAACAAAAAATATCTATATCCAAAGATGAAACACGATTTGTAAATAATATAGTTCAATTAATAAAAGGAAAAAAAGAGGTATCAGGAAAATTTATGCATATTGAATAAATGCATACTGTTGTATTTAGAAGTGAAACTTGAAGAGTATTAAAAGGAGTAATTCCTAAAGGAGATCATGGAGATTAGAAAGGATTTAACAAAGAATTCAATAGTATTTTGTGCGTGCATGGTTAGTAATGTATTAAAATGAGAGGAATTCCAGTAGTAAACCCTTATTCTCACCGTACACCAAGATAACGAAATTAATAACAAACCACTATCAATCTCAAATCCCTCCAGGAAAACAAAAGAACGAAGTAATTAAAGACTAAAAATGGCATCGTATTCAATCTCCCCCATCGCACACGCCCTGGGCGATATCCAGAGGGAGGACCAGCTGTACAGGTCTCCTGCGGTGGCCCCATCGCCCATCTAGAGGATGAGCATCCGTAACTTGCAGTCTCGGCTTGGTCACACATCTATGATGCAAGCCCGTAGCCACATGTGCTTTGGACAATCATCCTGCAGCAGCACATCTCCGTTCCGGTACTCTGCTGCTGCCCCATCAGGGTGGCGCACCTCATGAAAATTCTTCAGGCCGAGAAAATACACCCTCGACCATCGCCTCATGAAGTCATACTGCAGTTCCTACCTTAATCTTCTTTCCGCCCGGAGGTCTTGTCAGATGGTTGGCTCTTCTCCCGTGGGCAGTGTAGTCAAACGTCACTTGGTCCTCACCGTCCTGGGGAAACGCTCTGGGGCTAATGAAGGCTTCAATCTCCACCAACATGGTTCTTAAGACTCTTGGTCGACGTAAGGTTTGCCAAGGTATTTCCTCAAGCACCGCTTGGTCGTACTCACCATAGGGAGCACTCGTGCGGGATGTGAGATGAGTTGGCTGTATAGCTTCGTCTCTGGGACTCTCGGAGCCTCGCCATTGCTCAAGATTCTTCTTATTTAGAATGGTTCTCTTACAGCAATCTATGTTCTCTTCGCAAGTCCAAATATCAGTTTCATATTCCGCGTCATCACATAAATCTTGAATGGCTTCATCCAGCATAGCCAATTTCTCGCGTGAAACGCATAGGTGGTCAGAGACATGCTCAATTTCATCTAGAGAAGAAGAAGAAGGAGCTTCCAAAGTTTGAAGCTGATTTATTAATTTCGTGGCATTTGATCGATTTGTTGGCCTTTTCCTTTTGAATTTAATTAAAGATTCCACGTCATCCGTGCTTTTTCTAATGAATGCAATAATGTAAATTGTAAATTTTGTCCTTTTAGTAAAGCAATGCAGTATTTATAATTATCTTATCTTGGTTGTATGTGGCGTGTTACGAAGTTGCTTCCTTTCGAGATTAAAGTCGCCCGATAGTCTTAAATACTCCCAGTCTTCTTCGGAGTAAGTGGAACATTTCCCTTCCGGGGTTTTGGCACCAAAATGTTTAGTGTAGGGTTATTTATATATTAGAATGAGGGGATTTCTAACAGTAAACTTTTATTATCTCCGCATACTAAGAAAATGAAATTAACAGTAATAAAACACTATCAGTATTCAAATCCCTCCAAGAGAACAAAAGACTGTTGTAATTAAAGACTAGAGATGGCGTGGGAGTCTTCAATCTCCCACAGTATGACATGCAAAGCATAAGGAAGGAAAACAACCAAGGATTATATTGCGCTGGTCACCACGAAAGAGGGAAGAAACCAACAAAACAAAAGCGAGCATCACAAATGTGCAAAGCTGTTTTAATCAGATAATAAAGGATCGAGATGTGCGAGAAACAAAGATAGCCGCAAAACTATGGCGAAGCCCTCGATAATGAGTAAAACTAAAGAAGTGGCAAAATAAACCTGAAAGCTGAAGTGTGTCTGCAAATCTAACCAAACAGTAAACAAGAACGTCGTTTTATTCAGGATTTAGCCCGATGCCCATGCCTGAGAGAAAACCTTTAATTTAATCAACTTCTACAAGCTGTAATGATCAAATCTGAGGCAACAAGCATTGCTAAAAATGACGATAGCTCTTAGAGGTAAATTTTCCAATGCACTCTGATGATTGCATTAGCATTTCTTTCACTGCAATTGGATTTCTAAACAAATAGAATTGTGTGTACTACTCAAATTAAATCAAAGTAGGAAGTAAGAGATATGGCAGAGTGCTTTGAGAAATTGCTGCTCATTTGCAAAGTCCATTGATCTTAGTAGCTAAGTTTTGTTTCTTATATAATCAGCTACTGCTTAATTCATAATTACCACGTTTTTATGGTTCATTCCATGTTAGCTATATTTAAGTCTGTAGTTCACTGGCCCAAAATAAATACACCTTTTTAATATTAAAATTTAAACAAAGTAAGATGTAGCCAAATAATAATATAGAATGTTTTCAGATGCGTAATTTGTACAATAAACTTTATAGGTAAGTATTCTAAATATGTTTCTAACCAGTACATTGTATCTAAATGTTTTCATCAAAAGATTTCTTCCGTATACACAATCCAGTATGTGTACTTTTGTATATGAATTTTCTGATGTTCTATAAGAGATACCATATTTCGATGGGAATTTAAATAGAATTTAGTACACACTCAGTGTTAGAACGATACGTCTGAGATCGGTTTGGATACGCAAGGATTGTGATTAAATATTTTCTACTGGTATGTTGGTCGACTGGATTAACTTTAGCCTGCTAAACATATATTGGTTGTTCGTCTGTATTTTAGGCGAAAATAATTACACTCCATTGTCCAATTTCACCAACAGATGTTAAAATCAACGTTAAGAAATATAACGTAACTACTGTCACAGAGCTAACAAAACCGTTAAATTTCTTGCATTTCACCAACCTGTTTTCTGAAAATGTTAACAAACACTGTTAACGCCAAGAGACTTGTAAATATCACAGCTATAGAAGGCTATGGATTGGTCTTATTTTCTGAATGTACTGCGATGCGCTTTTGTTTTCATTTTCTTCTGCACAAAAGCTGAAAACATAGCGGGTGAACAAAATCGTAAGAGATGCTGTGGGACAAACTTCTCATGGATGGAGCAAGAATTGCTAATTGAATTGGTGACGAAGTAAAAGGATAACGTGGAAATAAAGAGGATGGATTCAATGAATGTAAAAGAGAAATATGTCACGTGGGAAAAGATTGGAAACGAATTTAATACAAATGCATGTGTCACTACTAGAAGCACAAAACAACTTCCTCGGTATTACCTAAATTTAAAACGAGGTGCGAAGAAGGACAGAAGTGACGAGTGACTTGAACGTTTTAAGACGGGAGGTGGACAATGTGATATTCCCATAATTCAGTGAGTTATAAAATCACCAACTTATTAATACTTGAAGCAAAGGCGAGGTCGGCATATTCCTTTCGATGTATGTTCTAACCTCTCTTGTACTTCCGCAGTAACCTTCATAGCAACTTGTTTCGACATTCTATAACTCTGTAGAAAATTTTCTTCTGAAAGCTCCTCTAAATAACTTCTTCTCATAGACCGTACTCTATTACGAATGCCATTTAGACGGTCTTAAATATAGAAAATCGACATCAACAGCTGCGTTCACGCCCGCCATCTTGACTATTTACAATTGTTAAGGACTTAAAAACAGAAGTTTAGCTTGTTAGTTTAAAAATAGATTTATCACGAGTTTTATGCAACACTAATCAACTTTTGTTATAACTATTGCTAAACTCGTGTTAAGTCTTAAAATCTGTTGGTGAAATCGGTCATAAAGCTTGTAATTTATAACATTGTTCTAAAAGAAATGGGAGAAAGCTAGAATGAAGTAATAAATGAAACAAGTACTGGTGAGAATGAAAATTTTTCTTTCTTTTTAAGGATGCATATCTATGAAGTTTTCAAAAGCTATAATACTCCACTGAACCTTTCATATGTTGTATAAAGAAGCGCAGTTACATATCTTGGTACATACATTTTAAGTCATTCGTGCATTGTGCACTTTTGAACATAAGTTTAAACCAATTTCATAAAAAGCCCTTATTTTGACAACTTTATGCTTTAAACAGCATTTCAGATATATGCATGTTTCCTATTCAGATACAGAACGCTGCTAAGAAATATGCTTTCAAATTAATTGGTTCATTAAAAAAAGATTTTACGTATTATTGCAACAACTGACAAATTTTTTGTTAAGCACACTTTATCACTTAGGGCTTAGCGTAGCATAAACGTTATACTGTTGAAGAATCAAGCACACAACTCAAATCACTGTTATCTAATGAGTCACAGCTTACTACCGAACTGGAACCATTTCTGACATTTCCCTTGTTATTTGTCTCAATTGTCCAATATTTGCATTTATTATCGAATAGGATTTGGCTTGGTTTGGATTATGCACTGCGATCAGACTAGGCCTAAACTCCTATAGTTTCAATCTAATACCTTCACACAAGAAAACTTGCTGATATCAAGCAGCCGAAATTCTGTCTGTGTAACTTTTTGTGGTATAGTGCGATGGAGTTATTGAAGTACATCATTTAGTAACTGAAATATTATGTGCACCAAGGTTTCAAAGCACCTCAAAACATTTTGGAAATGTATTATAAATCTCAAAAATGTCTCAAATGTTGTAGGTTACCTCCACTTTGAGTTATTTAAATCTAAATTTGGGTCTCCCAGTTTCACTTCGAGGGCAAAATTAATTATGCCAAAAACATTCCTGTAGAATCATTGTTAATAGTGTGTTTAAGGGTGTAAATTTTTGTTTTTGCTCAATTTTCAAGGGTCAGTCCCTTTAGGTATTTGGCTGGGAAAGTTTTGAATGACTAATATTATCTGTGAATGCATATATCAGCTTGGGACATATTAAAGCATGGGAGAAAGTTTGTACCAGTTTCAGTGTCTGTAGAAAAAGAAAGTTATGAGAGTTTGACCAACTATAACGACCATAGTGAAAGTTCATATGCATTATGATCCCAGGCAATGTTTTCATTCAGCAGAAATGAAATTACTTCTAAGAGAATGGAAACTAATATTCTGTTTGTTCTAGTTCTCTATTTCTGGAGTATTCAGTAGGGAACGTGTAAATACTCAAATATAATTTTCTCTGTAAACACGGGGAGAATAACAAGCTAACACAATACACTTGTGTCAGTAGTGACTTCACGCCACTGAATATTTGTGCAATGCAATGGCTGGAAGCCCCTTAATCCCGAGAACAGCGTAGCTCATACAGGGCTTCTTGGAAGATGGGTGGAACAGAGCAGTGTAATGTCATTCCTTCAAACATTCCTTTAATTGCGAAAAATACTTAAATACCTTTCGTATTAGATTTACTGATATTGACCAGTTCTGGAGATAAACAAAACCTGCCAAAGACGGAGGTAACAAATCGACTTGTTGAATTACAAAATCGAGAATTTTATACCATCAATCAGCAGCATTGTTAATAAGTACAGTTTCATCTCCAATTATTTTATTACTCTTCTTTTGCACAACCTGTACTTGTCTCTAGCAAAGATATAATGCAATTTGTTAAGGTATTTATGAGAAGAGAGTTTTGCTATCCTTAGCGGATTATAGCCATATGGATAATGAAATAAATGCCTTGCCATGATTGTTTTTGTCTTGCATTGTTGTAAGAGTGTCTATCAACATTGAGAAGAAAATTAAAATAACAGCTCAGCTAGCAAAAATGAAATCCGAAAACAAAAGTCACCAAAATATTTATTTTATCTACACATAATTCGTCAATTCGAGAATCATATCACTTCGCTAGATAGTTGGCTATTGTATCTACAACCATCCATAAATAGGCCAGCACCTAAGCCACTGAGCCACCAAAAGCAACAATATTAATCTATAGCTTTACTTACAATCCGATGACTAATCACGAGATTACATAAAAATAGTTTTTTCCAATCTATAATTGAGATCGGTCCTTCGCAGTTCCTTTCACAAGAAAGTAAATTCGTTCAAGGTTTCATAATACTTAGGAGTTACAGATTTTTAGTAGATCAGTAATAATCCTGAAGCTATTACGAAAGTGCATTCATTTTGATCTGAAATTAACAAATATTTTACAGCTTCGAACCCAGGCACAAAATTTAAACTCAATCAAATGTCCTTCAAAAATTTTTGTATTATTTAATAATATTTTAATTTTTTTTTTTTGGTAATATCTTGGAGGAATGCAAATTATTAAACATTCCCCAAATCTTAAATTAATGCTTATCTTATGTGTAAGGACAGCCGAACTTTAAAGATACTACTTCTTTGAATTTTATCCCATTAATGAGGATATTCATTTTCCTAAATATGTTGTTTATGAAGTTACCTATTGCCTAGGAATCTCTATATTCACATAATATGTGAGCCACAGCAATAATGCATTAATTTTAGGGGCAGTGTTTTCGTCATTCCTGCATAAAAATCACTGTGCTTATGTCATTCTAACTCCGAAATGAATCTAAACTATAATTCTGATTGCTGTTCCGAAATTCTGTTTTTAAAATATGATTGCCTGTAACATATGTCAGAGTAATAAACTGAAAAATGTAAATATAAGAAGTCAATGTTCATAACCTATTCATACCCTTAGGTGGAATTCTTAAATTTTGCAGTTTTTATTTAGTTATTTTTAAAACACTTTTATATGCTAATCTGAGTATTACAAGTGTATTTTAAGTGTTATCGAGATATTTAGAATAGTTTTTTGAGGAAACAGAGTATACTATATTTTATTGTAATAATGAATCAGATGATTTTCTTATTGCAGAAATCCAAATTTTGAAAACAATAAAAATACCTTCTTTACCTATGTCTTAAATCTTAACAGTTCTGTTTTTTCCCCTCAAAACTTGCATCAGTTTCCTCTCAGTAATAGAATTTGATTCAAAGCATTTTATTATTGGACATGTAAAAGCTTTGCCAAAGTCAGGTACCTGCCCTTAAGGTTTATGAATTTCGGGTTTCTGCTAATGAAGCTATATCGTAAGAAACCTTTAAAATTCTAAAGTGTTTAAAAATATAAAGATGAAAAAAGTCACAGGAAATAGATATGTGCTCAAAGGCATTTCAGTGGTTTTATTTAAGACTTTAAAATGTTCTCAGAGCAATAGTTCAGTGTAGTGTTTAGTATAACATTTCAGTTTTGAATTCTTTGAAACACTTGACCGAAGTCTAGCTATGGGTAACCGTAAGTATTAAGCGTTTTTGTTAAAATCGGCCCTTTCAAGAAAGTTATACTATGAAAACATGAAATAAAATGGAAAATATTTCTCACCAATTCGAAACCTTCAGTAACCCAATATTTATTGTTAAAAAAAACTGTAAAGTAAAACTTAGGTTTACTCTGGAGTGTATATGTTGATAGAAGTATGAAACGGTACCTTAGGGCTGATTGTAATGAATTTGGGCCTCAGAAGCGAAAAAGATAGTTATTGATTTTGTAAGATTTTTATGTGATTGGTTTTTTGAACATTATGCTCAAGTTGTGAAGGTGTTGGGGCATTTTAGTGATAAATAAATGAGTGTTTGAGCAGTGTATGGAAAAGGAATATATATATATATATATATATATATATATATATATATATATATAGTAGTCAATGCAGACTAACCACCATAAGACATGGTGGTTTCAGGTGGCAACCAAGAGCTTTTTTAACCTTGAGTAATGTTTTAGTGAGTTTCTTTTTTTATTATAATATTGTACCAGCCTTTTTCAATTATACACATACAATTTTAAGACCTTTCAATTGTAAACATTATATTATTTTTATAATTACATTGTAGGATTTTTTAGTATAAAAAGGCAAAATACAAGCAACTGCAGTCAAATGATGCCCCATCAACATCCAAGCATGCCATCACACCAATTATTTTACCTGTACCCTCCCCGTCCTTTACCACAGGCACATTTGACTGCAGTTGCCGAGTTTCGAAGTCACGACATTTAGCTTTCAATGGATGGCCAGTTCAAACGTATCCCTTTGACGATCATGGCTATTCGAATCGATTGCGTTGAGCCACCGCAGAAAGTGATAAGAGAACCGGTTTGGAAAGTACAGCAGGACCGGCATAAGTAGCAAACTAATTCGTGCAGCTAAATGTTAAGGATACCTATTTTGAAAATCCTGAAATATACAATTTTGCTTGGATTGACTTGAAAGTTTAACATAATTATTGTAGTATTAAGAATAGTTCACAGGCCAATTTTCAGACCTTTGACTATAAAGTCCGGACCTTAAAGTACTTACATGTTCTAAGTCGCCATTGAGGTAGTTGTCTCATGTGTTTATGAAAACTCCTAGTGGTTTATTGGAAAAAATACGAGTCAGTTGGAGAATTTAATGTCATGACGGCACGTTGGTCATAGTAGCTCAAGGGTTGGAGCGACTGGACGACATCCAGAAGATCCGTGGTTCAAATCCCGGCTATGACATTGAATTTTTCAGACTGAATATAGCTAACCTTTTCAAACGTACCTTTACTCATCCTCTAATTTTGATTGTCCTTGTCAAAGTGATGCACTTATCCTAGCATCTCTGCCAGTCTTCAAAGACATGCTGGAAACCAGTTTTTCAGAGACCCTTCAAAATCGCCTCCGTAGCCTTCACCACTGCTTGTGATGATGGATAATGCCTCCCACGAAGGCGTTTCTTCAAATTAGGGAATAGAAAAAAGTCACATGGGGCTAAATCCGGACTATAGGGAGGGTGAGAGATGCACTTCACGTTGATTTTTTAAAGATATTCAGCAACAACATTGCCAATATGCGGCCGCGCTTTATCGTGGTTCAGCATCCAGCCTGCTTCACGGAAATGTGGTCTTTTGCACTTGATGTGGACTTGCAATGTTTTCAGGACATCCCTGTAGTATTGTTCAGTTACTGATGTGTGTGCAGGTACAACATGCTGATAAATCATTCCATGAATATCAAGGAATGAGATGACCATAACTTTCCCAGCAGAAGCAACCACTTTTGCTTTTTGGGGGGTTGGTTATGATGGAGATTTCTACACTGAGCTTTGCTGTTTGCTCTGAGGATCAAAATGATGTAGCCAAGTTTCATCAGCAGTGATAACTTTTGAAATAAACTCCGGATCTTCCTTTAACATCAACTTTAACTGCATGTTACCTCCATTGTAGCGGTAGGTGATACTGAACATGTCTGAACTTGCTTGGTTCTCACAGGCGGGAACCAGGAGTACCAACAATGAAACTACTGTGGCGTGTTTGTTTCACATTAAGCTAACAGAATAAAATAAGATTGAATTTTAGTACGAAAAATTATGACTAAAAAGTTTATATAGTGTTTTGCTGTCATTTAATTAAACTGTTTATACCAAGTTTGTTATTTAATCACCCGCATAGAGCTTTTCGAGTATTCTTTTCCTTGTTTCCTTTTTTATTTAGAAAGTCTTAAATGCTGTATTTCTGTTCACTCTTTGTATTGATTTTACTATATGTAGTAGTTAAAATAAAAACATTACATGTTAAATTCATATGACTATTTACTCTGCTGCGGTCGGTGGGGTAGCGCATTTGTTTCGATCGCGACTCTCGTTCTGAGGGACCGAGTTGGATTCCTGGCTCTGGGGTGTCGATGTGAAGTCAGCCCTATCCGCGCCTTCACTCCTGTCTAGCTCGTGAAGTGTCAACTATGCCCTACGTGGTTCGGAGTCCAAGGTGAAAATCGGTGGTCCACTTGCCTCACCGTCATTTTCGCTATCATCCTGTTATTGGAGGTAACGGACGCCGCCCTCTGGGTGCCTCCACCTAAGAAATGGGTCCGGTCATCACGTGGGGGGTCGAGGTTACCCCGAAGGCCATAGTTGTCATATGGGGAGTGCTGGTATACATACATTTGCTCTTCTGCCAGATATTCATACAAAAGTTTATAATTGGCTAATTCCTGTTAACTCAAATTACTTGTAATCTACATTTGCACGTTTCGTTATACAATAAACTGGGTACAGTGATCGTTGTCATTATATGACGGACTTCAAATTCTATACTGCTTGCATGGCCAACAGATAAATTATTGGGGAGTGGCGACTTTCATTTGAGAACTGTATAAGGGTTTGAAAAGTTATATCAGTAACAAGTAAGGCCTCAGAAGTGTATAATTCGCACTTCTTTTTGCAGAAGTTTAATAGCTACCATTCCAAACAGATGCACTAATGAAGTGACATACTATATTTTTCTACATAGTCGCACACCCTCTGAACATATTTCTCCTATCATGATACCAATTTCAAAATCCCCTCGTGATAAAAGTACGTTCTGTTGGAGTAAAACCTCTCTGCAGTGATGTTTTCACTTCTGCACCTGACGCAAAGCGTTTATTGTCCAGGAATTTGTTCATGGGGCCTGAAATGTTGAACTGCTGAGATAAGCCTGGTAATTGCATCCGACGGTTGTTCCGAATTGCCGCCTCCACGGCTGACATTCTACGGGGTTGCAGCTGTTGCCAGCCATCCGGAACTTATCACAGCTATCGTCGAAGAATGCGCAACACCTGGGGACTCGCCATGGTCCTCATAACGCCACGCATCTCTCTGTGAAATTCACTTGGGTTATAACCTTTAGCCCATAAAAGTCACAATATACCTCACTGATGTTCACAAGTGCACGACAGTAACATGCGTGCCATTATTTTTGCACAGTTTCTGCTTCTCTCGTTAGAGCTACACATGACAACATAATAGCGTCCATAGCGGAAGCTTCAAAATTTATCTTGGGGAAATTTCAATATCCCAGTCTTAGTACAAAGCAGAAGACATTATTGTTTGTCCCACAGTAATCTATCTGAAATCACTATCCGTAATCACTGAAATCTAAACGAAGTCTAAATTTCTGCAGTAATATTTTGTTTTATCTCCTTCCATTAACCAACTATACAAAAGCTATTCAGAGCACTTCAAAAGCTGCTGCTACAAAATTCAACTTATATCGTTTTGTGCCAAAAATTTCCTAACATGTTATGTTTTAATATAAACCCTTGCAGATAAAATAAGTTATCTTACATGGAAATGTGTAGTTACTTTGAAATGGAGGAATGTGTTTACGAACCTTGGTATCAATTTTACTATATTTATTTTTTAAGTTAATTTTGTTACTGTTATGGGCAACAAGAGGGTCTGTTGATAAATCCTGGGCCTCACAAAGAGATGGCGCTACTGGGCCAGTTTGACGGATAACATCATATAGTTTAACTTTGCATTCGCTTGTATCCATAGTTACAGGTCAACAGCTTGTTTAGTTTTTGAATCACAGCATTTTAAACAAGACAAGTGTAGGGGTTTCACGAAAATGCAGGATGCAGAAAAACAAGCAGTGCCGAATACTTCAATTTGAAAAGTTTAACGCCTGAAGAAATGAAGTAGAATATGTACATTACATTGAAATATTCTGCCCCTTCATATACAATTATTAAGAGGTTTTTGGCAACGTTTAAAATGAGATGTACGACAACTTGTGATGAGCATTGCTGGAGGTCACAAGTTCATCGTTTAGCACTGGAAGACCGCAGATTAAAGTTGTTTGAGATAGTAGAGGCTGTAAGCATATCAAAATAAAGTGTAAGTAACATTTTAAGTAAATTTATGGGCTTTAACAAGGTCTGTACAAGATAGCTGCCGCGTTTGTTGACACCTGATCAAAAGCTTTAAAGAAACACTGTTTCTGTTAAGAATTTGGAGCTCTACCGTAGGAATCCCAGTAAATTTCTGAGAGGGCTCATTACTACATATGAAGCTTATATACATCACTACATTACAATAAGTAAATCACAAACAAAGTAAGGCAAAGTCATTTTTATCAGCTAACAAAGTTATGGTGACTGTTTTCTGGAATACAAGGGAATTATTTTTATTTATTGCTTGAAAAAGGGTAGAAGAATCACTGGTGACTGCTAGGCAGGCTTACTGCAACGTTTGAGTGATGAGGTGAAAAGAAAAAATCTTATTTGGCAAACAAAAGACTCTTGTCTCTTCATGACAATTCTCCGTACCATTTTTCACCCACTGCAATGGGAAATATGTGCTAATTAAGGTTTGAATTGCTTGAACATTCTCCCTAATCGCCAGATCTACCAGCCAGTTACTATCACCTGTTCTTGAACCTTAATATATTTCTTGGAGGACGAAGATTTTACAGCAATGAGGAGATCATTGATGTGTTTAACAGCTATTTTGAGGACCATGAAAAATTGCATACATAGATGGTTTAATTAAAATGAAAAACCGATTTGACAAAATGCATTAGCCTTTATGGAGATTATATTGAGAAACAAAGAAAAATTGAAATGTCCCTTTTTATTACGAGGCGCAGACTAATCAGCCGACCCTCATATAAAACGTTTTCCTTACCAAAACCAGTTGTTCAGTAAAAAAATTAATTTCATGCTCATTATATTTCGTCCTGCACCGTGGCGTAGCGGGCTGAGGCAGCATGCCTTGGTCCTTGGCCACGGAAAGCGACCCGGGTTGGATCACACCCGTGGGGTGGGAATTTTATGTCAAGTATAGGACCAGTGCCCACTCAGCATCGTGAGGAAAGTGAGGAGCTTACGCTAGGTAAGTGGCCCTGGTCACAAAAACCTGGGGGATGCCCAGATCCGGCTGGGGGATGCCGAGATGCTAACCACATCTCATCCAAGTATGGGTTGGATGATCGCCCACATCTGGCTTGCGTAAGTGGGCGTGAGGTGGGCAGTCGGGGTGGTAGGCCTTGGCCCTCTTTGGGCTGTCGCGCCAGGGTTTATTCTATTATTTGATACCGAAATTAAGTAATGCAATGAATAAAGAATCGTCATAGATTTCAAAGGAACATGATGTATTTGTTAAAACGCATGCAGGTGCAGTTGGGGTGAATAGTTTCACAAAGTGATGGGAGAAAGCGGGTTCTTAGCTGGGATTCCAAATGGATAACACTTGACTCCGTTTGAAAAGGTATTGTTCGGACCATTAATAATGACATTACCGAGACTAACAATCACAATGGAAAAATAGTCCCAAAAGGAATTTTGGTGTGAATAAAGACATGTTTCGAGAGGTGAAAGTCACACGCAGCTGCAGTGAGGAAGACGCACAAATAGGCTGGCGGTCCATTAAGAAAGACACAACTGGGTGTCTTCGGTGAAGGCAGACCAGACCCGAAGAGAAAAGGTATCTATCGGTTCCTCCGTAAACAACGAATTAGATAAGAAGAAGCAGTCATAAGAATCATCCTTACTCCAATACATATCCACGCATACCCTTTGACGGAACTCTTGCTCTATCCTGAGGATAGGCCACAAAGCTTCAACATTTACAACGTAAGAATAAGCTGCATCAAACTTGTGACCAATGTGTGCAGCAACTTTTCCAGTATGTAAGCAATTGGTGTGAAAAAAACTTGCATCATATTATTCATTGTTGCTCATTATGCTTAGGACTCTTTTGCAGTCTCAGCCTCTGGGGCAATACCGTACTGACCGTATCGCAATATTTGTCTATAAACCAGAGCATGCAGAAAGGGAAGATCCGAAGCTAATTATTATGGCTATTTCTCAGCGGGAACTTTCTAGACAAAGCTGTCAAGCTAAGGATTAAGATATGATACCTTTCCTTAAAAATGCATGACTAGCTTCAAAGAATTTCGCTATGTTTGTTCTTTTAAATTAAATACTTTAAAGTAATTATTTCATATCCGGTGTTATGAAGACCCAAAGTGACGGTAACATACTTTATGCTTCTAGAAAGGCTTCCAGTTATGTATTTAAATTGTTTTCTGACTTGTTTGTTTTTGCCTCTGCACCACGTTGCCTCTTGAAGACTGTCAAGCTTGAATTGGTGTCCAAAAAATTAATTGAGACAGACTTTATTCTTTCTCTCGTATAAACTAAAGTAGGGATTAATGAAAAAGATCAGGAAAGTTTAATTAAACTGTCAAGTACAGTTTCCCTCTCAAATGCCTAGCATGTATGTGAAGTACTAATATAATACCTACATTTTGTAATAGTCCTGCTTGTGGTAGTGTAAACGAGGTCCGTTCTCGCTTTTGTAAGTGTAATGCTCAAATTATTTAGCATTTCTTCCCCCACTTCATTTTTCTTTAGCATCAGCAGTTCATAAGTCTCGTTTTTGATTCCGTATGGGGGGCGCTAAGAAATCCAGATAGAATTATGTGTCACATTCATGTGTATTTCTCTTCTCGTTCTTCTACAAACTCTCTTATGAAAGCTTATTATTTAACTACCTACTAATCAGATATAATATTTAGTTAGAAATTTTCATATTGGTTTTCGGTATGAGAAGTATTTAAGTACAAAGGGAACCCCAAAGTTCACCCGCAAGCTGAGAGAACTATCTCAAAGCGATATTCGTTGAGGAGTAACCAGGCAACTAACCAAGCATTCGGTTAAACTCTTACCTGGAGTGGAGTAGCCATACTTAAAGTCCCTGCATTTAAAGAAGCTTAGCTTAGAAGCCAGTACCATCCAGCTCAGCAAGAGTGGTATGAGATGTGATGTTGGTTCGCTACTGTAAGGGAATTGGGAAAGCTCTGTGATGTAATCCAAAACATCGTTTGTTTCGCTCGTGTAAGAAACAACAAATTCAAGTGATAATTTCTGTTTATGCAAGCATTGCCACCCCTCACCAGCTTATTTCCCTTAACCGACTTCCTATTGCGTTTAGCCAACACAGTGTGCTACTGTAACGGTAGCGTGAAGGGAACTGCATTCTAGTATATCAGGAAACACCTTCACCGCAGATGAAATAACTTTCGTCGTTTTTATTGGAGAACCTGGAGTTTTTCACAGTTGTTCTCCTTTAGGGCCATAGCCGGTTTTTTTTTTTTTTTTTTTTTTTTTTTTTTTTTTTTTTTTTTTTTTTTTTTTGCTTGTCGCCCCTTTGCAGTCCACTATTTGGACTATATTTTTGTTTCGGCCGTATAATCGTGTATCAAAGTTTCATCTACAATAATTACTCGGCTCTAAAACTCGGATTTATTGTACCTAAACTGCACCAACATGGTGTTGGAAATGTTCATTCGAACACGTTTTTTGGTCAAACGTGAGCAAATATGGCCACAAACTCACTGACAGCATTCTCATGTCTAAATGTTGATGACATGTTCATAGCCTCTGCTACCACTTTCACTCGGCGGTCGTCTAGTACAATTTGGTGAACTTTGGAGATGTTTTCGTCGGTAGTTGCAGTTTTTGGACGTCCAGAACGTCCATCGTCTCCCAAGCCCTTACAACTACGTTTAGATTCAATTTTCAAACGTTTCAATGTGGTAAATGATGGTGCAGACTCCCCATACACAGAATTCAACTCTTCTTTGATATATGTAGGCGTATTGCCTTTCAAATGCAAATATTTAATGACAGCTTGGTACTCGATTTTGTCCGTTTTCATAAAAACACTCACATCAACTCACTCAAACGACTGTCTCGTAACAACTGAGCGTGCAAAATGGCTGAAACTTTGGTGAGTAACTGTCAACAGATGAACAACGAAATTAACTAGCTTTTATTTAGTAATGTTGAGGTCGGAAACTTTTCAGACCACCTTCGTAACTCATTTCACTTGGTAAAGTGATGTTTATGAGTTAGCAGCAATGCCTAGCAACAATTCCATATATGAATAATGTTTTAATGATTTAGCAATAAATATGCATGTATAAAACTGCCCCATTCTGAGAATACATATCTTCTGAAAGGAACAGACAAGTAACTGCTCAACTGTATACGTTGAGAAAGTTTAAGACAGTCTTTCATATAAGAGAAATGTTGCTCTCCAGCGTATCCGACGAAGTAATTAATTATGCATTGCCACTTCGTTACTTCCAATCTCTGCATATTTCGCTCTGCTCCGTACAGTGTCTAGAGCGAGGTATAAGACTAATTCACTGTTCTATTTGCATATTCCGCTATAGCAATAAGTATTTGTTTATTTTCTAAGTGAAGTTCATATCTCTATTCCTGCATGAACCATCTTTTAGAAGATCCGCATACCCTAAAATCTAGGCATTGCAATATCTGTTTCTTAGACTAGCAACTAAATTCAAGTCCTAAGGTTTATGTACGCTTTCAGGGCAGTTCTATTGTTACTTAAAGCAATGTTTAATCAGTTATATGAAGGGTTTAATCTCGGAATAGTAAACTTAATCCTTGAACATGTCGGTGGGGGGGGGGGTGGTCTGTTATCTAGAACAGTGGAGCATGCTTAACACTTTGAATGTACTTTGAATTAGTTGATTTAAAACTGTCTGTTTTACTACAGTTATTATACAAACATTAAGGTCTACCATACTTATATGTTACTATGATTATTACTATCATCATTACAGTTGTTATTATAGTTATTATTTTTATTTTTACTATCATTATCATTAATGCCATTATCGTTATTGTTATTGTTATTGCTGTCGTTATTATTACTACTATCATATTTATCGTCTTCTTCGTCTTTCTTTTCCTTTTCTTTTTCATTTTCATTATTATTTTGTCAAATTAGAACTTTAAGAGACGGACTAATCTGTCTCGCAGCACTTCCCAATAGCAAAAGCAGAATATAACATCATAAGACTCTTATTGGTTGACGGTCTCATGACGTCACGTAAACACACCATGTCATTCGATCACAATGTTAATACAGATAAGGTAAAGCTACCCCCATGCTAGGCCAGGGTGGTTACAGCACCCATCTGTATAGACCTCGGCGTAGGCGTACAAGGCCTGTGAGGTGGTCAGCCTCCTTCACCCCCAGGTATTATCCTGGTACTACAAGCGATGTGGGTAAATTGGTTTAATGCAGAATAGAAGCTATAGAAAGACAGGAAATATGGGGAAGTCTAGAAAATATGAACTCATTGCAATTTCACAAGCAAATAAAAAAATTTGGGGATGAGAAGCATATGTAGATTACTGCAATAGACAAGAGAGAGAAGGGTTAGCTTGGATGAGAACAGGAACAATATTTCTAAGAGGGACAAGAGGTAGGGAAAGGGAATATGTGAATTGTGTGGGGGAAAAGAATGCATAGAACACTATGTAACAGAATGCGAGGAGGTTGCAGAAAAAGGTTCGGAAGGAAAAGTGGGAGAATGTAGAGAAGAAGATAGTAGCTATAAAAATGATAATGGGAAGGGAGGAAAAGAAGGTAAGAAGTATTGGTGAGTTCTTGCAGAAAGTAAAATAAAAATGGGGAATAAATGTAAAGAATATAAGAAAGGAAGATGAGGGAGAAGAATAGGACTAATTAAGTAACAAGGAGCCATGGAGGTTAAGAGCTACCTGGCAGAGCAGAAGGCCAGGGTGTTATGTAAGCCAATGTAGCAACAAGGTAAAGACAAATAAATGTAGCCTAAAGTTGTAAATTGTAAAATTTTGGAATATGCGTAGTAAATAATCTAATTTAATCTAAATCCTGGTACTCAATTTTGTTAGAGGCTGAGTGAACCCCAGAGTCATATTGCGACCAGAAAGATAACACCAGGGAATAAATTGCAATGGTACCATCGGGAATCGGACCCACGACCTCCTGGCTTTTGGTCTAGTGCCGTAACCACTAGGCTACCGCGCGCCCCTCTTAATACAGATAATCACCAACAATTTAAACTACATATTCATTGCCTCGTATTGTAAGAGTAGCATGTCCACCTCACGTTCAAGTAGCCTTGATTTGGAATCTCCATCGGCGGAAGCTATATATTCAAAGCTTTTCTTGGGTTTTCCCTGTACTGAAAGATGAATGTCGGGTAACTCTTAATCTATGTGGACCCTAGGCTCATTTGAGCATCATTTCACCCATTTCAGTCATTCGCCGTTTGATATGGCTTAACATTGGAGGAAGCAGATAAAAAGAAATATTATAGACGCTCTTTGGCTGCAATGGTTCTTAGGGAAAAACCCCAACGTTTCCTCAGAGGATTCTCAATAAGGCCTGATGTTCTTTTATGTGCTAAATGTACAACAGGGAACCACCGGCATACTTGCCTTCCAAAGAATGTCTTACGAAGGAGTTTTATGCCCGAAAAGTGCATCTCTCGCTACCGAAGAACCACAGGCCATCATATAAAATAAGACCTGAAGCTTTCCTGGCGACGAATACGCTCACTTTCTTCTCGGGCAGCCAGTCAGGTGAAAAGATGATTATATATCAACGTTTCGGGAGTGTACATCTCTCCTATCATCAGGACATTTATAAAATGTTATAACCACAAATGAAATACTGGATGTAACACAACTATAAACAAAGACAAAACACCATCAAAATTCGCATTACTGACCAGAAGACTGTTTTCAGTAAATTAAATGTGAGGTCAGTAGATGGCGTGAATATATACAATTAATCGGGTCAAAGAAACGTAACTACTTAACTTGATTATCAAGCTGTATTGATCTTTGCTTCTTAATTCGACGGATTTCTATTTTAAGGACGGTTTCCAAGAGGAGCTGAACTGAAATCCAGCATCACGATTAAGCGTGCTCCTTTCAGAGGAAATCGCCAAAGCCTCCTTAATTCTCCGGTCCCAGTAGCTGTCACATTTTGCCAAAATGGCCGTCTCCCGAAAATTGGCTCTATCGTCGCTATCAAAACAATGCTCTGCCAGCTCAAACGTCTCAGGTTGCATTAAACGAATGATTCGGTCATGTTCGATTATTCTGGTAGCGATGGTCCTTCCGGTTTGTCCTATATACGGTGTCCCACATTCACACGGAATGCGGTACACTCCCGGAACTTGGAAGTCCAGTTTGACTTTCACTGGTCTCAACAGATGCTTAATCTTAGGAGGTGGCTTGTGGATGGTCCTGATGTATTTGGCTAGAATTCTGCTGATTCTACCGGATAGTTTGCCGGTAAACGGGATGCAGGCTGTAGCGATAGACTTATCTGACGCTTGCTGTATTACAGGTTTCCCTTTCCGGGAGTGTACCGCATTCCCTGTGAATGTGTGACACCGTATATAGGACAAACCGGAAGGACTATCGCTACTAAAATAATCGAGCATGAACGGAGCATTCGTTTAATGGAACCTGAGAAGTCTGGGCTGGCAGAGAATTGTTTTGATAACGACCATAGAGTCAATTTTCGGGAGACGACCATCTTGGCAAAATGCAACAGTTACTGGGAACGGAGAATTAAGGAGGCTTTGGCGATTTCCTCTGAAGGGAGCACGCTTAATCGTGATGCTGGATTTCAGTTCAGCTCCTCTTGGAAACTGACCTTAAAAATGGAGATCCGTCGAATTAAGAAGCAAAGATCAATACAGCTTGATAATCAAGTTAAGTAGTTACGTTTCCTTGACCTAATTAATTTTCTATGCTCATGCCATCTCCTGCCCTGGCATTTAAATTACTGAAGACAGTCTTTTGTTCAGTAATGCGAATTTTGATAGTGTTTTGTCTTTACTTATATTTGTGTTATATCCATTATTTCATTTGTAGCTATAACATTTTATAAATATCCTGATGATGGGAGAGATGTACACTCCCGAAACGTTGATATATGTTCATCTTTTCACCTGGCTGGCTGCCGGAAAGAAAGTGAGCACAGACCATATGTTACCTGAGTACCATAGGTAGACACGTTTAGGCTATGTAAGTGTTACACACCACGAATGGTTGCTTTTTATTTTTATAAATAATCTGTCATTTTGATATGCGACTTTAATGTTTATTACAACAATCAGCATTATTTTGTTTCTGAACAGCCCTGACAACTACAGGGATTCTTTCAGAGTCACTGGAGTGTCTGAATTTCTCCTGCAGGATTGACAGCTCAAATGAAGCTGTCGCTTTAAAAGAAACTCGAAAACTGACGATTTGGGACGCATTTCAAATCGCTGCCCTAGGATTAATAGAACAGGGCTAAGCAACTCAGATACCGAAACCGACTAAAAGATAGATTAAACTACTAGCATGTAATTTAAAGGAAAAACAACCTATTTATATATGTCAAATTTTTAGTTTTGTGATCATATTGTCAGTTAAAATCGTCGAAATGTTACATTTTCATATAAACCCACACAATTATAATAATGTGCACTTCAAACCGTTTTAACTCTAGTAATTGATTGATTTTAATTACAGCTTCGTTTCCCACCTACAAAACTGGAATCTTCCCAGGCAAAGCTGTTAATTTTTCATCAAATATGTTCCCTAATGACTCCTAAGAAAAATATTTTGAGGCTGAATGCAATTGTTATGAGACATGAAATCACCCTTACTGGCAATTGGAATGCATCTGAGTAAACAAAATATTTAAAATCGCCATTTTTCAGGAATCTGTTTTTAGCAAATAGATGGCGCTACACACAGTTGTAGTGAACCTGTGGCTCTTAATGAATGAGTGGGAGTTTCCCAGTTGATTTCCTGTCTGTTGCCTTTGTTTCGTCTAGCTATACTTGACTGAATACCTCATTAAGGATTGACTTCAGTTGGTTTGTGGGTTTCCTTGGATTCCATTAGTAATCTGGTTGGCTTTCTCAACTGCATTTTGATTTATCGCCGTGCTACATGAAAAGGAATCTAGTGTGGTAAGATTTATGCTGAAAATATTATCGCAAATTCTTCCTTTTTTCTGGAGCTGTTTTGTTTCTCCAATGATACCTTAGCATTATGTGTGTTTTTTTTTAAGTGCATTGACTTTGGCCTCCTGTAAGCTTTTAATTTATACCACAATAGTATGACACCTTTCTTATTTGCAACATTTTTCTTCTTGGGCATGCAAATAATTATACATAGGTCATCTTAAGTTTAATTAAAACTATATACTTGCCGATTATTTCTATTTAGACAAGGTATTTTAAGCGTTTGTGGTCCACCCAGAGTAATCTAAAGTTTATTTAGATATTTTATATGCATCCTGATTTTATAATCGCTCCATGTTTTTTTTTTTTTTTTTTTTTTATGAAGGGGAAAATACAATATTGAAATCACGTGGATAAGTGATATGTAAATTTTGAGTTCCGCAGTTTGATTTATCAGCTTAATTTAATTGTAAATCCATTTTTGCTTCCGTATACTATAAACATAGTATTAGCACATTTGTTTTCAAAGACTTTCTTGCTTAATGTTACACAGATTTTCCTTGTGTGACCTTTATTTTTTACTCTAAATATTCCTTATAGATCAATTTTATTATTTTAAATTTAATAACAAAGTAATTCATATAGAATTACTAAAACCTTTGGTGGAAATTAAACGAGAAAAATAAACAATTGAAGGTAAACTTGTCAATGAATGGGTAGAAATGAAGGAAAAAGAATGATATTAATCTGTTTAATGACGATAATATTAGCTTAAAATTATAAAAAAATGTTATTTGAATAGTAAATTGTTTAAATATTATTTAAACAACAGATTATGTACTATACCTGTTATGTTAATGAAAATTGGGTTCAACTAACATGACGCGAACCAATGAAACATTACTGAATTGCCATAGAAAAGGCAAATTCAACAATTTCAGACTAGCCAGGGTTAGCGTCATTCTGTGTATGGACGTCGTGGAGTTAAGAAGCAAAACCTCACCAGTGAGAGGGAACTCGATTTCAAGTTAACGTGGTGAAGGAAACCGACATTAATAAAGTTATCTATTAATTTATATTGCATCGTGTTTATGTTAACCTAACATTGAGTTAAAAGTCTTGGAATATTTAAAAGAATTTGAGTCATTATTTCTTTCATTGAGTAAATTAGTTACAATTCCTGCCTGAGACCAAACCCTAGGTAGGATATCCATGCAACAACTGAAGCAGCGCCGGAGGTTGTCCAGAGACATCGCCACATTTGAGCACCAAATCTGAGCAAAGGCTCAGGTTAAAACGACTTCGGTACCTGGAACATCAACAACATCCCCAAGGACCAGACGCAGCTACCTCAACTGTTGGGGCAGAATCGAATCACCCCAACCCTGAAATCCTGTCGCAAAACTGGCCTCAACTTGGCGCCGAATACCATCATTCCATCTGAAATCTAGTCGCACTTGTTTGGTTTCTCGACTCTGTGGAAGTAGCATTCAAGTCATCCCGGATTAGAGTAAGTTTTATTCCTGGTTTTCGCATAAACTGACAAGGAAACTATGTCCTCACACTCCTCCTCGGGTATAATGCCTGCTGTAATTATATAAACCATGTATACCAAAAATCTACTGTGGAGGAAACCACAAACTGGAAGCCTGGAAAGTGCTGCGTGCGACCATTTGCAAATAGCTGTCAGACATCCCTAATCAGCTCTGTTTCAGGTGTGGGGGACGGCGCTTCTTACGTAAGCCATATGTAGACAGCTGCCCGACAGGGGTAAACAATCCCTTACGAACCATGCCGTGTTATTATGCGTACGTTCCTACTTATTTTGGACTAATTTACGGATACATCCAGCTATAATCTGCACCCAAAGTCTGGCACATAGTACAGAGATGATGCCATCAAACTCTGAAGCATGTAAGGTGTGATCATAATAGGATGAATGTAGGATACTTTAAGATATGTGCACCCTGGCTCACTTGAATATACCTAATTTCATCAATTTCATTCATTCATCGTCCCGTATGATCCATCAGGATAAAGGAATTTAAGATGCAGGTATCAAATCAGATCCCCGTAGGGGAGGGAATCCGTCCCCTTCAGCTGCCGTGGTGCGGGCGCTGCATCCCCTAGCACTCGTGGTATCTCTGACGTTACTAGAGGAACCTCGGGTCGAACATTCGAGCCCCTCCCCGATAGGGAGTTGTTCGGATTGGGTTGGACTCGAGGGCGCAGTGGTACCCGATACCCGTGGGTGATCGGGTACGTCTCCGGACGGGGTTGAGGGAAGTCATATATTCCCGCGTACTAGCCAGCATTGTTAGTAGAAGGTGTGCTAGATCACCAGGCGGCCCCACAGAGGTCATATCGGTAGCCTTCCCATTTTGGAGTTGGCGCGCATAAGTGGCGTATCCACTTCTATCTTGTCTTGAGTCTGCAGGACCAGATGGGGGGCTTGTTAGTCTCTAGGTCTTGCCCTATGGAAAGCCCCACGGAGGCGCCGGGTGCCCTTTTGGGTCAGCTCGGTAACTCCCTGGTAGAAGGTAGCCCGGGTCCTTGGTCCTACGGGTCCAGGACTAATGGAAGTTGATCCTCTGGCATGAATTGAATCAAATTAGATATGTTGAACTCGTATAGCTTTCTCCACACCCTCACATACATATGCTTACAGCGCTTATTCCTCTGCCTGCCTTATGTAAAGCGAGATAGCCAATCTCAGAATTTTTTTATAGTTTATTTCCTTGTAAATACAATTGAAATAGGAAAAGCAATTGGTTAAATATTTTTTTTTTTTTAATTTACGTCCTCCAACGTTGAGTCATATCGGACGGTGTGTGGAATGGATGAAATTATGCTCAAATGAGCCCAGAGTCCATAGGGCTTAGAGTTCCCCGACATTCGTCTTTTAGGATAAGGGAAGACCCTGAAAAAACTTATTCAGGTAACTCACCCTGACTGATATTCGAAGTTGGAGACCTCTTGAACGTGAGGCAGGCACGCTAACATTCACCCTACCTAGGCGGGCATTTAAGTAACAGATAAATTTTTAAGGGTTGGTGGCTATGTAATGGTTTTGAGTTTCTTATTTTTATATTGCCAAAAGATGAAAAATAAATTATAAATTCCTAATAGAGAACAGAATAAGTATTTAAAAATGAGAATAAATAATAAGGAAAATCTCATTCATGGTTACGTCTGCGAAAATGTATTTGGGATAAATTGTGTACCTTAACAAGATTTATATTTCTTTGTGCAGTATGACCTTGTCTACCTCGTACAACTCACCATTAATTCAAACTCATCCACAATTAAGAGAATTACTAAGTCAGTTCCCAGAAAGTTTAAGATCTACATTTTGGTTGTCATACATATACATATATACATATATACACATATATACATTTTTGAGAAAATCAAAATTTAAATAGTATTTCATGTAATGGATGCATTGTGCAGAAGAACTTTCTTGAACACATTCGTGTCTCATCCATGGAGTATGCTGAATTTAAGTACCAACCAACTTTTTATTTTGATTTATGCTTTTCATATTCACACACAAAACCGACCTTTTCTAATTTTGTTTTTATTCAGAGTGCTTCGAAACGTGTGTTTCCAATGCAATCTCTTATCAATTTACCTATTATATACGTGGTAAAGAAAGTAAAAAGGATTAAATGAAAACAGCGTTGGGTCATAATAGAGCGACAAAATATTAAAGTAAATATCAGTTTTAAATATCCACCAAGTTCTTTCTGAACCATGGTTCCTCGTTGAATTACCAATGATGTATTATTTTCCTGTGAAGGAGGACTGCGCTATAGAGGCGGTTCCGCACATTGTGCAAGGAACGTTCCGAAAGTAACAGACGTTGTGAAATAAACAATTCACAAATTGAAAATCTCAAAGTTTTATTATATACATTTGAAAGGTACACTCTTAAGCTATGTTTCTACATAATCTCCATTCAAATCGAGACATCTATCATACCTCGGCACAAGTTTTTCAATACCCTCTCTGTATAAATATGCCGCCTGCGATTTCAACGACATGGTTTACACCGCTATTCAGTTCGGTGTCAGTATCAAAGTGTTGTTTATCAAGCCAATTTTTCATCGCAGGGAAGACGTGGTAATCACTCGACGCTAAATCTAGGCTGTATGGTGGATGGTCAAACACCTCCCGTCCAAAACCATCCAAGAGTTCCCGGGTACGATTGGCCGTGTGTGGACGTGCGTTGTCGTGAAAATACAACACTCTTTTTAATGCCTCAGTGATCATTTAATTCATTCCATTAAGTTCCCCTCTTTCTGTGCGAAGTTATGTACAATGATCTATCCGGCTCTTTCACACCTTAGTACTGTGACTTTAAACTTATACTTAAAGTCCCCAATAAAAATTTGTAAGCTGTGAAAGCGCAGCTTGGCTGTGTACTTATTGGAGTTGGAGCCAGAGCGTTTTCTTTCCCCTCTTTTCTAACTTAACTCTTTGTGTAAGTGTCTTAAGTAATTACTTTAAAGCCCGCCTCGGTAGCGTAGATGGTTGCGTGTCTGCCTCACGTTCAAGAGGTCCCGATTTCGAATCTCGTCAGGGTGAGTTACCTGGATAAGTCTTTTTCCGGGGTTTTCCCTTATCCTTCAAGACAAATGTCGGGTAACTCTTAGCTACATGGACTCCGGACTCATTGAAGTATCATTGCATCCGTTTCATTCATCGTCCGATATGGCTAAATGTTGGAGGACGTAACTTACAAAAAAAAATCATTTTGAATAACTCTAAGGAAAGAAAGACTATTGAACAAGTGTATCCTAAGTTTTTTATGCTTTTTATTTATTTTTATTTTTTCTTATTTCTTATTTTTATTGTTTTATTTTTATGTTTTTATTTTTTTAATTTATTATTTTGTAAATGACCGGAACGGTTACAGGGTAAGGCGTTTAGAGTTTCTGGTTTTATTGGATTGTCCTGTGGGACAATCGAACGCTTCTATTTGCTTAAATGGGTATTAGATTTGCATTTGTTCCAAGTGATAAATGTATGGCTCTAGAGAACGCAAGGTTTTCTTCCGTTTATAGGTCCATCTCTGTTCCTTTAAAAATATACCTAAGTGCTTTCCTTGCACAGTGTCTCCTCACCGTACTTTCAGCAGCAAATGTAACGATCCAGCAACAAACCACACTGCAAAATTATAAAATTTCGTGTCTTTGAAGCGAAACTACAGTCGTACCAACTGTGGTACCGAACGTAAACATTCTTCTGGAGGAAGTTTATGTAATGCGCCGCGGAGGGAGGTCTAAATCAAGTCAGCCGGCTGACAGTTTACAAGTGTATTATCACACCTTGGTGCTAAGTTTTCACCGAAGATTATTTTGTATAGCCAGCCGTATGGAAACCTTTTTCTGTTTCTTATGGTCCTCCGTTAGGATTTTCGGAACCCCCCGAGCACAAAATGTGTGTTAACCAAGCTTCTCCACCACAATTTGACGCACCAAACTCTGTGAAATTTAGGGAAAATGTTCCCAGAGTTCTGTAATCGTGAAACAACGGTTTTCTCAAATTTTGTCATTGATTTGCATTGCCAGGTCATCAGTCACAAGGCTAGGCCTACCACTGCGGTCTCTTCGTGAACACTGGTACAGTCATGTTTAAAATCAATGCCCCATTGCATCACTCGGCTTTCACTCAATATCCCCTGCCCATAAACATCACACAGCTGACGATAAATTTAAACTGGTCTGTTGTTTTTAGCCAACAGAAACCTAATCACAGATCGCACTTCAAAAGTGGCGTGGTTTGCTATTGCAGGGCATATTTTGAGAACAAAGTAAGGGACGCACAGTCTTCACGCTACAACAACTGGATGCATACTGAATGTAGAAACAATCTGAGAGTTGTTGAGTCCAGAGGGTCTACTCCCATCAGTCCTGCACCCGTAGGACCAAGACCCGGGCCTCTTAAAACCAGGGAGTATCCAAGCTGTCCCAAAGGGCGCTCGGCGTCCTCCGTGGGGCTTTCCATAGGGCAAGACCTACGTTACTAACAAGCCCCCCCCCCCATCTGTTCCAAGGACACAAGAGGGGATGGAAGTGCATACGCCACATACGCGCGCCAACACCTTTAAGGTGAAGGCTACCGATATGACCTCGGTGAGGCCGCCTGGCGATCTAGCACACCTTCTACTAGCTCTGCAGGCTAGTACCTGGGAATATTAATGGCCTCCCTCAACCCCGTCCGCAGACGTACCCGATTCCCACGAGTATCGGGAACCACTGCCCACTTGAGACCAACCCAATCCGAACAATTCCCAGAGGGAGGGGCTCGAATGTTCGGCCCGAGGTTCCTCTAGTAACGTCAGAGGTACCACGAGTGCTAGGGTCCGCAGCGCCCGCACCACGGTAGCTGAAGGGGACGGATCCCCTCCCCTACGGGAAGAAACATTCTGAAACCAAGATGGCCGCTCTAACAACCCCAGCAGGAAAGATGAGAAAGGAGCCGTAACAGTGTCGAGGGCAAGGTTTCTACAATTTACATGTTAGGAGCTCCCTGGCAGGCCAGAACAACCACCCTCCCACCTTGCTCTGTTCTGAAAAACCACTCCAACGGACCGAGTTCGGAGGCCGGAAATCGTTCTACCGGAGTAACAAATTTTATCAATAGCATATCATCCCGCCATGCAACGCCGAGACTCCCGACGACACTTCTACCCTGAAAGAGGTCACCAGGTGAGAGACGATGTGATAATGGAGATATCATAGAGAATATAAAAATCCGGAGATGTAATAAACCTACCCAGCATTCGCCTGGCGACCAACGAAACCCCCGAAAAATCCCCTGGGTCAGGTAGGTCTGTCACGGAAATGTAACCCACGCCTCCCAAATACGGGCCACAAATGAAACGAAATGAGCCATACTACTCGATTGCGCAGGACAGACCAACTTATTTAATTCAAATCATAAAACATCGTGTACAAACTTATTTCCAGCCTCAGATCAAACTGTACAACTATTATAACTATTGTTAGTAGCCACTCACTAGTTTACAGTGGAGACAGTTTAATTGCTAGTTTTAAACCGCCTTCGACTCGGAAATCAATTAACTACAACATGACATTGATTTGTACGCAGACACGATTTAGGTGTGTCTACTTGGCGTTCTAATTGTATCGGGGACCAGAATAAGTTGCGTTCCATTCCGGGGAAACCCTTATTAACTTTTGATTGCTTCCTCTTTGACAGAAATCAGTATCGCTGCCACCGCTACACTCTGACATACGTACGTACGTGCATTGAGGCCTAAAACAGTCTATTTCAGGATGTATTACACCAATACATGTCACATATATGAGTTTTAATTGAAACTGATGTTCACCAGAAACGTTCCTTGCATTTCTACATACCTGTCACGTTCTTAGAAGCTATTGCATGACATTCCAAATATTTCATACCTAGATTACTTCAGAAATAAATGTTTGAATGTAAAAAGAAAGGAAAAAAATTAAAAAGTTTTCCTCTTTGTCTCTGTGGACAACATAGACTAGAATTAGTTTTCAGAATTTTCAAAAACTCCTACACAAATATTTTCAAGAAACCTCCAACCCCAAACTACCCTTCTACATGTAACTTTGCTACAGATTACATCATTAGTAAGAATGTCTCATATTAATATTTTAATTCGCCAAGGGGAGCCTTTTGTATTCCCAGGAATAAAAAGCAGAGCAATGGTCCTCCACAATGAAGATCAATGTACATTATATAAGAATGCTGTGTAACAGTTTTGTTTGTGAAACAATGCTGTCAATTGACAGGATCATATCAGAGCTTCCGGTGTCCTGGCATATTTTCTTCCGCAAGAGTTTTTTACAGGGCAGTAAATGTCCTGACCTGCGGCTGTCCCTTTAACTGCACACAAAAGCCATCAGTTTGGCCCGCATTTGAACCCATAACCTAGGGCTTAGTAGGCCATCCCCTAACAAGTAGAGCCACCCAGATCTGTGTGTGTGTGTGTGTGTGCGCGCGCGCGCGTGTGTTGGAGGGGATCCGTCCCTTTCAGGTGCTGTGGTGCGAGCGCTGCGGACCCCTAGCACTCGTGGTATCTCTGACGATACCAAGAGGAACTTCGAGCCTCTCCCGAATAGGAGTTGTTAGGATTGGGTTGGACTCGAGAGGGAAGTGTGTTCCCGATACCCATGAGAGATCGGGTACCTCCAGCCAGGCTTCGGCCACCCGGAGGGGGTAGAGGGTTGCCTAAGAAGTCCCAGCTACTAACTTGCATAGCTAGTAGAAGGTGTGCTAGATCACCAGGTGGCCCCACCAAGGTTATTCGGTAGTCTTCCCTAGGGGTTGACACGCGTAAGTGGCATATCCACTTCCGTCCCGTCTTGAGAGGGGGTGGGGCTTTTTAGACTCAAGGTATTACCCCAAGGAAGGAGCCTCGGAGTTTTCTATCGCCCCGGGTTGGTAGAGGCCGGAGTTTTCGGAACTTCGTGTAAAATGAAATGAACGATATGAAATATGCGTGTGTGCATACGTGTATGAAAAGTATTGCACAGGTAAAGCACGTTGATAAAATAACAAAATGCATATATTACAATAGAGCTGCCATGCACTGTTCACAGAATAATTAAAATTGAGCTTTTATTTATGGGCATAAGATATTTGGAAAATATTCCTTAAATTATATGCAATATTTTCTAGAAAACAACCATAATGATTTCGATTGTACCTATTTTGGGATGAATACACGACAAGGAATACGCATATAACGCGTATGCATATACTCGTTTGGAATATATTTTATATTAAAACCTTGAGACCTTTAAAGTTCAAAAGATGCTATACGAAAAATAACACATCAGATTTTTATATCCAATTAAATTTTATTTTTCTTAAACTTGGACAATGTTACTCACACAGCGTGCCTTCTTTAGCAACGGATTTTTCTATGAAACATTGGATGTTCCTTAGAGGATTTTCATGATATATTACATTGGTGTACTTTACACTCAACGAAGTGTATGGTAAGTGTTAAAAAAAAATTGTGGATTAACACTTCCATCCAGATATTATATCACCATCTTGCTCCCTAAAATAAATATTGTATCTTTCGAAAACAACCATTCTGTTCATTTTGAGCTAGAATGGCAAATATTGAATCACCAAATTTTGCAGTAATTCGATTTGGGAATAATGCAGTATGATATTAACGGTGTATGTTCTCAGTGGCTTAGATTGATATTGACAGTAGGTTGGGTAGCGTACTTGTACAGGGGTCTTGTGTTCCAAGCAGCTTTAACACCGAACTTCCTGACAACAGGATTCATTGTTGTAACTGCTTACTCTTAACGATTATTGATCACCTATGAATTAGAAAGTAAACCTTTTATTATATGTTAGCTTTTGAAGCAGAAGAATTTCTACCTAAATGTTTTCAGATGTTCCCTTTTTGTTTAACAACATATGGATAGTTAAGTGCACTAATATTCGTCGATAAATGCTTATTTATAACTCCGTTTAAGTACAATACACATATGTATACAAAATATCCCGAACAAGCAGTTGGACTCCATAGTTCATTATGAAGTATTTGAGAACCTCTAAACTTATTCCCCTTTTCTATTTTCGCTGGAGCCACATGGGTGACCGTGTTTACTAAGGGTTACCTCTGACAGAGGTTAGCACACATACATTTCGCAGCTGGAGTTCTAGAGGGTGGGGAAAGACCAAATGAAGAGGGTTGTACCTTATGTAGAGAAGGGCGAGCTTGAGTTTAAAGGCTGCTTTTAATTTTTAGCATATTAAAATAGAATCCCCCTAAACAGTTCAGGAAGTATTTTAAACTACTCCCTGTGGTTCTTAGCTTTCTATTCTATATTGGACATGAAATACCATGCCCGACTTGATTTTGTTGGCATAACCTCTGTATCAGGCTTGAGGTGGTCAAGGAGTAGACCATCTAGTGCTTAGTAGCATCCAGTTACTCAGTACAAAACCATGTTGCACTACAGAACTATGAAGTGCCCACTATAGAAGATACAGACTGGTCGGAAAATGACAAGGCTGTAAATGCTTGACAGACAAAGTCACATTTCAAGGATATTTTTTAGGTCTTGGTGAAGGTATAACTGAAACATTTTCAATGTCATAACACAAAACATGAAATAGTTGCTAAATACATAAGATAAAGCAAAAGCAGCCTTGTCGTGGGTCCATCATCATCACCATCATCATCATACATGTTTTGATGCAGAGTACATGAGATATTTTTACCATTTTAGCCATTGAATCTCTATTTTACATTTAGAAAGGCATACAGAAGCCAGGATACAAAAACTCCGCTACTATCCGCTCATCTTCTAACCATTTGACGAAAACTTTTACTGGTTTACCAAGCCCATTCAAGCACCTGTTGCAATACAGAGTAAATTACAGAACATTTAATCAGCTTATAAAACAAGTATTGGACTAGCATTAATACTATGACATTTGAAGTTATTCTTACTTTTGTGCGAAAATGAAAACCACGGGAAAGCCTCTGAATGAATATAATCATTACATTGCCAGAAAGAGATGAAATTATCTGATACACCTATCGGGGGAAGTAGTGAATAGGAGCGTCACGTTTCGGCGATTTCAATCCTGAGGGAGAGCTGATATTTGACTCAGGGGGAGTTTACATTTGCAGAGATAATAAATGAGTTTCCAGATGGGTTAACAGCGGAATTCAGGAGCATTAAGTGATATTCAATTATTGGATAATACGTGCTTAAAATTACCTCTCTACCGACTTCCACCTTCACCTCCGGTTTTGCTAAAGGGTAAACATTCTATCACATTACAAAATAGTATAAAACGAGCTACTGCATCAAATTATGTAATCGATGTTTGATTCAAAATCAGATAGCTACCTAACAGGTGGTAGGTAAGTTACAGAGTATTGAGCTCCAATTTATCGGTAGAAATGTGGCGTCTCTACAAATATTTACGCTTTCATTGTTTTCCTTAAAATACATTTTACAGTCCTCGATTTGAATAGCACATAGCAGCTGCACTTTGCTACTAAGTTAGTCGTAAAATTTATAAGTATTGCAGACTCCAGCTAATCGTGAAGTAGCTTTACGACTGTCAATTGTCGCACATATAAATTATGGTTATGAATAGAAATTATCATCGCCATCATCATCATCATCAGCAGCAGCAGCAGCAGCGGCAGCGGCATTATCGTTATTAATTAATAATGATGATAATAGTTATTGTTGTTATTATTATTGTTATTGTTGTTGTTTTCGTCATTGTCGTTGCTGTTATTATTTTTATTGTTCTTGTTGCTGATCATTTTGATGACAACGCTGTTGAAGTCCTGCATCTACAATAATTTTCTTAGGCTGCGACCTATGAATTTTTCATTCATACATTTATTTTTTCAAAATTTATGGAATACTAAAATGTCTAAAGTATACTTCCTCTTATCGCAAATTTGAAATATAAGCATAGAGTACACTACAGTGTGATCCGTATAAACCTGATACATTGTTGAACTCGTCTCACCATATTCTCTGAAGTTTTACGTAGAGTATCCTCGCCAATGTTACTTATTTCGGTTCGAATGGATTCCTTGAGAACAGCTTTTGTCCGTGGCCTATTCTTGTACACTCTTTTTTCAGATACCCCCACAGGAAGATAATCGGTGGGGTTAGGTCAGGGGATCTGGGGGACCACAGACCTATTGAGATTATTCGGTTATCAACGAAACTGGTTACAGTTTCATGGTGTCATTAGATGTATGACACGTTGTTCCATCTTGCTGGAAATAACCTTATCTCAAGTATATTAGCAAAACATTCAGATGAAATAAAGCGTAATTTACGCATCATATATATTGTGTTTCTATATTATATCGAACGAAATCTTTAACACACCGACAACTCCAGGAATGCACCGCTTTCTTTATTATTACACGCCTTTTTCAGAATTGCAGATAAAATACTGAGTACTATCAGCTGCACTTCTTAATGAGGCAGTATATATTCACGTCTCAGTGCACATCCATGAAAAAGGCGACAGTTATTAAATCTGTAAAACTTGTAGCACAAATACATTGTGGTTTCTTTCCAAAATTGTACATTCCAGTTACAGTCTGATTTTTAAACGAAGATACGTGAAGGTCATTTGTTTCTCTACTAGGGCAGTGCAATGTTGCCCACCAAATCCCCTTGCTTTATCCTCTCAAAACTCGAAACCTAAACAAGTGCTCGAATTACCTGACCTCAACAAAAATATGCACGGTTAATCTGTGAACAAAAATAAGTTGTTCACAGATTCACTGAGTTGTAGGGTCTTCACATGTATAAGTTATTTTAAATAATTGTTTGCACTATGCAACTAATATTCCATACATACCGTTATTGTTGCTATGCATCGTAAGTTGACGTTCCCGCTCAGTGCGGTAAGCATTTCTCCATAGAAACACATATACGCGATGCAATTTCTAAAATCTAACATTTATCTTTAATTATATTAATATCTTAACTGCTAAAATTCCGATTCATATAAATACACATAGTGCAAAAAATAATCTGCGACACACATATGTTAAGCACATAATGGAATCTCGAGAATTGAAAAAACTCGGTGCAAGCGGCTCGTTCTTTTCAAACCTTTCCTCCTTCTGTTTACATTATTATCACAAGATACTATTATTAACGACTTTGTTCATATCAACGCCACCGATATTCTGGAATTTTGACCCACAAGAATTCTTTTACGTGCAACTGACATGGGACTGTCGCTTTTGGATAGAAGGAATAAGCTGTCCATTGATAAGGAGCAAACTCTCGTCTTCCTGCTGGAAGAATTCTGTAAGAGAACAGACAAATTTTCTAGCTTGACTATGTAATGTAAAGTCCGTTTACTCAACGCATGTGCAGTTCCGAGTCAAAGGAACCTGAGCCGCCCGCCCACTAATGACCGTCATAAATCTATCTCCACAGTTCAGAAATGGAACACTGTCGTTGAGGACCAATAGCAAACCTGATTTTCTCGAAGTGACAGACGCATGTCTAGTCCACGTGGAGTCTCAGTTGCCAAAGTTCCAACTTCTAGTTGATCTGTTTCATTACGTGCAAAAATTAGTTGTGTGTCACAATGTGGAGACCGTAGGAGGGTAATGCAGTGGTAAATGCAAATGAAATAGAGATAAATAATCAAAGTGAAGACAGTGTGAATAACTGGGCCGAATTATATTACTGGAAAAACCTAAAAAATAACAAAGTTATAACGGGAACTGTTTCTAAGCAAATTGAAGCGCTTGTTTTGAACACATATAAATACGTGCTGACAAATAATCTTGGTAAGGGGTCATGCAATGAACCTGATAAGTTCTGCATATTCACAGAAGTACAGTGAGAAATATTGTGACGAAAGGAATACCAAAGAAGCCGATCAAGTGTGAAAATAAAAGGAAACGTTTCTCTAAAGTGGAAAATTTCATGTGCTATTTAATTCGTCGAGAAATTTATAGATTCTATGCAAAAGGGAGAGCGCCCACCTTAGACGAATTGGTTGCACATTTGCAAGAAATTTGTGATTTTCCTTATGGGCGCTTCACTTTGCGAGACCTCCTAAAGGAGCTGGGTTTCAAATACTGCACTTTGACTAAGATAAGGGTTACTATGGAATCCAGTAGAATTGTAGCTTGGCGATATATATTTGCCAAAACTAAGGAAGTTTTGCAGTAATGGACATAAGATAATTTATTTAGACGAAACCTCGTACGATACCCATGACGTACCGAGAAAGGTGGCAACCTTGTAGAACGGTCTGGGAGAAGGAGGGTCGGGGGTTGTAAAACGATTATAAGGGTTCGTCAAAGGCAGAAGCCGACGTGCACATGCTTTAACTAAACAGCCCGATCGTAAGCTGATCTTTGCCTTAGGCCATGATTCCTCGGTCTACCTCTAATCCTACCGCCACTACGTCGTGCTTCCATAAAAACGTATTTTAATTGTGATTTATCAAAGCAGGCTAATAATGCACAGTGCAACTAGACAAACTCTGCCTTTCGCATGCAATTAGCGATAACTGAGCTGAGGAGTATGTGTACCCAATCTGGCAACCTTTGTTTACGTTACCATAGCAATGAACTTCCCACTCACCCTTCCCGTCCCATGCCTAATGACCTTCATGTACCTTCTTTTAAAAATCAGACTGTAATGCAACCGTCCTCAATACATGTGTTCATATGCGACTCTGTTCTTTGTGGCATCAGCTGTTAATGTTTGTTACGATCTTGATAAGCTCCGTTTGTTCATTAGTGTTCATCATGAAATTTGTTTCTGGTACGCTGCGAAAGAAGTATGCATAAATGAGTATTTGCCAGATGAACATTTGATGTAGAACAGGCGGAAAGAATCCATGTCCGTATCGTGAAAGGCAACGAAACAATAAGGAAATCTTCAAAAATGCATTAGTTTATCCGAGATTTATTGGAATGGCCGGGTGAAGCATGTATCAGTTTTAAGGGAGAGAATTGGGTACGCAGTACATTAATCTATTAAGAACATTTGAGTCGCAACTTGAGATAAAGCGTTTATTGATCTCGGCCCATCTGTTTCTGTGTCCTGGCATTTGGCGTATCTTAATATTACGAGGGCTGTTCAATAAAGAACGATCACAACCTTTTTGACAACGTACCTTTACTCATCCTCACAATTTTGATGCTCCTTCTCAAAATAGTCTCCCCTGAATGCGTTTCACTTGTCCCAGCGTTTCTGTCAGTCTTCAAAGACATGTTGGACACCATTTTGAGAGATCCTTCAAATTCGCCTCCGCAGCCTTCACCACTGCTTCTGATGATGGATAATGCCTCCCACGAAGGTGTTTCTTCAAGTTAGGGAATAGAAAAAATTCACATGGGGCTAAATCCGGACTATAGGGTGGGTGAGGGATGCACTTCACATTGATTTTTGCAGGATATTCAGCAACAACATTGGCAATATGCGGCCACGCATTATCGTGGTTCAGCATGCAGCCTGCTTCACGGAAATGTGGGCTTTTGCCCCTGATATGGACTTACAATGTTTTCGAAACATCCCTGTAGTATTGTCCAGTTACAGATGTGTGTGCAGGTACAACATGCTGATAAACCATTCCATGAATATGAAAGAATGAGATGACCATAACTTTCCCACTTTTGTTTTCTGGGGTTTGGTGATGAAGGAGATTTCCACACTGAGCTTTTCTGATTCCTCTCAGGATCGAAATGGTGTAGCCAAGTTTCATCAGCAGTAATTACGTTTGAAATAAACTGCGGATCTTCCTTTAACATCAACTTTAACTGCATGTTACCTCCATTATAGCGGTAGGCGATACTGAACATGTCTGAACTTGCCTAGTTCTCACTAGCGGCAACCAGGAGTGCCAACAATGAAACTACTACGGCGTGTTTGTTTCACATTAGGCTAACAGAATATAATAAGATTGAATTTAGGTGCGAAAAATCATTATCGTAAATTAATTATGATCATTATTTACTGAACAGCCCTCGTATATACGCATTCTATGCAATTCCGTGTGTATTATTCCCAAAAATATATCCCAATAAACTTTTAACAAATGTATTGTCACGATGGCATTGTTATGCGGCTGCGACAAGCGAGAGCCGGGCGCGTGGGCTGCAGATTTGGATGTTTGCCAAGAGAAACAAAGAGACAGAGAGAGGCTCCGGAGATTTCTGTGTTTCTCTTGCCGCTGCGAATGTCCTCTCAAGGTCTACGGTATTCTTGAAACAATGACTAGAGGTGTAAATACCGGCAAAGTGCTAGAAGTGCCAGTTGTGAGTTGTGTGTGAGGGTTATTGCGACAGTGAACGTTTGAAGTGTACCGCAGCGATTTCTTTCATTTGTTTTCGTGTGGTGGAACACCGAGTCGACCTTGAAGACAGCTGATTGTCAATTTTACCTATTTTTACTGCAATAAAGAATGTTCTAAATTTCTGCAAACCAGACTTTTGATTCTACGTAACCCTGGCAGTCACGGTATAGTAATGTAGCAGAAAAGTAAATCTTCTTCAGTGAAAGTGTAACGTCACCGCTGAAAGCCTTCGTTTCCAGACATATCAAATTAGGCTCTAAGGAACTTACTGAAACTTTATTAGGACCAGTCCGAGCAAGTGCAGAATACGAAATAAGTAAACCGGAAAGGGCCTGTCAGAATGCCTGCACTAGAGTAGAACTGCGACAGTTTTTCTTCGCCCCACGGCATAGAGGGGATTTCGCTGATGAGGTCGCATACGAGACTGTCCCTCGGGATCATCAAGCAAAAAGGAGCACAAGTAGGTCTCGTGGATGCATGCTTTGACCCCGGGATTACTTCAAGAAGAGGCCACGCTTCTGTCTTTTAGGCTACCGTATAAGATTTATTTCCACTTTAGATACCGCAAACTGAGAATACTCTTCGACATCCTTGTCGATATATCGGTAAGGAGAAAACACACTTGTAATGTGAAAAAATAGCAAGAAAATATACATTTAAATGAAATGGAATAATAAGTAAGAATTCATCGCCATTTAAATTGCAGTTCCTCCTCAATTCAGACAGTAATTAAGCGCAAATATTAATATTAAATGTGCCTTGACGTTTCATATGCTCGCAAGTCATCATCATAATCATCATATAGTCATCATCATTATTAATGAGTTTAATGATATCACGTTTAAAATCGTTAGGCTTAATAGTGAATTTTACTTGAGAAACCATTGTGCATGCTATAAAAACTCCTGGCTATTAAGTTAAAGATATTTTTTTAATTTTTATCTGGAAATATGACTGAAGTCATACCCTGTAATAATCCCATCTTCAGTGGATGCTACAAAATTCTTCTGTATATGAGTTACTCTAGTCTAGGTTAAAGCGCATGATTTCTAGGTCTAGAAGTTACAACTATAATCACTGGTTTATAGGGTTAACTTATAAGGTTGTTTACTGGACAGTGACATAGAATAGGTTTAAGAGTTGCTTTGTCTATAAACTAAATTTTTATAATCTACAATATTTTTCTCGTATTTTATGTAGGTTATCAACTTAGTTTTCTTAACGATTCATATACTGTGCACTTTTGCACTTTCTCGCCACCTTTAATTGGTTCCTCCTGAATTTTCTTTTTTTTTTTCTTTTTTTTTTTGTAATTTACGTCCTCCAACGTTGTCATATCGGACGGTGAGTGAATTTGGTGAAATGATACTCAAATGAGTCCAGGGTCCATGGAGCTTAGAGTTTCTAGACAACCGCCTTGAAGGATAAGGAAAACCCCGGAAAAAACCTTATCCAGGTAACTCACCCTGACTGAGATTCGAACTCGGGACCTCTTGAACGTGAGGCAGACATGCTACCATCTACGCTACCGAGGCGGGCGTTCTTCCTGATGATGCCATCTATGTACGTGAACATTTCTGTTAGTCCCATCAAATTTTATTCCTGTAATATGATTTGCGCACTCCGTTTTCTTTAAACGTATTACTGAATATCCATTATTTCGTACTTTTCTTTGCATAACATACAACTTGGCATAACAACCATATGCTTCTCTGAGGGATTACCTGTATCCCTTACTTATCCCTACAAAATCCTTCCTCCGCCCCTACTTCCTTGCCCCCTTCATAATTTTTGCTTCTAACTATACTCAATCATTTATCTTTCATTTTACCAAGAAATCTTTCTACATTTTTATTTCTATTCCGTTGCTTCCCTGTTAGCATTCTTATTGTTACAATTTTGCCCTCAACTTTGTCCCATTTTTTCTCCCATGCCTCCTTCCTCCACTTCTTAACTTCTTCACATCTTACTACTTTCTTCCCCCCACATAATTCACATATTCCTACCTCACTCCACCTTAATCCTTTCATAAATATTGCACCTGTTCTCATCCATGCTAATCCCTCCCTTTTAATCCTACTACAGTTGTCTATATAACCTTCTCTTCCTCAGTCCCTTTTCAAAATCTTATAAAACTTCAATGAACTTTTGTTTTCCATTCTTCCCCATATCTCTTACCTTTTTATGTCTTCCATTATTGTCCTTACCTTTTTCCAAAATCCTCTCTCATTACCTACACCTGCCCTCCATATATCCCCCCTTCCTATTTTGTCCATAGTTCTCTCTACCATTTTCCACCAACTGTTTTTATTTACTAATGTTTTCTGTTGTTGTATGCATACCTTTAAAATATTTCCATCCTTCTTACTCAAACAACTAAAACAAAATTTCTCTATTTTCTCCAAGATTATTCCTTTGCTCCTGGTGCTCCCCATTTCAAGAAGTGCTACTTCACCTGGAGCCGTCCTTGTCAATCCAAGAGTCTCTTTACTAACTTATACATATAGTCAACCTTGTTACTTATCTCTGCGCCTCCCCAAATATCTACTGCATATATCATTTTTGCCTCTACCATTGTCTCATATAGCCCCTCTAACCATTTTGTCGGCATGTCTAACTTATCTTTACAGGTTCTCAATCCTACCATAGCTGCCTTCCCCTTAGCAATTATTTTCCTACCATGTGCCCCCCACTCCCCATTGTTACTCAGGCTTACTTCCAAATATTCATATTCCTTCACTACCTCAAGCTCTTTCCCCTTCAAGAACCATTTCTCATCCTTTTTTAATTTTGCCCCTTTTTTATAAACCATAATCTTAGATTTATTAATATTTATTCTTACTCCCCACTCCATGAAAAAATGCATAACATACATTTGTTGTCCTATTATGTTTAATCCTCCCTATTATATATAAATGGATTGGCATTTTTTGGTCTCAGATGAACTCCAGAACACCTGAATCGATTTGCCTAATTTTAGTTTTGAAATTTTCGTATAAGCTAAAGGAAGGTTAGAAAAGTGAGAAAGAAAGCAGAAGTGATAATGGACAGGGTTATTAACTAAATATAAAGGTACACACGGAAACTTTTAGAGAACACATACACCTTCTTTTATTTTCGACAAACAAAGGTATTAAAAAGAAGAAAGATATTCCACTCCTTGTCAAAGCCTTCAACGCTATTTCACTTAACATATTTAATTAATTTTTAATACATATATACATCGATCAGCAAATATGCTTTACAGATGTTTGTTATTGAGTCACTTAGTAACACTATAATAACAATTGAGGTAGCCATGAAGGACAACTCTAGCTAAATATGGCAGGATAACTGTAACACAAATTGAGGACTTTAAGTTTGATAGGTATCACTCGTCGGGTCATCTGTACTGGAGAGGTCACTCAGGAGATCTTGTGGTAGTCTGCGCTTGAGGCGAGTTGCTTGGCGAGTGCGAGCGCCGAGATTGTACGTAACAGCTCCAGGGCGCTCCTGGAGATGGCAAAAGCAAGGTCGTGCCAGCTGGCGGATGTACTTGTGAACTGGTAGAAAACCAAACCCGTGATGAAATTGTTGGTTTCTGGCGAACCATGGAGCATTTGTAGCTTTACGCAGCACCGTGTTTTGTAATACCTGCAGTCGGCGGAGATTAGTCTTGCTGGTGCCACCCCAGACTGGAGCTGCATAGGTAAAAATAGGACGGACTAGAGATGTGTAAAGAAGAAGGGAGGTTTCATAACCAAGTGAGGTGCGCCTGATGAGTAAAGGGTACAGTTGTGAGAGCCGTGCAGATGCAAGTGTAACAGACCAACAGATGTGGGCGTCCAAATTAGTCGAGTGTCCAGTACCACCCCAAGATACTTCACTGGCACACTGGTTGGTAACCATGAGAGTTGTTCCCGGAGCAACTGTAGTGAAGGAGGATTCCTATAAGGACGTAAAGAGAAGATCTTAACCTCTGTCTTGTTAGTGTTAAGGGAAATGCGCCAGTTAGAGTACCAGTGAGCTAGTCGATCCAGGGCAGTTTGTAGTTCATGACGGATATTGGAGTGAGACTAAAAGAGAGCAGTGTCATCAGCATATAAAGTTGTGCATATTGGAGCTATAGCCGGAAGATCATAAGTGTAGATATTAAAGAGGAGTGTGCTGGTACTGAACCTTGAGGAACACCTGCTAAGATGGACCGTCGGGTAGATGTGAAACCAGCAAGGCGTACCACAAAGGTTCTACCTGTGAGAAAACTTGCAAAGATTTGTAGAAGATAATAAGGGAGACCAATGCGATGTGCTTTAAGTAGTAGCCCAGTGTGCCACACCTTATTGAATATTTCATTAAATACCGTTTACAGTTTGTTATCAAGACTGATAACCCAATATGGACCAAAATTGTAGTAGAGGAAACTATAATAGAAAAAGTATCACACTTTCAATACCTTGGCTGTGATATAACCTATGAATCGGAAAATCAAGATATAAGGAATAAAATACAAAAATTCCAAGCAGTTTGCGGAACAATTAAGAGAACCGTCAGGAATAAAGCAAAGTCAAATAAGATTCTACAAAGTGATGACAATCCCAATACTAAACTATGGAAGTGAGGGAAAAGGAGAAGAGTAAAATACAAGCTGCTGAAATGAGATTCTTACGATCAATCAAACGATGTACAAGAGAAGATCATATTAGGAATGAAATTATTAGAAAAGAATTAGAAGTACAACCGTTATTAGAAGAAATCCAAAGATATAGAAACAAATGGGTCGAACACCTTAATCACATGCCAAGAGAAAGAATACCAAAACAAGCCTTCAATTATAAACCAAGAGTACGAAGATTAATAGGACGCCCCCTAAGAAGAACTTACTTTTGTTTATAAGTGTTATAAGTGTTCATATTGCGTAACAGAAATAACTTATGCAACCAACAGGTACTACTTTATTTGCTGTAGAGTTTCTGTCACCAGCCTCGCCGACCGATCTCACGCCGCGAGACAGTTTACCAAAGGATTTCTTACCTAATACTATAATCGAATATTTCTTTATATACAAATATTCAAAAGAGATAAAATTTCAAGAGTAAAATATTGATACTTTTATATTTAAAGTGCTTGAAAGTGCTGTTTTATATGTACGTCAGTGCCAGGGGTTTGGAATTCCAAATTGAAGAGGCAGAACAAAGGGGACATAAGTTCTCCTTTCATTGAATATAACCCTTTTATCTTACACAAAGAACCGAGCAGTAAATATTAAAAACCAGGTGAATGACACGACTTTCAAAAGCAGATATCTCTATTATTTGTATTCTGACTAAAGCACAGAGCTTTTTAACCTGTTTTCTCCTTTTCAACTCTGATTTTCAAGGACTATTATTATTAGCAACATTTCCATGTACCATTTCTTTTGTCTTCCGTCAATTTCAATGTCCATTTTATCGTAGAGTTTTCAGTTTAAGGATGAATCCCATCGGTAAATGACATTTTAAAGGCTACACGGAATATGGTGTCACTTGTACAGATTTCAATATTTCACTCTTTACATACGATGAGCTATATCTAGCCGTTTCTCACTGGGAACGCAATTACAGTCCGCGACGGCCAATCAATTTCCCGAGGTAGGCTTGGTAATGGTGCTGGCGCTCCTGTGATGAAAAATTCATTCTCGCAGGCTTTTTGATCGTCAGACGGTCTTCGCTTTAATGCTGAACCGCTTTCATAAGCTCTCCACTCGTGCCAAAAAAAAGTAATTAAGATGACGACAGAAAGAACTGTCCAGCGCACCAAATTGCCGTTGAGAGGGGACGAAACTTCCAAATTATTGTACAACACTACCAAATGCACATCCTGATCTATGCAAACAAAACGTAATGCCCCGTATATTTATTTGTTTACAAATTAAACTTATATAAATGTATTTAGTAAATCTCATTGCAATTGGCTGATAAGTTGTTAGCATGTATAAAATCATAAAAAACACTGAACTTACTTTTATAACTCCTTTAGCAAAACTACATTATTTCAGACGTATGTAGATTATAGAACACTTATGATTCTAGTTTGTAAATTACTAAAACACTAAAGTTTTAAAGAGCTCTCGTCTTCAATACCAACACATTAGAGTTATAAAATAACATGTTTGTCTGGAAGGTTTTAACTTCCAGTTAAGAATATCATGGAGAACAACATAATTGTCATTATTCCATTGAATTCAAATAGTTGCTGCACTCCATAGAGTATGAAACAAAATCGGACAACATCACTACATTTTAGTGCAATGTACATGCATCGATAGTCATGATAAACATTTCAGCATACAGAAGAGAGAGTTTAAAAAACAGCAATCGATCCTGTCATATTTTTTTTTTCTACGAGGGTGGCTTGAAAACTTTCCGACCTCAACATGAAGATGGCAGCACGCGTAAATAAAAACTACTAATTTCGTTGCTTATCTCTTGGCAGTTACTCACCAAAGTTATAGCCATTTTGGACGCTCAGTTGTTATGTAACAGTCGCTTGAGTGAGTTGATGTGAGTGCTTTTATGAAACTGGACAACGAGTATCGAACTGTCATTAAATATTTATTTTTGATAGACAATACGCCTACGCAAATCAGAGATGAGTTGGCTTCTGTGTATGGGGACTTTGCACCATCATTTACCACACTGAAATTTTGGGTAGGCGAATTTAAACGCGGCCTTAAGAGCTTGGGATGCGGTGAACGTTCGGGACGTCCAAAAACTGCAACTATCGACGGAAACATCGCCAAAGTTCACCAAATGGTGCTATACGACCGCTGAATCAAAGTGAGAAAGATAGCAGAGGCTATGTACATGTCAAAATAAAGTGTTTGTAGCATGTTAAATTCAACATTTAGACATGAGAAAGCTGTCCGTGCGTTGGGTGTCGCGTTTGCTCACGTTAGACCAAAAACGTATTCGAACGAACATTTCCAACGCTCTGTTGGCGCAGTTCAGGCGTAGTAAATCCGAGTTTTGGCACCCATTAATTACTGTATATGAAACTTGGATACACCATTGTACACCCGAAACAAAAAGACAGTCTAAATAGTAGACTACACTGCAAAAGGGGAACCGGCTACAAAAGAAAGCAAAAACTGTTTTTCTTTTCGGCTGGCAAAGTGATGGCGACAATTTTTTTTGGGGGGGGGGTAGTCGTGGAGTTATTTTAATCGATTATCTTCAAAAAGGATAAACCACTACAGAAGCATACTACGCATCATTAATTGACAAGCTGAAGGTAGAACTTGCGGAAAAGCGGCCACATTTGTAGAAAAAGAAAATGCTGTTTCACCAAGACAACATACCGTCTCACACCTCAGCGGTTTCAATGGTGAAAATCCACGAATTATGGTTTGAACTGTTTGACCATATGCCTTACTCACCAGATCTAGCCCCAAGCGACTTCTTTTTTTTACCTCATCTGACAATTGCGCTCGGAGGACAGAAATTTCCATCAAATGAAGAGGCAATCACCTTTGTGAACAATTATTTTGCAGAGCAAAACGCCGAGTACTATTTGGATGTGTTATAGAGATGGGAGATGTGTAGAGTTACAAGAAGACTATGTTGAACAATGAAAAACAAATTTCTGAAAAATGGCTTGTATCTTTATTAGTTCGGAAACTTTTCAAACCACCCTTGTATATTATTGTTTATCATGTTGTTCAGATGCATATCCAATGAAAGTCTAGTGAATAACCTTTATTCTAATCGTAGAGATGTATGCATTGAATTTTATGGGTGCCAAACCTTCTCAAGTAAGAGGCATCTGCTCTACTTTCTTTTTGTTTACGCTATTATCAGTTTCAATGAGGAAGCCTTGTAAACAACTGCAGAAAAAGAGAAATGTGTTAATATTAGAAATTAGAGAAGCCATATTTTTGTTAAATAAGAAAAACATATGTCTCCATGGTCCCAGAATGTGTGTATTTTACGAGCGTATGTGTATTTCATCTTCCAAATTTGGCATGAAAAACCGCGATTCCCCTTATCAGACGGAGGTCCTTTTATGTCCTGCAAATCTGAAACACGGGATCATTGACTTTACTTCCTTCCAAAGGAAGTCATGCTAAGAACCCTTACGCCTGAGGAAATCAATTGCCTTCCGCCAGATTTGAACCTGTATTTTACAAAATGGTTATTTTTTGTTTCATTGATACCCCGCCTTTAACTGCAATGGTGATATCGGCGGTCGTTCTCCTTCGGATCATATCGCATACTGGCGATGATATTAACTCATAGACGTTGGGTGGCGGGTACCTGGGATCTTTTTCATCATTAGATCACACACAATCACACACACACACACACACACACACACACACACACACACACACACACACATATTCATATTTTCAGATTCTGGCGAAGATGGAGGATCATCTTGGTTGGAGAAAAATCCCCACCCCCTAGATGAGAATCGAATACGGGACCCCTCGCTCGCAGGGAGGTACTCTCTCGATTGAGCTACGGCGCCAGCCTGGTTACCTTTGTGGCCTCAAAGGACCGAATATTATTTGTTATGTGGGTATATTATATAAGTAATATAAGTACACATGCATAAATAAAGTTCAAAGTTTTAAAATTTGTTTATAAAATCGTCTTTAAGTACTTAGGCTTCCGACTATTCACCAATATGCAGCATTTATTCAGCATTTCTAGGTCTTGCAACGCTGTCGATGATAGGTTAGGGAAGTCGCACTTACGTCAGTTTCACTTGCTTTTGTAGACTGTCTGGAAATTTCCATTCATTATTTGGAATAGCAGTAGATTCACTATAAAAATATTTGAATCATAAGATCATATTTTCATAAAGAACGTGGGAAGTAAATTAAATGAATTAATACGTCATTTTGGTTAACAATGAAGCGTGGATGTAAAGATGGTGGTAGTATATTTTCTAATTATTCAACTTCATTGCATTTCGGGACTATATTCTTTATTAAATTCAGACCGAATGCTGTTTCAATATTTTGGCAAAAAGAAGTATTAATTTATGTATTTTCTGTGCAAAAAGCACCATACCTCACGCTACGTATCTGCGAAGTTTTACTTCCCTAGGGCATATTTATTGATCGACGACATTTTCATAGCTTGTGTTATTTTAATTAACCCCTTTCACGGTAAAAGGCTGCTCATACTGTGAAGTTCACTTTTTAGGGCTTGAGGAAATATTTTCCCAATAGCATAGAAGATGTCTGTAAATATTACATATAGAATTTTATTGGTAATAAGAATCTATATTGAGACTGGTATTAATTTTAATTTATTTAAACAAACAGTATTGCCTTGTAGCTATTATGACATGTTCACACTTGTGGCTAAAATAGAATTAGTAGAACAATTGACGATATGAAAATTCCAATTGAACCACGTCATAAAGGTTATGAAGAACAGTTGTAAATAAAACCGTTCTTACACAAATTTATTCAAATTATTTAATGTTGATAACATTATCCATTTATAGTGTCACCCGAACGTCGGAACGCCCTATAGAACCGGCCGGCAGTAAGGCCAGACGGGAAGCATTCCAGGATACGCCTACCCATTTGTCTCGTTTCACTAACTGAAGGAATAATTAGGGGAGCGGCGCGAGCCCTGTACCGTCTCTTTCCCCTTCCACCAGACGTCTCGAAACCTCTGGATAATTGTACGCGCTGCGAACCTTCCGGAAACGGTGATCTTCCCTATATAAGACCTGTAGTTGGCGAGTCAGTTCAGTTCTTGACGAGCAGCGTGAGGAGCGCCGAGTGAGGGAACGGACTGTGTACGTGCATCGGAGGAGTGTACGTAACTGCGTGCAGTGGAACTGTGACAGACGAACTGGTGAATTGTAATTGTGTGCATTACGTAATTCTGTGTAATCGGCAAGTGCACCGATTGTAATTCGGTGGAAATAAAGAACATTTTTGAGTGGTGCAATTGGACTTCTCATTTCACGAACCCACAAAGTCACAGTAGGAATGGCTTTATTATACATTTGGTTGTAGCTGGAGTTGGAATATAGGTAGACAAAAGGAACGGTCCAGTCTTTAAGAGTTGCTTGCTTTGTAATGACTTTGAAATTCCGTTCTCTTTTCATGGCCATGAGATGAAATAAGGAGAGGAATGTGGAAGTATATGAGAATTCATATCTGTAACAAGGAATATCTAGTAAATTTTCTTAAGAATTTACTTGTACTTGTCAAAAATTAAGTCACGAGCACGTTGAATCATCTGGACTAATAAAAGACAAACGCTAAATAAACATCTATTACAGCATTGGAAAAGAGTGTTTATACAAGTTCAAGGTGGAGAAGGCTTTTAAATTCTTTTCTAAGAATTGAGTGAAGACAACCTTTTGCCGTTTGGCCTTATGTTTTTATTTATTTTCTTTTTGTTGTGTGCATATTTTTGTGAGTTTATTTACACTTGTATTAAGTTTTAGACCCATTTATATCTGGCTTTTGCCATGAATGATTCTTAAAGGGAGCTGATAACCACTGCAGTTGGGTGCCCTTATACACATATCATCATCATCATCATCATCATCATCATCATCATCATGGTCGTCGTCATCGTCATCATCATGCAAGTCCAAGTACATCTCATACGCTGCCACAATTTCATATATGATTAACTCTATAACAACTTATAAATTTTGTATTATTTTAAGTTTTTATTGATCCGTTACACCTTACTAATTATGTAAACGGAGAATAGTTTACAGACTATTTCCAGAAAATTCAAAATACGTATAGCATTGGTCACAAAATATATTTAACTTGAGACAGTTTAATATAATCGAAACTGTAAGAGCTATTTTGAGAAAATTCAAATCTTCCATAAAATTATCATGTTTATGAAGGGGAATTATTTATGTTGATATATCTCGCTTGGAAGACTGCACTTAAATGCCAGCCTTTTCATTTTGAGTTATATTATTTACATACAGATAGACGATCGTGCATGAACACGCACATACTGTGACTTCGTGGTTTGGTAGCAACAAGTCTTGTTCGCAGAAATTTAAAACACTCTTTATTGCAGTAAACAGAAGCTTTGTGGAACCCTGGCAGCAGCAAATAGCCGTGATATTGAAAAATAGCAGTCTTCAAGGTCGTCTCGTTGCCTCGCTACACGCAAACAAACAAAAGATTCCACTGCGGTACATCACATAACTCCCCATACTTTGCCGTTATTTATACCTTCCAGTAATTGTTCTAGAACCTTTTTAGAACATTTCGAGAACAATCGCGGCGGCACGGGAAAAGATGAAACCGCTCCAGAACCTCTTCTCTTTCTCTCTCGGCAAGCGTCCAGCTCTGCGACAATTCACATACAGAAGCAAAACATTTTCTAAAATTTTCTTTCAGAATGTTTCAAAATATGTATTTCCGTTGAAATGTGGGTATTGAATCTTTGGGGTGAAATACAGCATCTTCTTTACTTCCTGTAAGCAGATAGTAGGAAACTAAAAATGACACTTCTAGTTCAGTATTTGTTGGCGATGATTACGGTTAACAAGATGATGTAAAATATTAAGAAAGCAGTTATATGTCGAAATGAAATTTTGTGCTGAGCATAATGCCTTTGCAAAGTATTAATCCTGTAAACTTGTTACTTTACTATTTTGGTATTCCACTTACACTTACTGCTAGGTCATCAACTTAGTTTAGTATTTTCATATAGCATCAGCAATACTAACAAAGTTTAAAGGAAATAATGGTTTACAATGAGTGGTAGTTCTTTTAGCTTATGAATCATTTTCTCAAATGATTCTATCATATGCTACATAAGTTGAATGTGCAACTTTTAGTACATTTAAATCGTTTTAATGTACAAATTTTCTTATAATTAATTTGTAACGTACAAGTAGTTTCGCAATATGCAGTGTAGCTTAATGAAACGTATGTTAGCACGAAGTACTTTTTACTTAATTGATTTAAATTAACCGTTCTTACACACTAGCCGTCTGAAGGGAAGGTTTGTGTAGGTAGTCACACTCAAAAATGCAATGTCTTGGCCAGGGTTTGAGCCACGGCACTTAGAGCATAGTATGTTGCCACAAACGGTGCGTATTTCATTATATATGAGAGCCGCTGGGGGTTTACCGGGAAGAGTACAAATCAGTTGGAGAGTTTAATGTCATGCTGCCATGGTAGCTTAATGGTTAAGAGCAACCGGACGGAAACCGGGAGATAGTTAATTCAAATTCTGGCAATGGCATTGAGATTTTTGGTCTGACTGTACCTATTCAAACCTTAGCCTACACATGGCTACTGTGGAAGAACGATTAATTTCCATCAGTTAACTTAATAGTGGTTTAACTATGAAGAGTTAAGTACTTACAACATAGTGTCACGGGGCCGCTCGTAAGCGAACGCCGACAGAGAGGGAGGCGGGCAGAGAAAGCCAAAGAAGTGTCTAGACGTTTCTCTCTCCTTCGCCTGCCGCCTCGAAAGGACGTGAAGCTTCAGGAAACAGCAGACCGTGTATAAATAACACTACGGACGTCCGAGTAGAATGAGTTCGGCAGGAGCTGGGAGACGAGTTGCAATTGCACTGTGCAGAGGGCAGTTAAAAGTCAGCAGGCTGTTTATCGTGTGTGTGGACATTTACACTGTATCGGGTTGCGAGTTGAGAACTGGTGAAAACGATTTTTTTTTTGTTTTGTTTATTTACGTGTATTGAAGCCACGAGAGACTGTCTTGGTGTGTGTTATGTCAGAATTGTACAAGCGCCCTTCCAAGGAAATAAAGAGCCTTTTGAATTTCTGCAACGTGGACTTTTAATGTTAACTTTCTTCTCGGGCGAAAAGCCAGGTGAAAAGATGATTAGATATGGACGCTTCGGAAGTGTGCATCTCTCCCATCATTAGGATATTTATAAAATGTTATAACCATAAATGAAATACTGGATATAACACAAATATAAACAAACACAAAACACTGTCAAAATTCGCATTACTGAACAAAAGACTGTTTTCAGTAAATTAAATGCCAGGTCAGGAGATGGCGTGAGTATAGAAAATTGTGTCAAAGAAACGTAACTAGTAAACTTGATTATCAAGCTGTATTTATCTTTGCTTCTTAAATCGACGGATTTCCACTTTTAAGGTCGGTTTCCAAGAGGAGCTGGACTGAAATCCAGCATCACGATTAAACTTGCTCCTTTCAGAGGAAATCATCAAAGCCTTCTTAATTCTCTGCTCCCAGTAACTGCTGCATTTTGCCAAGATGGTCCTTCCTCGAAAATTGGCTCTATGGTCGTTATCAAAACAATGCTCTGCCAGCCCAGATGTCTCAGTTTGCATTAAACAAATGCTCCGTACATGTTCGATTATTCTGGTAGCGATGATCCTTCCCGTTTGTCCTATATACTGTGTCCCACATTCACAGGGAATGCAGTACACTCCCGGAACTTGGAAGTCCAGTTTGTCTTTCACTGGTCTCAACAGATATTTAATCTTCGGAGATGGCTTGTGTATGGTCCTGGTGTAGTATTTGGCGAGAAATCTGGTGATTCTGCCGGATAGATTGCCCGAAAAGGGATGCAGGCTGTAGTGGTAGGCTTATCTGACGTTTGCTGTATTACAGGTATTGGACTTTTAATCTTACGAACCCACAAAGTCACAATTGTAAGTCGTCACAAACAGTGCGTATAGGAACTCCTAGTGTTTTACCAGGAAAGTTATGATTCAGTTAAAGATTCTGGCATGTTGGTCTTAGTAGCTCAATTGTTAAGAGCAGCTGGACAGAAACCGAAAGATTCGTGGTTCAAATCCCGATAATGGCATTGAATGATTCAGTCTGACCTACCTTTTACTTGTCTATGATTTCTCTTACACCCTTGCGCATTTTCATTCGATGTTTTTGAATACAAAACTGAAGTACTATATGCCAGTAGTTTCAACCACCGCATGTTCTACTGCATTCAGTAAATCCTACGAATATATTTGTATCTCTTTTAGTTTGGATCAGTTGTTATTTGTATAATACTCTCAAAGTTAATATTGCGATGTTTTGCAGAATTTTGACGTAAATACCTGAGGTGTTAACAGTCTGCAATTTAAAATTTCTGCAGCAGAGATTTAGTCTAGCATCAGACTTCCCGTTTGTTTTAGGGAGAAGCACTTGATCCTTTACTTGTTTGTTTTTTCCTGCTAACTTTCCTGACTTAAAGGCACCTAACGCTCTGTGACAACCATACTAAGCATTGAAGGAGAAGTAGAGAAAAGTGCTCATCCACAGCTTTCCCTAAATTCTCTTCTTTGAGGACGGAAGCTAACACAGGCAAATTCATTTCGTTCCTGGTCCTTTGATTTCAACTTTTATGTGTTTCAGAAAACTCTGATGCTGTCTCTATTAGATTTAGAGGGCAGGTTTTCCTTTGCTGAAGTTGAGTTTTCTCGTCCACTTTCCAATAATTCCGGAAAATTACGGGATTGTCAACTGGAGTGTGTAGCTATAAATGGCTCCAAGTTTGTGGTGGAATATAAATCCTACTTACAGTTCGTTTCCCGAGTTTTTCATGGTAAGCATGAGTGCTTGCTCTTTTGCGGTCCTTGTGCATCTGCTTTTTATTGCGAAGGACTTTATGTTGCGCTCTGGTTGCTTTTAGAACCTGGCACTAACTTTATTTATTTTGCTTTTGCATCACATCTTCATTTCTCCTTTTCAAAGTTCTCTCAAGACTTAGTCCCCAGAGGCTTAGCCATGTTCTGCCTTTAGGTATCACTCAGGCTGAAGCGCTGGCTAGGATAGTGTATGCTACTCGCATTTGTAAGGTTACGGATTCCGTTGCCATCTATCACATATTGACTTTGGATTTTTGTGCCTTTTCCTGGTCGTAAGTGAATTTTATGCTAGCTTCTCTTTAGCGATTTCTGTATCTCTTACATTTCATTGCTCCTCATGCTTCAGGGATCGTAACATAAGGGGTTAATGAGGGTGTTAGTTGCCTGATCCTAGGAAAGTGCATTCCCCAGTTTACGTAAAAGCTATTCTTACAAAACATTCAATTATTCCTGGTTGATTCATATACATTTCAATACTCATTTGTTTCATTTTGTATTGGGCTACAATGGATAAAATGACTATCACATATTAAAGAGTGTGTCATGTGGAGAGTTATAAATCATAAGCCCTTTGCATCACTAAGATAGATAGGAATAATGACTGAGCAGTTGAGAAAAGTAGATTAAAGTAATAGGAATGATTATCTTCGGAAATAAGTATTTGTTTCATCTGACACAAACTCTCTGTAACGACAGACTTACGAGGGTGGGTCAAAAAGTAATGTCTCCTACTTTTTGTTTCTTAAATAAGTAAGTTATGTAAAAACATTGAATTTGGTGCAATTCCTCAAACCTTCTTCTCCAATCCCCTACAGTAGTAATTTCCTAAGTCAACAGATGGAAGCACTGCATCCTCTTGCAAAATGGCTGACATATACATTCCTATTATACAGCGTTCTGTGATTGAATTTTTGACTGCGGAAGGTGAAACGCCAATTCACATTCACGAAAGGCTAAAAACTGTGTATTGTGATGCAGCGGTGGATGTCAACACTGTTAGACGATGGGTTCGTCGCTGTAACGAAGCTGAAGGGCAAACACATTAGCAGATGAAAAGCGAAGACTGCAGTGACACCATGTAACATTCAGCGAGTCGATGACATCATTCGTGGTGATCGCCGGGTAACAACAGGTGAATTGTGCCATATTATCTCCCCCAGTAAAGGCAGTGCGATGATGATTATTCAACAACTGCGTTACTGAACAGTTTGTTCACGTTGGGTACCAAGAATTTTAACCGCCCAAAACAAAGAAACAAGGAAAGGAATATCCTCGGAACACTTGCAGTGCTTCAATTTGGAGGGAGAGGAGTTTCTGGAATAAATTGTTACTGGAGATGAAACGTGGGTTCATTATTTCGAACCTGAATCAAAGAGGCAGTCCATCGAATGGCATCGCACAACGTCACCGAAGAAAAAAAAAATCAAAACTCAGCGGTCGGCAGGGAAAGTTATGGCGACAGTGTTTTGGGATGCAGAGGGTGTGCTTATGATTTATTTTTTGGAGCAGGGATGCACAATAAATTCTGTCCAATATGTCAGATCCCTAAAACAGCTGAAAGCACGTCTTCGCCGAGTTCGCCCAACAAAAACTGTGGCGGATATTCTTTCGCATGACAATGCCAGATCACACACTAGCCGTTACACAACTGCAGAAATTGAGAAATTGGGATGGCAAGTCTTACCTCACCCCCATACAGCTTTGACCTGGAATCATGAGAGTTACATCTGTTCGGGCCACTAAAGGAAGCTCATCGTGGGATTCATTTTGAAGATGAGGAGGCTGTGAAAACGTCAATGGCTTAGGAAGCAAGACTGTGTGTTTTACCACACCGGAATATTTGCCCTAGTTAAAAGGTGGACCAAAACTTTGGAAAAGGACGGAGCTTATATTGAATAGTGACAAATTAATCTTCAATGTTATAGTTTTCAAGCTATGTAAATTGAATTCAATTTTCTTGGCAGTTAAAAGAGAAAAAATATAGAAGGTATTACTTTTTGACCCACGCTCGTATTTTTGTGTAATGACACTCTTACGTTCTACCAAGAATTAAGAGAACTTCAGCGTTTATTCCATTCCACATATTTTTTTCCATATTGTATTGTATTTCAATTTAAATTGTTATGAAAAATTTATTGAAAAGTATTGATATAAAGGATAGGTTGCAGAGGTGGTGAAAGGGATTTTATTGAAAATATTTGCGTTCAATCTTTGGAACATACTGAATTAAGTAAGAAGTTTTGTGTTTATGAATTTTCTTTTTTTTTTTTTTCTTTTTTTTTTTTTTTTTTTTTTTTTACTCTTAACTGTCTCTCTCTATCTAACTCTGTATCACACACACACACACAGAGAGAGAGAGAGAGAGAGAGAGAGAGAGAGAGAGAGAGAGAGAGAGAGAGATAGAAGAGAGCTAGAGAGATTAATATTTTAGGTGAAATACCGAACCTTCTCTCATTGGGTACTGGAACAAAGAGTAAAATGACGCATGAACTTCGGTGTATATACGAGAGTTGTTCAAGACAATCCGGGACATTTCTTCTTTTCAGGTTTAAATAGATGCCAAGGCTGATGGATTTGTATGCAGTAGACAGTGGCACCTGTATCCGTTTTCTGATAGACGGCGCTCATTTCCCGTGCTTCTGGATTGACTGTTTTCCAAGGTGGCGGATAACAGTATGAACGTCCACATGGGACAGCGTGTTGCCATGAAGCTTTTAGTGAACGAGGGCATAAAGCCTGCTGAAATTTAGAGAATACTTCAGGTTCTGTACGGCGATGAGACACGCAGTCGCAGTAAGTAAGACATTTCAATGGTGGGTGCGCTTCTAAGATGACCGTATCTCAAAAAGTGACGATCCTGGTCGTGGTGGATTACAGCCCGAGGTAGTCATTGCTGAGAACATTCAGCGAGTGGAGCAGATGGTCCAGGACAATCGTCGCATAACCTGTAGTGAAGTTGCAGGGGTGTATAATCTGTCATTAGGAACAGTGAACACAATAATTCATAATCATTTGTTTTCCTATTGAAGTGAGAGCATGCTGGGTACCTAACCAGCTGTCTGCTTTTGACAGACACAGAAGGGTTGAAGTCCGTAGAGAACTGAAGAATCACTATGAAAGGAAAGGCCAGGATTTCTCAATCGCACCATCAGATGTGACGAAACATGGGTTCACCGTTTCACCCGAGAATTTAAAAGAGCATCGGAAGCATATGCACTCGTCACCTCCCAAGAAATTTTGAAGAGCTGCGTCTTCTGCTAAAGTGATAGCAAGTGATTTCTGGGATAAACAGAGCACTATTCGCGTTCACTTTCTACCCCATGGTGGCAGTATCAACAGTTAGTATTACTGTCGTGTTGTGCATGACGTGCATAAGGGTTTATGGAAGAAACGACCGGGATATATCATAAAGGATGTTCTACTTTTGCAAGACAATGCACCACCGCATACCGCTCAACGTACATATCAAACATTCATGGAACTTGGCTGGGAGATCTAGCCACATCCTACCTATAGTCATGACTTAGTGCCAAGTAATTTCCGCCTGTTTGGGCTTCAGAAGGAATTCCTTTTAGGAACACATTTCAACACTGGTGATGAAGTGAAGCATGATGTCCTACAATTTTCAGTACGAGGGCTGTTCAATAAAGAATGATCACTTTTTTTTTTCTTTTTTGACAACGTACCTTTACTCATTCTCATAACTATGATGGTATTTGAAAATAGTCTCCCCTGAATGCGATGCACTTGTCTCAGCCTTTCTGCCAGTCTTCAAAGACATGCTGGAAACCATTTTTGAGAGATCCTTCAAAATCACCTCCACAGCCTTCACCACTGCTTCTGATGATGGATAATGCCTCCCACGAAGGCGTTTCTTCAAATTAGGGAATAGAAAAAAGTAACATTGGGCTAAATCCGGACTATTGGGAGGGTGAGTTATGCACTTCACGTTGATTTTTGCAAGATATTCAACAACAGCATTGGCAATATGCGGCCACCCATTATCATGGTACAGCATATAGCCTGCTTCATGAAAATGTGGTCTTTTTCGTCCTATATAGACATTCTATGTTTTCAGGACATCCCTGTAATATTGTCCAGTTAATGATGTATGTGCAGATACAACATGCTGATAAACAATTCCGTGAATATCTAAGAATGAGATGACCATAACTTTCCCAGCAGAAGCAACCAGTTTTGCTTTTTCGGGGGTTGGTGATGAAGGGGATTTCCACACTCAGCTTTCCTGTTTGCTCTCAGGATCAAAGTGATGTAGCCAAGTTGCATCAGCAATGATTACGTTTGAAAGAAACCTCGGATCTTCCTCTAACATCAACTTTTAACTGCATGCAGACGTGCAAGTGAATGTCCTTTTGTTCGGGAATCAACAGTCTTGGAACCCATCGGGAACCAACACGTCTCATGTGTAATGTTTAGGTCACCAACGTGTGGGTGGCACCCAATGAAATGTTCAGCATTTCAGAAAGTGATCTTAAGGTAATTCGTCGATCCTCTCTCACAGTGACAGCAGCAGTGTTGATGTTTTTCTTCTGTAAGAGCAGTAACTGGAGCAAGGGGTCCATCTTCCTTTGAAATTAATTGTCTCCCCTCTTTAAACATTTTAAACCACCTTCGAGCTGTGCTGAAGAGAAGAACAGACTCTCCATAGGCCTCCTGTAACATTATATAGGCCTCAACTGAAGATTTTTTGAAACGAAAGCAGAATTTCAAAGCCGTATATTGTTTCCTCGCATGTTACCTCCACTGCAGAGGTAGGCGATACTAAACATGTCTGAACTTGCATGGTTCTCCCAGGCGGGAACCAGGAGTACCAACAATGAAACTGCTACGACATGTTTTTTCACATTAAGCTAACAGAATATACGAGTAATAAGATCGAATTTTTGTGCGAAAAATTATGATCGTAAAAAATTATGATCATTCTTTGTCGAACAGCTCTCTTAATTTTCGCCTGTTTGTGTCTCAGAAGGAATTCATTCGAGGACAACATTTCAACAGTGGTGATGAAGTGAAGCATGATGTCCTACAATGTTCAGTTGGAATTCTAAATTTTTCTATGCGGAAGCATTTCAGGCTTTAGTCGAACGCTGGGATAAGTGTATAACTTAAGCTGGAAATTATGTGGAAAAATAAATCCATTTTCCATACCTTCAGCTTTATTCTTCTATTTGTTTTTTAAAAAAAAGTCCCAGATTGACTTGAATGACCATCGCATATACATTAAACCCTTATTGTTGTATCAAAATTCAAGTATTTACCATGCTAGAATTAAGTATTTATGAACTTCACAAATAGGAATTCTTAATCTAATAACTTTAAATATCAACTGGGACCATTAGTAGCCAGACAGGAGTTTATATCTTTAAATCTCTGTTCCCTTAGGAGCAGCACACACAAATTCCTGACGTAGATACTAATAGCAAGGGTTGTTTTTACTTTGGTATGTATATAACACATGTTAACGAAGGCTCCAGGGAAATAACTTTATAATTCACACCACCCTCTGTGGAAACTATAATTACGTACGGTCTACACACAACGCTGTTGGGCTGAGGAGAAACAGAGATAGAGCGAGTGGCATGAAGAATGGAGGGAGCTGGGGGTAGAGATTTATGGAGATAGAGAAGGCGAAGGATTAAGGCGCATATACAAAATCGGCAGGGATTAAGCAGTGTTATATCCACTTCTACTATCATCACTTTGTGTAATATTAATGAACTATGCCATTCTGCAGCAGTGGTTTAAAGTTCTAATGAAGTCTCAGTAGCAGCAAATGAACAAGTTTTGGGCTGCAGTGTATCTGAAAACCCTCATTCTTCACACCCCCAAGGGTGTCGTTATGGTAGATATCCAGCAGTGCTTATGATCCTATTTGAGAGAAATGCTTACAGGGTTGAAGGAAGGTTGATGACTTACGAAACTCCCGTATGATAGATGAAATATCTAGCAGCCTTCTATCAGTATGTCAAAATTTGCATTTTGTATATAAGCAAGTTGCTCCATTATTTATTTCTGCCCCTGGCATCAAATCTACTATCATCATATGAAGCTGCGATCTCTCTTGGGTAATCCTGCCAGCATTGTGAGTTAGAAATGATGTAAATACATGCCAGGCTTTACGCTACGAGTAATTTAATTTTCATTTTGCGAACGTTCTCTTGAAGCTTTATGCAGAGAGAGACTACCATCCACTCTAGCTTTGTAACAGCTTCGCTTTGTCAACATTATCATAGGTACCGTGAGTAATGGCTTCTCAGGGACAAAGAACTGGGAGGATGCGAATAATTGTACTTCAACTACTTGTCCTCTTGACGAACGAATATGAGGTCTAATAACCACTCTTCAACACTTCTTTATGAATTATAGTCACTGTAATTTAAATTTAGTAAATCTTAATTACAGACTGCAGTTGAGATCCTACTTCGTCATCTGTTTTCTAAAACCATTACACCTAACTGAATAAATTGTATTAAATAATCTATTACATTCATATCATATCTTATCGTTTTTCAACCCCTATTATTGTAACTTTGTAACAATTTTTATGCAGCTTCATTCTATTCCAAACGTTTCTTTTCAGGTGCAATGATATTAAAGGAACACTATTATGTTAACTTTAAGGGATGACTTTAAAATTCCATTAATTTTGCTTGTTAAGAAAAACAAAAGCCTTTACTTTCTTCTTGAGAAGTATACCTATGTTTAGAAATTACCCGCCCCGGTAGCGTGGTGGTAGCATGTCTGCCTCACGTTCAAGAGGTCCCGAGTTCAAATTCTCGGTCAGGGTGACTTAACTGGATAAGAATTTTCCGGAGTTTTCCCTTATCCTGAAAGGCGAATGTCGGGTAACTATAAGCTCTATGGACCTCGGTCTCATTTGAGCACCATTTCACCCATTTCATTCATCATCCGATTCGACTTAACGTTGGAGGACGTAAATTACAAAAAAAAAAAAAAAAAATGAATTTCAAAATTGCAAATAAAATGTGTTGGAAATGGTTAATACTACATATATAAAAAATATATGTAGTAAACATTGTGTGCTTTAACCACATCTCCATTTGTTGTGAAGTAAGATATTCTCTACCATTTTTTTATTTATTTGATATTTATGTTTTATTAATTGGAATTTAAAGATACCTATGACTGAAACTTATACATCCTGAACTAATAACACCAGCTCCTTAATATGTAACTTAGTGCAATTATGATACAGTTCTCCATATTTTGTCCATTTCACTTTGATATTTTGGAAAACATGGTAAAATTTTATTTAGGCCACCTAAAACGTGTTTTGCTACAAAATAACTTAAATTGTGGTCTAGTATTTGAACAACAGGTTCCCAACAGCTCCATTCTTTTTTATTTTGCCAAGGTTTTTCTGTGTCTCAATAACTTTAGGGATCCAGAAATCTTTAAGGCTATCAATATGGCTTTTTTGTCCAAAATTTTAATTTTTTGTGCTCCAAAGTAAAGAAAGTGAACTTAAATGCATTTGACAATAAGACCCAGGATAATTTCTATTCGCTCTGTCCTTATGAACGTGTGTAGCAAGTTTCATTAGTCTAACACTAAAACTGTGGCACAAAAAGCATTTTAAAAGATGAAAAATGCTGGAATTTTCAATAGCGAGAAAACAAGGATAAAGAATTAGAGTTCATATGTAACACTAGATTAGAACATTTAAAATAGCTATGTAAGCATTCTTTGGATTCAGGAAGGCTTATACTATATTATAGACTAAAACGAGGAAAAACTTATATTTTGAAAATGCTCATGGTATTTCAGTCATACATAACATGAATTTTATTTACCACGAAATTATCTTAAACATATGGTAATCCAGAACGATATAAAGGAAAAATAAGAATAACTTTTCATATAGGAAAATAACAAATAGAGTTGTGGAAATTTTCTATAAAGTCTTTGAATGCCATGCTTGGACGAGATGAAACTTAAATACTGGTTTGGGTTTTATCATACCCCTGTTTTTTTTAATTATACTGTTGTAAACTTTTAGTTAAGCGGTTTTTGGGTTCAAGGAGCTAAAAACATTTCTTCCTATGAAATCTTCTATGACATTTTTGTAACCTTCTGTATCCAAATGGTAAACCTGCTGCAGGTTCAGTCAGCTTTGAGAGATTCCTGAGAACCATAACTAATTTGAAGAACTTGTTGATGAAAAACCAGCGGATCAGGTTGTGAATATTCAACAAGCACTCGAAAGGCTGAACCATGTGCATTCCTTCAAAAAAGCAACCCATTCGGACACCCGATCTGGGTTTGAGGACAAGGTAAGCCTGGCCCAATTTTAGTTGCAGTACTATAGAGTTTAGTATAGTTTAATTTAGAAAATAAAGAAGTAATATGAATATAAAAATGCCTAAATGGTACAAACTGTTCAGTTCTCATACAAGTTTCATTTTCATAGGTTATACTAATAAGTACCTTAAAGTCATATGTTTTACTCTATCATCTATTCATACTCGACTCCGGTGTGTTGTTGTATTGTCCCAAGGGTGCGACAATAACGTTTTCAAACGAACACCTTCACGTCTGATTTCCATCATAAGTCTGATTTCCTTCGAAATATATGTATCATTTTTGTTAAAACACTGAGTTGTTAAAACACTGGGAGACTGAGTTGATAAGACACTGGCCTACTGACCATAGATTTGGAGTTCATTCCTGGCTCAGACCGATGTTTTGTTATATATGTTTAAAAGCGGCAGCCCAAATTTCCTGACGTACAAGAACTCTAGCAGGATGAAACTGTTGTACATCGGCTGCACTGATATTATCTTGACAATACTACTTCAAACTAATAGAATAATTCAATTTAAATGACTGGCTAAGCTATATCTATGAGCAACATGTGAACTTCTTTTCATCGGGATGAACTTCGTAGAACTAGCGCACCATAACAGAGACAAAATTCTTCTTCTTAAAATCTGTTGATTGCTGTAAAAGCTAAAATATTATCAAATTGTTTGGAAAAGTGTTGAATGTTTAATCATTTTAATGCTGAATTATTAAGCTTCCTGCGGTGACGTCGAAGGAATTAGCGAATTCACTAGCCAACAAGCAATTCATACGAGCAATTTGTTATTCTCACAAAAACACAAGAGCGGCTGAATCGATTTGCCTAATTTTGCTTCAAGGAAGGCATAAAAGGTATAATGGACCGGATTATTTACTAAATATAAAGGTATACACGCAAACTCTTACGGAACACACACTTCTTTTATTTGCATTATAAATTAGACAGATATTCCACTCCTTGCCAAAGTTTTCAAAGCTATTTCACTACCATATTTTATTAAATAACGTTTATCATTTGTTATCAAGAATGAATCTTTTTATCTAGCATGACGATATGCCGTTCGAAGATTGGACACAAAATTAATTTCTACTCTCACTGTAACAGTATATTTGACCACAAACAATTATTGTCAAATATTGGTGATTCCATGGATATTTTCTTTATAATTTATGTGTATGAATTCGTGAATGTGAATTAAATTGGCACAAAATTAATTGAATTTCTTTGCGACTTTGTGAAGTTCGCGGACACTATGCTAGGGGAAGACGACTGACTTAGGTCGTAGAAGCTAATGAAATTTGCGATGACGTACGTCACCTGCTGACCGCACTGATGAGCAGCGAGACGCAGCTAATGCAGATAGTCCTGTTAGTATGTTAGAATTGCGTTCTAGAGTGTTTATTTATTTGGGGAACTTGTTTTCATAAAAATCAGTTGACACAGTTATAAACCAGGATGACGTAGTCAACTGTCTCACAGAGTTTTTAAATTCACTAGAACTATCTGGACTCCTACCTCACAATTTAATATTAAAAGCAGGATCAGTTGTACACATGCTGCGTAACATTAACCAACAACGACTGTACAAAGTAACGAGATTAACTGTGTAAAAACTAATGAATAACGTCACCGAGGTAACAATCATCAGGGGAAAGTACAAAGGAGAGGATTACTTGTTACCGCGTATTCCGATGATTCCAATTGATTTACCTTTTGATTTTAAGCGTCTACAAATTCCCGTACGCTTGACCTTTTCGATGACTATAAATAAATCAGAAGTGCAGTCGTATGAAGTTTCCGGAATCAACTTGGAATTTCCCTGTTTCTCTCATGGACAATTATACGTCGTGATGATGATGATGATGATGATGATGATGATGATGATGATGATGATGATGATGATGATGATGATGATGATGATGATGATGATGATGATGATGATGATGATGATGATGATGATGATGATGATGATGATGATGATGATGATGATGATGATGATGATGATGATGATGATGATGATGATGATGATGATGATGATGATGATGATGATGATGATGATGATGATGATGATGATGATGATGATGATGATGATGATGATGATGATGATGATGATGATGATGATGATGATGATGATGATGATGATGATGATAATGAGTATAAGGGCGCTCAACTGCAGAGGTTATCAGCGCTCTTTTTTTTAAGAAAACTGGCCATGGAAAAAGCCAGATATAAATTTCTCTAAAAAAACTATTAATATGTAAATAGACTTGCAAATAATACATGAAAATAAAAACTATACAAACAAAAGAAATATATATCTAAAATGGCATAAGTTATCTTCGCTAAGTCCTAAAGTCTAGTCTAGAAAAGAATCTCAAAACTTTCTCCACTACTGCATTATCGTCCGCTAGCATTTCTGCAAAGCTGTCCGGCAGCTGCAGAGACATCCTAAAGTGTGCATTATACGTCGTGTGTTCGCGCGTCGGAAAGAGATCATGTTCATACGATACGCAACACAAAATATAAAACAAAGATATTGTGTAACAGAAAGCTTAAAAAAATTATAATAATTACTATTTAAAAATTATCAATTTAATTTAAATTTATTTATAAGTAAAATTACATATAAGAAGGCTCTCGCCTGCGCATTGGCATTCGAGCTCCAGCCAGGAGTGACTACGGATCACTTTATCCTGGGGATGCCAAACGCAGTACTTGGTGAAACGTCGGTAACTTCGATGCCTCCTAGACCACGGCAAATAGAAGTCTAGACGCCGGCCGTGAAAGCCCAAGTTTATACATTAAATTAATTAACTTAATTGTAACTGTGTTGTACTTAAACTTCACCCCAATTGCAGAATAAATAATTAAATAATCCGAAAATTTTATTTATATAGTTATGTTCAGACAACTTCTATTGGTGGTACGAAGTTTCCCGGAGCAGCTAGTTTTTAATATTTGATTATCCCTTAGCCTCCCGTATATATTTTATAAGGGGAAGGGAATGATTATTGAAATTGTTTCTGAAAACTTTTGTCTTTATTAAGATGAAGTATATAAAAGTAAATAATCTTTGCAAGGTTAAAAAGTAAACCTAAAAAGTAAACGACAATGGCTACAGAAGTTCCTGTAAAACTAATACATCACATGTTTTTGTCCTATATGTCTTATTATTTTCCAAGGAATAACTTTAGAATATCACAGCTGTTGCCAGAAAATTGGTGCTTATGGATACCCATCTGTCAACATCTTAAAATCTACAATTTTTCTTAGATTGACTTGAAACTTTAACACAATTATTGTAGTATATTGTCCAAAATAGCTATTGTGATATTAATATATGTATAGTGCTTTATTGTCATTTAATTAAATGTTCCACATGATGCAATTTTAGCAGAAAAATAACAATTTGCGGTTGTACTCATAAATAATTTATTAATAAATTTATGAGATGAAATTTTAATCTGACCCTTCGTTTAGATTAAAAAGTTATTCAATTCACCTTCTATTCATTTTTAATTTTTCTTGTGAAATAATGTGCTTTGTTATTTACTTGCACAAACACTGGTGACATTACAAAAAATTCATATCATCAATTTCCTTTGGTATTGTTTTTATCCAAGCACAAAAATTTTCAAGCTCCTAATTTGAAAGCTGCATCGTGTGGAGTAATTTATATTCTGAAAAGCGCTGTAAATTAAAAGCACGAGAAAATCACAGAATAGGTAACATAAAGCACTGTGCCCACTTACTGTGACCCACAAAAATAGTCATATGCTACAGTTCTTAAAGGGTTGCATGACATTAAAAATAATAGGAAATTGATGTACAAGAATTACTTTATTTAATTGGCAAACAACATTTTCTGTCCAGTAGCTTCTCGGGAAGCCAGCCAGGTGAACAGATCATTAAATATCAATGTTTCATAAGTGCGCAACTCTCCCATTATCAGGATACTTATAAAACGTTATAACCAAAAATAAAACACTGGATATAACACTATAAACAAAGACAAAACACTATCAAAATTCGCATTACTGAACAAAATACTGTTTTCAGTAAATTAAATGCCAGGTCAGGAGATGGCGTGAGTATAGAAAATAGTGTCAAAGAAACGTGTCAAAGACCGCTACAGCCTGCATTTCGTCTACCGACAATCTATCCGGCAGAATCAGCAGAGTTCTCACCAAATACAACATCAGGACCATCCACCAGCCACCACCGAAGATTAAACATTTGTTGAGACCAGTGAAAGACAAACTGGACTTCCAAGTATCGGGAGTGTACCACATTCCCTGTAAATGTGGGACACCGTATATAGCACAAACCGGAAGGACCATCCCTACTAGAATAATCGAAAATGAACGGAGAATTCGTTTAACGCAACATGAGAAGTCTGGGCTGACAGAGCATTGTTTTGATAACGACCATAGAGCCAATTTTCAAGAGACGACCATCTTGGCAATATGCAACAGTTACTGGGAGTGGAGAATTAAGGTAGCTTTGGCCATTTCCTCTGAAAGGAGCACGCTTACTAGTGATGCTGGAATTCAGTTCAGCTCCTCTTGGAAACCGGCCTTAAAATGGAAATCCGTCGATTTAAGGAGCAAATATCAGTACAGCTTGATAAACAAGTTAAGTAGTTACGTTTCTTTGACACAATTTTCTATACTCACGCCATCTCCTCACCTGGCGTTTAATTTACTGAAAACATTCTTTTGTTCAGTAATGCGAATTTTGATAGTGTTTTGTCTTTGTTTACATTGGTGTTATATCCAGTATTTTATTTGAGGTTATAACATTTTATAAATATCCTGATGATGGGAGAGATGCACACTCCCGAAACGTTGATATCTAATCATCTTTTCACCTGGCTGGCTGACCGAGAAGAAAGTGAGAGTATTCGTCGCCAGGAAAGCTTCAAGTCTTATTTTAACATTTTTTGCCATTTTTTGCACTTTTTGGTCAATTTCACAGTTGGGTATCGTTACCACGCTGCTTTCCAAATCCTTGCCTACCAATAAAGGAAAATGATAAAAAACTAAACTTCTATGGTGCAAAAGCGATGAGAATCGAATCCGGGACCTTCCGAATGAGGACCCAAAACTTTAGGAATATATTCAGTATATACTTTTATTTCAAAAATTTCATTAGAAGCCTCCTGACCTACCCACCTAGTCAATGGCTTTTATTCTGATACCCCAATTTGTGTCAAAGAATCAAAAGCTGAAACACAAGATAAAGAATCAATTTGGTGAACTTCTTAGCACTTGAGAAAATTACCATTCATATCCTCAAATGTAACAGTCAACAACCAATGACTACACCATAAAAGTGAGTGTTTGCCAAGTGCAACAACTACATCTAGTATTGTGGACATGTGTTAAATAAATCATGTTGCAATAAGTGAACGTGGTTTGCATATAATTCTTAGATTTGGAAGCAGTAATGAACCACAGACAGCAAAATGTTGTAAACGTGGGGTTTGCAATTAACGTAATTTATAGCTTTCCCTGTTTATTCCGGTGAGACTTCGCTGTTTTACATGGATTTTCATTTGTGCAAATACCAGAATGCATAATGAGTTTTAAATTACTGAAATAACTTATATTGTCTACAGGAAATATTTCTTACTGTACAACCTTAATTGACCAAGAAATTTTCATTTCTTATTATTCTTTATGCTATTAGGGTATACGTCTTTGTCATTTTAAGGAACAAATAACCTAAAATTTTACTTATAATTTTGCTAATAAAGAACAGTAAATTTTGCGCGTTATTTAATACTCCAAGTAGGTGTGACCTACACAAGTTAAACATGTTTATTTTTTCCAGGAGGGTGGAGTGAGAAACGCAACAAATATTGAGTAGACTTCGCGATAACGGATTATCTTGGCACGAATGCTTCCTGCAATGAGCACACTAATCTCAATGAGTTAACATGCGGAAACAAGGTGAATAGTCTACACTGATAGGCGTCGTTCATTTAATGGTACAGTCACACCCATGCAGAAAGCATGAGATAGCAAACAATATGATTGGTTTGCAGTGAAAACTATAAATGAAAAAAAAAGACAATTAGTACTCCCAAGTGGTTACATAATAGGATACCTATTATCATAATACTTCCACTAATATTCCTGAGAGCCTGCACTTTACACCAATAAATCGTTTTGATAGAGATGTGCAACTGTAAATGCACGGTTTGTCTAACAAAGTTTGATTTTCTTTTTTAATATACTTCCTCCAACTTAGTCATATCGGACGATGAATGGGATGAGTGAAATGATGCCCAGTGTCCATGGAGCTTAGAGTTACCTGACATTCGTTCTTCTGGTTAAGGGAAAACTCAGGAGAAACCTTATCCAGATAACTCACCCTAATCGAGATTCAAACTCGGGACCTCTTGAACGTGAGGCAGACACGCTACCACCACGCTACCGAGGCGGGCTGGCTGACGTTGTTAAGATACCATCTTGGAAACATTTCAGTGTGTGTGGACTCAGTTGTCAAGTATGATTTACACGGCCTTTTTGAGGAGAACATAGAACTAACACACTGTATCCACAAACATCTTTCTCTCCGCTCTTCTGTAAACTAGTTATATTCCTACACTCGCATATTCTTCATGTCCCGAAATTCTTAGGGGATGTTGAAGCCTGTAGGAGTAAGGACAGTTGTAAGACCCGCCACCGGCGCGTTTCAATCTGTAACTGTTAAGGACCCACCTCCTATTATCCGTTCCGACGACACCTTGTATTCCATTTGTCATATAAGGCATCTTATATTAATTAAAATAACTTTTCCCTAATAAATTTCACATTTCGTTATAGGTATACGAATGAGGTAAAGCGAATTGCCAGATTTTTAAATACCATATCAGTGTTTGATGACTTCGAAGTTCGCAAATTTTGCAAAAGCCCGACTAAAGGAATACAGGCTTTTACTTTAGTTAATTAATGAAAATTAATCATATATTAATTAATATATAGTAAGTCGCCACAAACGGTGTATCTCGAATGACATAGCCCTTAGTGGTATCCCGGGGAAATACGCGAGTCAAATGGAGAATTTAATGTCAGGACGGCACGTTGGCCATGGTAGCTCAAGGGGTTAGAGCGACTGGACTGAAAACCAGGAGATCCGTGGTTCAAATCCCGGCGGTGACATTGAATTTTTCATGTTGACTCTATTTATCAAAGAATTTAATTGTTAAAATTATAAATATTTTAAAATATAAACCAAGAAAGAGATACTTAAATCCACGAAAGTGTTATTGTTTCATAAAGTGTATATTTAACGAGAGATGATTTTTTTGAGAAGTAATAATATGTCTATGAGAAGGATTTAGAAGTAAACATATCTCATAAGTTATTCAGAAAATTCAGAATACACGTTCGATTTCTACTTTTGTTCACATATCTTGAGCCTCATATTTAAAACAAAATGCTTAGTCATTTTTGAGAAAATGATAAATAACGAAAAACTAGCCATATAAAGAGTTATGGTAAAGAATTATCGTGAGTATCTATCGGTCTCATATTAAATGCCCAGTGTGGCTTTACCAAATTATTTATTTTCGAGTTATAGTTTTCATAGTTCCTCACAACTTTCATTAAATCCGTTCTGTAGATTCAGGCATTGTACTG
>CM060952.1:44269670-44284670 GCA_030765055.1 Mantis religiosa
AGAGTCAACATGAAAAATTCAATGCCATGGCCAGGAGAATTTAATGTCAGGACGGCACGTTGGCCATGGTAGCTCAAAGGTTAAGAGCGACTGGACGGAAACCAGGAGATCCGTGGTTCAAATCCCGGCCATGGCATTGAATTTTTCATGTTGACTATCTATTAAAAATTTTAGCCTATATACGCCTGGTGTAGAGAAATGATTAATTTCCATCAATTAACTAAAATAATAAGAGTTAAATGATGAAGCCTGGGACAAGTACTTACGATAGTAAGTCGCCACAAACGGTGTATCTCTGATGCGAGAACCCCTGGTGGTCTACTGGGAAAATATACAAGTCAACTGGAGAATTTAATGTCAGGACGGCACTTTGGCCATGGTAGCTCAAAGGTTAAGAGCGACTGGACGGAAACCAGGAGATCCATGGTTCAAATCCCGGCCATGGCATTGAATTTTTCATGTTGACTCTATATATTAAAGAGTTGAAAGTTTAGAAAAATAATATAATTATTTTGTTAAGCATATATAGAAAACAAAGATACTTTCACATAAACTTATGTTTAAAGAACTTCCATTTCCAATTTAAGAATTTTATGACTGTATTGTGACAGTAAAAATTAACATTTTTTATTAACGTGCAGTTGTATTTAACATCGTTTACATGAAATAAGGGGGTACTTAACACTGCATTAAATTAAAACACAATCCTTATGAACATACATTACCCATCTTATTTTGACCAAGTTGACTACTTCTTGTAGATTTAAGGTTGTTGTACTAGGCATGGTGTAAGAGAGACATCAGATTGGGAAGTATGTCATTTAGTTTATTTGGGTGTATTGTCAGTGCTTCTGAATACTTTTCTTGAGCCGAGTATGAAAAGATTAGGTACTTTCCTTTTTGGGCAATGAAGCTGCCGACGTTGCAGCTAAAGCTGTTATTTTACATTCGCGGTGTTTTAGTTCTTTTATTACTTCGGCAGATCTTCGTCGAGCTCTATTTAACCTTATTCTATCACTTTGGGACGAAGACTGGAATGGGGGTCTGGACAACAAGCTCAGAGAGCTAAAACCACACCCGGTACCCTGCTGTACTTCTTCGCGCCGTCGTCGCCGCATTGGACACTGCAATTTTAGCCACCGGCATTTTTCTCCTCTGACCCTGTACTAATTTGTGCTCACTGTTGGGAGTCTTTGACTGTCCGACATATTTTAACAGAATGCCGGTTTTTAGCTCCTATGCGAAACTCCCTCCGTTTTCCGGCTACCCTGAGTCAGGTGTTGGCGGACAACCTGAGTACCGTGGAGCGAGTTTTAGCTTTCATCCGCCTTAGCGGTATGGCCAGCCACATTTAGCTCGACACCTACCTTTAGTGCTCTTATGCTTTAGGTTTAGCTTTATATTGGCGTTTTTTACACATTTTCTGCTTTTAATGTGTCGATTTTTACTGTGTAGACCTTATACCTATGTAAGGGCGCTGATAACCTCAGCAGTTGAGCGTCCTTAACCTAATTCTACTACTACAACTACCTTCCTCTTACCTTCTCTACATTAAGATCATCACTATCATCATTATCATCATCATTATCATAATCAGCAGCATGTTTATTTCGATGTGTAATTCTTATAGAATCATTGCGATAATATTGATGTTTGTACCAGTAAAGCTGAAAAACATACATAACTCAAACAGAAACTGGTAGCTATTAATGTTAAGTACTCATAGCCTTAAAAGTTTTACTCAGTTTCCTAAATCTTACATATTAGGAAGTAAGTAGTGTTATCGCATAACTCTTAACACTGTAAGTATAGATATGCTTTGGAAAGTAAAATATGTTAACGTACAAGAGTTAGCATTATTTACATGAAATGAGATGTTAACGAAATTTACCTCAGATACGGTACTCTCGGGTGAATGGAGCAAGTCATTTTTATCTGGGACAAAATTGGATCCTTCGTGGTGTTACTTCTTTCACAGAATCTGCTAAACAGCTCATAAATTGCTCTTGTTTTTGAGAATCAAGACACAGAGCTTTATTACTATCAGCCATTTTATTGTCCCTTAACATTGTTTTCATACCAGAGACAAGAGAAAACCAGCAGTGGTCAGAAATATGACATTGCATGGTGCTGCCATCTCTTGACAAATCAGCAAACATCCTACTCATAAATGAACTACAGACACCTTGCCATTATTTACTTGCATTAGCTCAGCTTAAGCGTAAATGTCCTTTACCATTATTTACTCCCGAGCCTTTCAATTACTTCCATTTAAAAGGCTTAACGCCAAAAGAAATCAAGGAGGAAGTGGACAGTACATTGAAACACTCTGCCCCTTCATATAGATTCACTAAGTGGGTTGCAGAGTTTAAAATGGGACGTATGAGCCCTAGTGATCAGCCCCACATACGCAGAGCCTTCAACCCCATACAGAGACATCTCCGTCTCACACAACAGTGGTGCCGGCTTTGGCGGATGTCCGTAAATCCGGACAAGAGCCACGCCATACTTTTCACAAAGCGCCACACCCCCGCAGACTGCTCCAACTTCAGCTTCCGAGGTCGAAGGATAGAGTGGACTAACTCTGTCCGATACCTTGGAGTAACATTGGATACAGGCCTAACCTTTCGCCAACACATCAGAGACCTAGCGGCAAGGGTACAGGGAGCAATCGCTTCCCTGTATCCTATGCTGGCGTTGAGCGCGATGCCGCTTGGCCTGAGGTTATACCTCTTCCGAGCGCTGGTGATCCCCGTGATGCTATATGCCTGCGAGATCTGGGGTATGGCCGCAGATAGTTGGTTGGCATGGCTTCAATGTGCACAGAATAGAGGGCTGAGGTCTATCTATTCTGTGGGTCGCTATTTTCCTACCAGGTTGCTTCACGAAGCCTCGGGACTTCCATATGTGGAGGACGAAGTTAGACGCCGGGTAACAAAATTCTACGCAACTTTACCAACTCATAGAAGCACCCTTGTTAGATCACTGGGAGATTGTGACCCCACTAGAGGCCGTTCTAGACAACATCGGGTCCCCCGCAAGGCATGAGGGCACCCAAGATAACCTAGGAGTTAATCCTAACAGTAGCTTAAATTGAGATCCACATAATCTCCTAAGTTGTTTGGCAACAAAATTCTCCCCAAACCAAACTAAATTTAAAAATACCAGGGTGCTTGGTATTGCATCCTGTCCTTTCACCCCGAAGGTACAATAATTGTAACCTCACAAAATTCATCAACCTCAAAATCTACACCATATCCATCCTACAAAATCCCGTATCAAATACCTTACCTGCGGTAAAACCCTAAACGGGTGGGCACGCAGCAAAAACCTTCTGGCTATATACAGCCAGCCAACACCTCATGGTCATGGTCATGGTAGTGATCAGCCCCGCTCTGGACGCCCTGTGTAAGTCACAACTCCAGAGATTATTGGAAAAAAATCATCGTTTAGTACTGGAAGACCGCAGATTAAAGATGTTTGAGACAGCAGAGGCCGTAGACATATAAAAAAAACGTGCAGGTAGTATTTTAAGTAAAGTTTTGGGCTTTCACAAGGTCTGTGCAAGATGTTGTTCACACCTGATCAAAAGTTGAAAATAAAAATTGTTTCTGTTAAGAATTTGGAGCTCTCCTGTAAAACTTCCAGTGAATTTTTGAGACAGGTTCTTACTTTGGATGAAAAATCAATACACCACTACACCAGTACGTAAATCGTAGTCAAAACATTGAATTGCACCAGTGAACCAGCTCCAAAAAAGGCAAAGTCAATTTTGTCAGCTGACAAGATTATGGCATGTGTTTTCTGGGATGCACAGGGAATCAGTTTTATTAATTACTTGTAAAGGAGTAAAAGTAACACCGGTGACTACCAAGTTAGTCTACTGCAACGTTTGAATGATGAGGTGGAAAGAAATATTAATTTGCTAATGTAAACACCCACTAACCACCAAGTTTTTTGCGGTGTCCTAAATACTACATTCAATGGGAATCAGTTCAGAATGATAAGGAGGCAGACGTAAGTTATTATGGTTGTATTGATGGAGAGGACTGTACATTTTGTGGTTGGTACGTATGGGTTTTAAAGGAATAATTAAGCTGTAAATTTTAGGATTGAGAACAATAGAGAAGTTGTTGGACACGCATTGAGCTGTTTTTTCGGAAAGATATTGCCTAAGCCAGTCTATCATTGGGATTGGGATTTCGATTTCATTATGGAGGGGATTCGGTACGTAGGCCCCCATGCTGTGTCCGTTGTTCCTATGCCCCCTCGGGAGGAAGCAGTACAAAGGGCAGGGTCACCACAATTTACTTGGATTGAGACTTCTCTAACGAACCCACTTCCCTGCAGCAGGATGGAAACGAGCCCAGCAGCCGAGCCCTAATGGTCCCAGACAGGCGCTTCGAGCCCCAAAGGTCCTTGGCTGGTGGTCCCAAAATGGTCCCAGTAGAGGAGCGGAGACCGGCAACCGACCTACCGGAGGTGGAAGTAGTTTTCCTCAGACAATATCATCCTGCCATGCACCGCCGAGACACCCGCCGACACTTCTACCTTGAAAGAGACCACCAGATGAGAGATGATATGAAATGATAATCGAGATGAAATGGACGGACAGGAAATTCGGGGGATATAATTAACCTACCCAGCATTCACCTAGCGACCCGGGAAAACCTTGAAAAAGCACATGGGTCAGGTAGGTCGGCCACAGGAATCGAACCCGGGCCTCCCGAATGAGGGCCACAGACGGAACTGCCTGAGTCATCGAGCTCGGTCAGTCGATCATTACATCTCTTCTGCATATTTTAACTTAGCATACACCTTCCTTAAAGTAGGTATTTTTCTCAGACGACATGATCACTCACTGGATCATGTCGTCAGACCGGCTGATGCGAGGCCGTGACTGTCTTGGTTTGTTGTTACATGATATTCTGCCTTCTAAAACTGTCGCACCCAGGACCGCACAGTAGACACATCCATGGTACCACTCCACCACATGGCTCACTTAACTGGCGATGAATTTCAATAGGTGTTACACCACGAGAATGGAGAAAACAAATGACTACACGCTGTTCTTGCAATGAAAGCGTCGCCATGTTAAGTATCAGAAACAGTCCTAACTCTAGTCGCTGCCACTAGAGTTCTAAGGATTGTACAAATTACTATCTCTGTCACGTATTCACAATGAGTCCACGTGTACTTTAAGAAAACCAGAAGTTCCTGTGTGATGCCATTCCTCAAAAAAGGAAGTGTTATAAATTGAAGAAATTTCGGTGGTATGGCTTGGCGCTGGCAATTTGCACGTTTACCGCCCATTTTTCATAATACAGAAACTGGCTACAACGGGCAACCGACAGCATTGTGAGCTAATTCCTGGCTGTTAGTTCATTTCTGTGGGCTTGTCTTCGAAGGTTCATCGCGCACCATAGTATTGAACACGCATTCTTACTTGCAAATGTCCCGCACAGTATCGGTTTGAGAAAGGGCTCCTTTGATTGTAGATCACCTCGTAGAAAAGAGTGTATTAAGTTACTCCTAATGATGCGGAAGTAATCTCAACCCATTGGCAAACTTCGTCAATTTGAAGAAATGCAGAAAATTGGAATTATTGCTAGAAAACTAAGTTAAATCGTGCACACAATCAAGAAACTTTATTTTTATTTTCCAACATAGTCTCGGTGTAATTCTACACACTTCTCCCAACGATACTCTGGAACCTGTCAAAATAGTACTCCATGTTTTGACGAATATCTCTGTCCTCCGAGCGCAATTTTTAGATGAGGAAATAAAGAGAACTCGCTTGGGGCTAGATCTGGTGAGTAAGGCGGATGGTCAAGCAGTTGAAACCGTAATTCGTGGATTTTCACCATTGAAACCGCGTGAGTTGTCTTGGTGAAACACGATTTTCTTTTTCTGTGAATGTGGCCGTTTTCCGCAAGTCCTGCCTACAGCTTGTCAAGTAATGATGCGTAGTACGCTCCTGTAATGGTTTTTCCTTTTGAAGATAATCGAATAGCTTAATGAATATCCCAGAAAAAAGACACCATCACTTTCCCAGCCGAAAAATACAAGTATTTGCTCTTTTTGGAGCCGATTCCCCCTTTACAGTTCACTATTTGGACTGTAGTTTTGCTTTGGGCGTATAATGGTATATCCAAGTTTCATATACAGTAATTAGTCGGCGCCAAACCTCGGATTTATTGCGCCTAAACTGCACCAACAGATCGTTGGAAATGTTCATTCGAACACGATTTTGGTCTAACGTGAAGAAACGCGGCACCCAACGCGCGGACAGCTTTCTTATGTCTAAATGTTGATTTAATATGTGACAAAAACGCTCTTTTGACTTGTTCATAGTCACTGCTATCTTTCTCTCACTTTAATTCGGCGGTAGTCAGCACCATTTGGTAAATTTTGGCGTTGTTTTCGTCGGTAGTTGCAGTTTTGGACGCTCGAATGTTCATCGTTCCCCAAGCTCTTCGGCCAGGTTAAAATTCAGCTCCTCAAAATTCCGCTGTGGTAAATGGTGGTGCATAGTCCCCATACACAGAATCCAACTCATCTTTGATTTGCGTGATGTCTTTCAAAAACAAATATTTAACGACAGATCGATACTCGATTTTGTCCATTTTTATAAAAACACATCAACTCACTCAAACGACTGTTACATAACAACTGAGCGTCCAAAATGGCTGAAGCTTGGGTAAGTGTCAAAAGGTAGACAACGAAATGTACTAGCTTTTATTTACGGGTGCTGCCGTCTTCATGCTGAGATTGGAAACTTTTCAGACCACCCTCTTATAAGCAGTGTAACGCTAAAACGTTCATTTTATACATTTAATTTCATAATATATGTGCTAGATTAACCAGAAAATATGACATTTAATAAAGAAAACTCACTGCAAGGCTGCGAAAACGCTTCTAAGAGTAGTTGCTTGGAGATCATGGATAAAGTAAACTTTCCCAGTGGAAGTGAAATAGTGAATGAGTGGAACACCGATTTGTACTTCTTCGAATCTCTGAAGGACTTTGCTGATTTAAGTATGTAACAAATCAAGGAAATCAATTTCAGTGCTGCAGCAAGACGTAAATAATTTAAAGCAACAGGTCGATAAACAAGCAAAGAAGCAGGAACGTGGTTCAATCGTGTTAAACCCTGGATTACGACGACTCGACCTACGGCACTATAAATAGTGATAAACCAGGGATTAACAACGTGAATAAATTTGACAGGACCAACAGTAAAATGGATTTTGCAGCCGTAATTCAACCAGTGAATGTAAACAATAAACTTATTGGTAACCAGAATTTGAACGCTTATGCAAGCAGTGGCATAACTGTGACAATATATCTCATAACTCCGGGTTGCTAGGAGATATCTTACGTTAAAGATGAAAACTGTAAGAGCGTCTACCAAAGTACCGAAAATGCCGTTCTATACGATATAAGGGCTGGATTGTGAACATGTTTCTGCTTATTTACTAATTGCTGTGCCCTAAATACAGTGGTCCATAAATTAACACCTAAATTTAGCCAGCCTCTGAGCATAGGTGCCTTGCGTTCAAAGAGATCGCGAGTTCGAATTTGGGCCAGGGGGAGTTACCTGGGATTTTCCCTTATTCTGAAAGATGAATAACTGATAGCCCAGAGTTCTATAGACGCTGGGCTAATTTGGGCGTAATTACACCATTTTTATTCACCTTATATGACAACATTGGAAGACGTAAATTAAAAAAGAAATCACAAAGTTCCAGAACACTACTCATCTTTTAGAACTGATATTTCTAAACATTTGTGTTCAGCGATGGACTGCAATATTTGGCCAAAAATGTTTGTGTCCAGCACCTTTTTGTTTACTTCATAATTATTAAATGACGAATCAGTACAAGCACCAAATCTACTTCATCCTTTATGCAGATTTTCGTTTTAAATAGTTGAAGCCTTCCATGAAATACCCTTTGTGTCTCTGTATATATGTTGAATGCAGCACCGAAATTGGCTAAAGGATGGGAAAAAATAATTTTTCTTTTGAGATAATAAAATACTTTGAATTTTGTAGTATCATAAGCCAGCTAAATTTATGAGTTTCAGGCATTTAAATACCCTCACATGGCAATTTAAATGCCAGTGCCCACATGCATGCCGGCCCTTGGATTCACAGAATTCTGTCATTTGAGTTCGATTGAGTGTACTAAATTAATACACTTGAAATTAGCGGGCAAAGATTCTGGTGGAATTTTGTGTGTTGCTATTATGGTTATTTCTTATTAACCATGAAAACAAAACACTGGCAACAAACATTGAAAGCAAATAATAATGTATATATTTTTGCTTTTGTGTGAGTTTCTAATTGTCGTGATTTTCATGTATTTCTCGTTAAACTACATACTGTTTATATATAATTGATGAATGAGTTTTAGTGTGTCATTTAACATTTATAAAGGTGTTTTATATATCATAACATGCATATAACTTTTATATAGGTTATAGGTAAAACATTCTTAGAAACAACTTACCTTCTGTTGCCTGTGTACATAGTTAGGATCATGAATAGGCTAAACGATACATGGGAGGAAACACATAAACATAATACAACAATGGGAACATAATTGAGGCCTGATGTGGTAAGAAAACTAACGCCTGTGCAACAAAAGCTGGCATCAGATGAAATCCTAAGGAGATGTACAGTGGGTAAGACACAAAATGCAAATGAAAATTTCCATAACATGATATGGCATAATTTCCCAAAATATATATTTGTTTCAAAGAAGAGACTTCAGGTTTCTGTGACATCAACCATCAGTGAATTCAATGTTGGTTGTTCTGCCTCTGCTGCATTCAGACATAATGGACACAGATTTCACCAGCATCTCTAAAAATTAGCCCAGGGAAGGACCAATTATGCTTACTTCATTCAGCAATTTCTCCGAAGATAACTTCTAAAACATCCAGAAGGAAACTGAAAGTGAAGAGCACTGCTGCAGAAGATAGAAAGAAGAGGCAAGAGGGTCTAACTTACCTATCTGGAGGGTTTTACTCTGCTTCAAGTTATGTAGCTGAGATGGAAAATGTTTTGGATTTTAAAATTTGATTTACTCAGTTATAGTCTTTTCAGCATTTTTTGCCATTCAAAATGTTCCACACGATGTAGTTTTGATTCAGTCCCTCTAAAATTTTCAAAACATGTTCTTAGGGAGCATACAAAGCTTTCCATCATATGAATTTTTATTATTCATTATATTATTAAAGTTATTGATATAAAAAGTCAAAGGTTTAATCACGTTTTGGCCTTTTTTTTGCTCCATACCTATTTTATCCTCTGTAACTAAAGGCAGTATAAGAAATGTATATGATAGACCTTTTCTTCATAACCATCTGAGTATTTTTAGAAATAGAAAAATTAAAATTTTGAAATTTTCATCACGTGGAGTGTTTTGAATTTTGTCCAAATTTTGAAATTCATAAATGTATTACTCAAAAACTATTGAAGATATAAAAACCCAATTTTGAAGTCTGTGTCCACTATGCATCAGAACTAAGCAGTAAAAATGTCAGCAAGATTGGCTGAAAATTGCTGGATTTGGGGTTTTCGGAGATGCATCCCCTTAAATAGTCGAAGCGTTCCTTTTTGTGTCTCTGTATATATGTGCGTGCGTCTCTAGATTTGTATGTATTTCAGGATACGGTTTGAACCCTAATAATGTTTATTTTTTAACTTCCAATAGATTTAAGTCAATTTGTTATTACATGAAGTCGCAGTGTAAACATTGAGCTAGTACTCCCTAAGCCCCTGAGCAGATTGTTTACAGGTTGTTTATAGGAAACTGACGATATCTGACTTGAAAGAAAATTTGAAGCTTCGGTGGTCATGCTGATAACAAAGATACTTATTGTTTCTCTTTACATTCGAAATAATTTAAACATATATTTAAACGAGTTTTCAAAATCTTATGATAAATTTAACGAAATATTCAAACAAAAAGAAAAAGAGCTAGAATTTAAAAGTGGATAGACTCGATTTGGATTTAGATGTCAACATACTGGGTCACTAGAAATCAGCCATCCCGTGATGTTGCCTTCACTAACTGTCTGAATCATTGTCAAGCCAAATTGGCATGGTTCAGCTCTAATAATTTAGCATTGCGGTTTCCTCCCAAAAATATCACAACCTTTATTTCAGCTCCTTGTAATAAAACCAGAAATGTAAACTTTTTTTCATATTTAATATATATTTAATTCTTCATATTTAATGTTTGTAAAACGACACCGAACGAACTTATAGAAGTAGTTGCTCGGCTTCTATGTGACACATAGAGACAGTTTTATCGCTAATAGAGCCGCATAAAAGTGCTCCAGGATGTTTGGATTAGGCAGTTATAGGAACAACGACGCGTGCCTCATGCTGTCGGATTTCGCAGGTAGGTGACATAGCGTGCCGCGTGGAAACATACCGGTATACTCCTCAGTAGCTTGCTTGGTGCTATTAAGAATTTCTTTGGCTTATAAAAGCGCAATAAAGAAGCTATTGCTTAATGATTGCTTATGAGTGTTTAACGTGTTTCAAAATTCCGTTATAGTAGTCCATGATGGCAAATAAGCTGGTGGACATATGCAACTTACACCTTTTAGGGGGAAGTTAATTTTTGTGAGGTTGAGGATGGAACCATTAAATGATAAATGGAACGGAGAACAACATCAAAGAATTGTAGATAAGTTAACTAAAACTAAATGCCTTATGCAATGAGACGAGCATTTTATTTCACGTGTTTGACAATACAAAATAAAGAATTTGTAACTGAAATGGAAGCTGTTGATATTTACAGTAGGTGGTTGCAATTACTGTACAATTAGCATCATAACAAAATGCTCTGAAGTTAAACAAATAAATATTATTATTGATGTAACTAATTTTACAATTCATATTTTTAATGAAAATAAATTAATCGTGAGTTCGTTGAACTCTCTACAGCTCTTCCATCCATCAAAACCATATCCGTCATTTCAGCGTTCGTATAACGCTCCATATTGATTTGATTTGCTATCTAAGTACACGCAAAATCCTCCCTGTTAGGACGGAATGTGTAGTTTTACACTGAAAAGCAACCTTGCAACTGTCCGAGTTATTAGTCGACTTTTTCACAAGTAACTGTCCTTTGCCCCACTATCTGAAAGGTAGACTAGGGTCACTGATAACGAGAAAGCAGTATTGGTTTTGTTTTCGTAACCGTTGCGTCCCAATAACAAATGTTGAGATTCACACACCAGTGGTTCCTGCGCTGCCTAATCACAGAATCATGTAATATATAATGCTGTATAAAATTATACCTAACAGAACTTTATACCAAAATTCGGGCTATTTAAGTTATAAACTATGCAACGACTATAATCGTATATATATATATATATATATATATATATATATATATATATATATATATATATATATAAAGACAGTAAGGTGTAAATTGTCGTTAAGGAATATATTTTGTAATGCTGCAGTCATCTTTTCATTTCTTCAGTGCACGTTGTTTATCTATGTTATTCATTTCCTATTAACTATTATCTAAATCCTTTCTGAAATATATTGCAAACACACAACAACGTTTAATAATTACCACCACTAAAAAAAGTTGCTTTAATTAAGGCAAATCTCAGAAACTATTAGGATATTTTAAATCTCACTGGCAAACCATATTAACAAATTATTTGCTTAAGATAAACGAGTTTAAAACCAGCAAAGCTAAAAATTACTAAAGCAGAGAGAAAACTGAAGTTTAGAAAGAGAGTAAAGAAGCCCAGGAGATAACAATTTTAAGAATGATGCCAATAAGGAAGCAGAAATAGTATTTTATATAAAAATTGATGAGTTACGTCATAGTTACCTATGAGAAATTAGGAATAAAATTAGAAATAATAGTGTCCATTTTAAGAAATATTTGAGCAAATTTTGTCCTATAAATTCAAGTTTAAACGAAAAGAAGTAATACTTGATGTCCTTAGAAGTGTACCAAAGGCGAAAATCTCTGATATCAAAGGTACTTGTTTTATATGTATTCGTTTTCTAAAGCAACTAGTTACTTATATTTTACACCCATTAATACTTTGTATGAATCAAGTTTATAAGAAGGAAATTTTCAAAATACCTTAAAACTAGTTAACACTATTCCAAACTTAAGAAGTTCCACTTTTCAACCGCATTTCAGTTTCCAGTGGGAGCTTTTAGGTATGTTGTAGCTAAATCTACATTTGAAACATTTTATAAAGATAGATATTCGAAGGCTATATTTTTCTTCAACACACTTTTGAAAACTATAAACGTTTAAATGCTACATTTTCTCAATTTCTTCATTAAATCATAAGCATTTTGCAAATATTAATGGATCGTTCTCCCCTGAGTCAATGGTTGGTTCCTCGATGCTGTGTTTTATGACCATTGTTATTCTTAGCTACAACAAATTACTTACCAAGCAATTTGGAAACTAAGCTTTAGGCTCTGTTACCACAAGTTTTATTGCATCTCATAGCTTTTCTAGACACTCATGTGATATAAAAACTAATGTTTTTGCTTCCGCTGTGTCAATTCTAAATGCTTTATGTTAGCTGAAAAATATCCATCCCGATTTTCTTCATGTTAAAGTCAGTTTTGGAAACTATACTTCACAGCGATAAAGTACATCTTTAGGCGTTCCTATAGACACTGAAGTAGATTGGGATATACATATTGAAAACTTATTGAACAAGCTTATCCAGAGTTGTTCAGTACGAAAGCTACAACATTCTGTTTGCTGAAAAAATGCATAAAATATATCAGTTATCACTTACCATTATTTTTATAAAAGATGAAATGTTTGAGAATAAAGGGGTTTACCTCGCAGAAAATCTTCATCGATGACAATGCCCGGCCGTGTCACGCGGTTTTGCCTACATTATGTTACGTGGGCGGCGAGCTTCCGACTTCACAGCTGTTAGTTCCCACATGCACTACTAACAGTCAGGTCCTCTAATCATAAATTTACAGACGGCCATTAGTAGCTGAGGGTCAGCTTTTGTTGGAGGTTACACCAGGCTACGAAGTAAACCTGCATCAGAATGGCAACAAGTTGGCCAACACATTCGTACGTTTACACGAGATTATGGTAATGAGAGCAAAGGAATAGACTTTATAGGATTGTTTGTGTGTGTCTTAGCAGCTGAATTGTGCATACTAAAGGGCCTTCATCTTCTGTTGTAATTCTATGCAACTGCCAGCTGTTCTCCCACTAAACAGGGTCGTCAAACGGTTCATTTACTGTCGTCCTGAAGTTACATCAACAATTTTTCCAATTTTATAACAGTTACACTAACACATCTATACCTCAAAATACAACACAATTTCTTTAATATTTGATTGTAAGGTTCTAAAAATCCCTTAGATGAAACATCTTTGGAACATTTTGTGTTCAGCGACAGTTGGTCATATTATGTTTAAAGGAGTTGGTGAACCTTTAAAAAAAACAACAGAGAATCGTTGTGTGAAGAAACATGAAGCATGTTAATGGCAGCTTCAGTTAGTTATATTGTAATATGTTTTAGTGTTGAAACTGGTAATAGTCTTAGTCAACGTTCTTAATACGTGATGTATGCAAAGTGTCTAGCAAATGATAAGTATGAAGGTATACTATCTTTGAGAAATTAAATTAAATACATCAATATAAGGTTTAAACATGTTCTTCTCCTGACAGTTGACCGATTCTTCTGCAATACAGTACATTTAGGTTGTAAGCTTTAATTTGACGGCCACAACTTACACCACGACGGAACATTTTGATTTCCTCAATTACGACTCAAAGATTTTGATTAAAATTAAGAAGTTTAACATACTATGACAAACTAAATAGGTAACTGAATTTTCTAGAAAATTCGTCAGAACTCCTCTTCATTCTGCTTAACTGGAAAACCGAGAGATGGCCAAATTGTTACTGCACAAAAAATGTAGATTTCGTTCATACCCACACTTTATGTCGAACACATTTTTCTTTTTTTAGTAATTAATTACTTCTGAAATACGAGGGGTACTAATTATATTTTCAGCCTTGTCAACCCAGAATGTTGTAGGTGCCATCTGATGTTTCCAATGGAAAGCTTGATACTGTTGACCACAATCTACTTCAGACATTTGTCAATAGAGGTCATTTGTTTTGTTTACATTAACTTGAAAATCGTGGCTCAACAAAAACAGAGAACTAACTCGTGAAAGTGTTCCTGAAATGTTTTATTGCAAAATTTGACGTGGATTATCAAGACGAGTGCATCGGTCAAATAACTTCCACATTTGGCGACGAACCTCCATTCTTTGTCACTGTGAAACGCTGGTATAACGAATTTAATTGTGGCTGACATTCGCTCAATGAAGTAGTTCGAGAAGGTCGTCCAGAATCAGTTGGTGTGCCAGACGTCATTGATGCTGTGCAAAAACTACTAATGGAAGATCGTAATGCAACATATTGTGAGATAGAGGCAAGCCTAAGAATCTATAAAATATTACATGATTATTTAGCTGTATAAAAGGTTTGCTCTCGTTGGAACCCACATAATTTTACGAAATCTCAAAAAGATGCTCCTGTGTGTCGATTGGTGTTCAAAAATACTCAAGATATACAATGGCGATGTCTCAAGACATGAAGTTCATAAAGGCCGTCCAAAATCAGTTGTGTCAGAAAACATTGATGCTGTGCAAAAACTAATAATAATACAAGATCATCATTCGACATATTGTGAGATTGAGGCAATCCTAGGCATTAGTTACACCAGCATATATAAAAATTTCCATAATTATTTAGCCGTGGAAAAGAATTGCTTTCCTTGTATCCCACGTAATTTGACTCAATCTCAAAAACATTCTCATGTGTGTTGATTGATGTACAAAAATGCTCAAGAAATAAAATTATGGTGCCTCAAAAGACGTATATAAGATCGTAACAGGTGACGAATCATATATCTATGCCTATGAGCCGGAACGTAAAC
>CM060952.1:44289670-44292170 GCA_030765055.1 Mantis religiosa
GCTGCTGTTGTTGCTATTGCTGCTGTTGTTGCTATTATTTATTATTATTAATTCACATATTTAAATTCTAGTAACCTCGGCTTTGTAGGAATTCATATGCCTCTTTAAAATCAGCGTCTTCCATGAAGCAAAATCTAATGACGTTTCCCACTCCACACCATCCTTCACATAGATTCTTTAAACGCATTTTTTTCGCTTAAAAGCGGGCTCTCTTTTGATTGGGTTATCATACATTTAAGAATTTTCATTATAAATGAGGTGCACATCTTACATATTCTGGGAAAATCCTTGAAGATAATAGATCACAGCTTAATGTGAGAAAATAAATAATTTCTGGCGAATTGATTAGCGTATAAAATAAATCAATGTCACGGGTTGAATAGGTAAATTGTGAAAAAAAAAAAAAAAAAACAGGATTGTGGAATTTCATATGCCAATCGTAAATATGTCAAAACATATTTTTGTATGCAAGAGAAGTGCGCGGCTTAAAATGGCTTCTTATAAAATTTGGTGTGTGCATGTGTAAAGAGTGTAGACCACACTATATTCACCTTTTGTCCAGCTTAGCAAGGCAGAAAAGGATAGCTGTGTTCGAGATAGAGAGAACTTTTATCCGCATACGTGGCCACAATAGCCGTAGCCATGTTTGCCGATGACACGGCTCTGTTCACCTCGAACATAGATACTCTTGCTGCCTTTACTCTCCAAATGGCACTGAATGGTTAACATCATTGCTCGATACCTGGCGTATCGACTGAACACCACCAAATGTGAAGCCATGACTTTTATTCTTCGCTGATCGACACAACAATATGGAAATACTCAGATGCCAGAGTTAAATACATGATGTCAGACTTAACCATAGCTTATTTAGAAATTGCACCCCAATCAGAAACTAATCCGTGTCTATTCCCGGTGATACATATTCTATCGCTTAATGAACTGCAAATCCTGTCTGGAAATTGTACCCTGTATACGTATCTCATCCGTCCTTTAATAACTACGTCTGCTCGGTGTTCAACTAAAATTCAAGCTTTACAGTCTATTCCAAATATGCCCTTCAATTGCAGTAGACGCACCTTGGTTTGTGGCTAATTCCCAACTTAACCGTAAACTTGGATTATTCCCTATTCAGTACATTGAGATCGAGGCTACAAACTCCTTCCACAACGTTCGTGGGGCTGTGTTCCTTTCCTTTGGCCAGCAGATTTCCTCCTCACCAGAATGAAGAGCCTTTACCACAAAACATATTTCTACCCTAAAAAGTTGTTTCTCTGTAGAGTATTTACCTAAACAACGCCCTGTGATCAGTGCTACTGAGACACCTAATTCAGATCGCCCTCATTTCTGAGTATCTGATGTCATAATAATTTTCTCTTATTCTCAGTTTTGTATTTTATTATGAATTTGCCTGTGTTTCATTTTGTTTATGGCTCTTTCATCACCCACAGTATAGCAACGTGTACTGAGCGACTATTACCTTATTTTTTAAAAAAATAAGACCAGGGCGCTTTCGTTTGAAATTATTCGCTATACCATAAGTAAGTAACAAGGGTGTCGTAGGCAGAACTCATTAACGGCACCAAGAATTCCAGGTCCTTTCTTGCACATGCGTATTGATCCTTCGTCCGTATCTGAGCACTTGAAAGAAGAGCTAACTTATCATTCATTAGCTTCTACAGCTTCATACAGTGTTTTGAGGTCGTTTTGGTAGTTTTAACACAAATAAAAAAGCTGCATCCACCATTACAATTACTGTTTGAGATAGAAACTATCGTAATTTGTGACAGAAGCGAAAACTATCTAATTCTTAGCATTTTTTGAGATGGCTGTATAACGAAAACACCTGTTGCCTGAAAATTTAAATCTAATTGGTCCCACTGAGTAGATCTGCCATTTTGTATTCCAATGCACATGATAGATTGTTCCTTCAGGGGCTTGTTTAAAGGTGTGTGCCAATGTACGCCAATCAATGAAAGTCTGTAAACTCTCAAAAATTATTACCGCAGCTTTCTTATCAGGATATGATGTTTTTGGAATCGACATACATAGTGTTTGTCCCTTACAGCACTTTTGTACTGAGTTATCTACCCCTTCTCCATAAATTGTTCTACAAATCATCAATTAGGAGACATTCAAGAAAGGCATAAGTGACATAAATTCCAAAATAACTAGGGGCAGGTGACTCACTTGGTGTATATATAGATATTGTGACTTTGTGAGTTCGTAGAATTGGAAGTCCAATTGGCCTAAATTCTAAATGTCCTTTATTTGCGTAGCAATACACTCCGTAGCAGCAGGATTACATCACATATCACAACACAATCTTGCAAGGTCGGTGACAATAACAAACAGCTTACTCAACTTCCTATGTTTACAACACTATTGTTACAACAACAACTCTTCTTTCACAACCTGCCACTCCCAGCTGTTCTCTACTTACTCACTCTTGGCCAGTCGTCGCCTCTTTAAATAGCTCACTGAAAATTTCTAGATTATT
>CM060952.1:44297170-44479670 GCA_030765055.1 Mantis religiosa
GTAGCAAGTCTGCCTCACGTTCAAGAGGTCCCGAGTTCGAATCTCGATCAGGGTGAGTTACCTGGAAGAGTTATTTCCGGGGTTTCCTTTATCCTTCAAGACGAATGTTGGGTAACTCTAAGCTCTATGGACCCTGAACTCATTTGAGCATTATTTCACCCATTCCAATCATCGTCCGATAAGACTTAACGTTGGAGGACGTAAATTAAAAAAATCGACGGGTACGTGCATTCTTAGAAGCAAGAGGACATTTCAAGTACTTAATATGATTTTTCTGTGTTTACCATTATGTGTACCATTATGTTTAACACCTCTTAATGAGAAAACAAAGTATTATGGGACCTGTTAATAAGAACTTTTTTCCTTCTTTTGGTGTGAGGAACCCACACTCGAAATTTGTAAAAATATTTCTGAAACTTATCTTATTCCTCTAAACATTTATCTTCACCCAGAAAGCGAAGCTTACTAACTGAATGTTGAAGTCAAAAACAATCACGCTGTTTTTACTTTAGACCGTTTAAGAAACTATTATAAATACGTAAGCAAGTTTGGCAGGTATCTGAATAGATACCAAATTACATGAAATTACATATTTTACTGCTGCATATTTATTTATTAAGGAAGACAAATTTTAAAGTGATAACTACATTGTTGAAATTTGTACATACGTATTATTTTCACTTTTTTAGTTATGATATGATATATCTAATGTGCATGTTTCAAAATTTTACAATTTACAAATTTTGGCTACATTTACCTGTCATTACTTTGTTGCTACGTTAGCTTGCATGACACTCTGGTCTTTTGCTCTGCCAGGTGGCTCTTAACCTCCATACCTTCTTGTTTACTTTATTAATCTCTTGCTTCCCCCTCCTCTTCCTTTCTTATATTTTTCACATTTATGGCCCATTCTTATTTTACTTTCTGCAAGAACTCACCAATACTTCTTACCTTCTTTACCTCCCTGCCCGTTAACGTTTTTGTAACTCCTATCCTCTTGTCTACCTTCTCCCATTTTTCTTCGCAAACATTTTTTCTCGCTATTGCAACCTCCTCGCATTCTGTTACATAGTGTTCTGTGCTTTCTTTTCCCCCACACAATTCACAAATTCCCTTTTCCCTACCTCTTATACCTCTTAGAAATATCATTCCTGTTCTCCTCAGTGCTAACCCTTCTCTCTGTAGCCTATTGCAGTAATCTACATATGCTTCTCGTACCCAATTTCTTTTTATTTGCTTGCAAAATTGTAATGATTTCACATTTTCTAAACTTACCCATATTTCCTGTATTTCTAGATCTTCTATTCTGCCTTTTACTAATTTACCCATATCGTATGTATTCCTTTTCTCTAATCTCCATATATCTCCCATTCCTATTTTTCCCATAATTCCTCCTATCTCTGCCCACCAACTATTTGAGTTCTCTAATATTTTTTGCTGTCTCATGCATAATTTCATAATTTCCCCTTCTTCTTTAACCAAACACCTATACCAAAATTTATTACTCGTTCCATTATTATTCCATTTCTTCTTGCTTTCCTAATTCTACTAAAGCTAATTCCCTAGGTGCTGACCTTGGTAAGCCTAGTACCTCTTTACAAAACCTTCTGTAGTTTTGGTCCACCGTTTTGTTTACTCTGTGCCCCCCCCCCCAGATCTCCACTGCATACAACGTTTTGGAATCATCTAGTGTTTCGTACATTCTTTCTAAGCATCTAGCTGTCATTTCTAGTTTATATTTGCAAATTCTTATTCCATTTATTGCCGCCCTTCCTTTTGCTTCAGTTTTTATCCTGTGCGCTCCCCACTTTCCATTGTTATTCAACCTTACTCCTAAGTATTCATTCATTGACTAGTTCTACCCTTTTGCCATTTAGTACCCAGTTTTCATATTTTTTTCCTTTAACTCCCTTCTTGAAGACTATAACTTTCAACTTATTTATGTTTATTTTTATTCCCAACTCTTCACAAAATTTCTGGATTTAATTTATTGCCTTCCGCAATCCTACTATCGTTATAGATCCTAACATTAAGTCATTCGCATTTAGCAGTCCAGGTACCTCTTTGTTTGCTATTACCGGACAGTGCTGATTTTCTTCTTTAACCTTGTCAATCATCTCATCTATAAATAAGTTAAATAAAATTGGACTCATTTTGCATCCTTGTCTTAGGCCTTAGTATTTTTTCCATATTTCACACAATACTACGTAATTTCACACATTGTAGCATTGTTACGGAATAATTATAAATTTATCGGTTAGTAGAGCTTTTATTTACTTACTCTTTAATTCTGTGATGGTATTGGAGGAATAAGATCGATTGTATTAGGGTTTTATTACTTTACATTCTCGCCAATACATTCCAGGTAAAGTGACCGCCCTAACATTCACCTACCAGCCACGGGCAGTTCGAATCAGTCCAACAGTATTCAAATCCAGGACTTCTCACACAAGAGCCTCACACGTTACCGTGGAGATATCCCCATGCGTGCCCGTATTTTGAGTAATTCTATTGTGAAAATGCACTGTACAAACACAAAGTCTTCTCTAAGAAATTGATTATTAACAAATTTATATGTAGCAAATACTAGGCATACCCCCTAATTATTAGTAACCACTTAAGCATTGATTTCGACCTAATTTGGGCCGGCAATGTTACTTGAATAAACAGTCCTTGCCAGATTACTGATTGCATAACCATGTACTCATGTACACACTGCACACACCCGCCTACAAGCACATACTAATACATACACAAATGTTGTAATAACATTATTTCTTTTCGGATTCAAGATACCCAAAAACTACATAGTGTTTGTGGTAGAGAAACTAAACGTGAAATGCAACTGTGGCCAATGTTCTCTTCGCTACATGCCACCTTGGTTATATGTGATACATATTTTGTACGGCCTTACGTGTACATACCGTAACTGGACCATGAACCGAAGTTCATTATCCAATCGCAAGCAGCTGAATGTTGATCAGAAGGGAGACCTACGTCAATCGTTACAAGTTTGAGCTTTATTATTAGGTTGTCTCGTAACGTCGGTTATTTTTTATTTATTTTTTATTTTTATTTTGGAGTTTCGGAAAATATATTACGTTTCTTTGGTTTGGCAAACTATTTGTGGGATTCCATGACTAGTGTTGCGTATATTGCGAAAATGTATCAGTCTTCAGTTGTTAATGAACCATCACAAAATGGAGATTAAGTTTCAACTTGGAGTTCTTCTAAAACATTATTACAAACAAGATAATAAGCCGCTGCCGCAGCTCGAAGAATATGGGAACGTAGAGTGGATATCTGTCGTCAGCCAATCAGTAATCTTATGGATGCAATATTTTTCAATAGAATTGTTACGAGGGCTGTTCAATAAAAAATGATCATAATTTTTTACAATTACAGTCATAATTTTTCGCACTAAAATTCAAAGTTATTGTATTCTGTTAGCTTAATGTTAAACAAACACTCCGTAGTAGTTTCATTGTTGGTACTCCTGGTTGCACCTGTGAGAACCATGCAAGTTCAGACATGTTCAGGATCGCCTACCGCTGTAATGGAGCTAACATGAAGTTAAAGTTGATGTTAGAGAAAGATCCGGAGTTTCTTTCAAACGTAATCGCTGCTGATGAAACTTGGCTACATTATTTTGATCCTGAGAGCAAACTGCAAAGCTCAGTGTAGAAATCTCCTTCATCACCAACCACCCACCCCCCCCCCAAAAAAAAGCAAAAGTGGTTGCTTCTGCTAGGAAAGTTATTTGATATTCATGGAAGGATTTATCAGCATGTTGTACCTGCACACACATCAGTAACTGGATAATACTACAGGGATGTCCTTAAAACATTGCAATTCCATATCAAGCACAAAAGACCACATTTCCATGAAGCAGGCTGGATGCTGCACCACGATAATGCGCGGCCGCATATTGCCAATGTTGTTGCTGAATATCTTGCAAAAATTAACGTGAAGTACATTCCTTACACTCCCTATAGTCCGGATTTAGCCCCATGTTTCCCCTTTGTATTCCCTAACTTGAAGAAACGCCTTCGTGGGAGGCATTATCCATCATCAGAAGCAGTGGTGAAGGCTACGGAGGCGATTTTGAAGGATCTCTCAAAAATGGTTTCAAGCATCTCTTTGAAGACTGGCAGAAACGCTGGCATAAGTACATCGCATTCCAGGGAGACTATTTTGAGGACCATCAAAATGATGAGGATGAGTAAAGGTACGTTGTCAAAAAAGGTTGTGATCATTCTTTATTAAAGAGCCCTCGTACCTATGATGAAAAATGGATATATTACCGAAACCCTGATGCCCGCTAACCTGCCGAAGTCATCGTTAGAAAGAATCAGTTCGGTGCCAAAGTAATGTGCTTCTGAGGAATTTTGAAGGTGTGATTTACTGGAATTTTGTTCCAAAAGGGCGGGCGATTGATACGGATCTTCATTTTCAACAACTGGAGCGAGTTCATGAAATTTTGAGACAGAGATACCCAGCATAGTTAACTGAGTTAGAGTTTTATTGCAATAGGACAATGCAGTACCATATACTACACGAACAATCATGGAAAAAATTCAGGATTTGGGAGGAGTCAAACTGCTATCTCACCCAGCTTATAGCTCTGACCTCGCGCCAATTTATTATCATCCTTTCCAACACATGGCCCATTTTCTACGCGGAAGACATTTTCACAGCTTTGAAGCAATGCACGTAATTGTCACCGAACTTTTTGTATCAAAAACAAGAGACTGGTGTCATCGTAGCAAAATAAATCTAGTTGAACGATAGTTCAAATACCGTTGAATCTAATGGTCTATAGTTTCAAAATTAGTAAATTACTTGTCATAACACACTTGAAATAACTATTTTTCTTAAAAGACATTACTTAGAAGACCATATCTGCTTTTTTCCCGTAACTTATGGAAGAGAAAAAGAGACAGTATTATTCTTATCGAGCCATGTTTTCTAGTAAAATCGCAGCTCAGTCTCCAACTTGAGGGCGACAATGGCCTCGTACTCTACTATTCAATTACGTTTTTTACTCCAGAGAGACCATCGTAGGAAATGTACAGTGGGGAAGTAAAATTCAAGTTGGAATCGCTCCTTAACTAAACTCTTCGTGTGTTTTTCTTCACAAGCAAATTCCTGAAATCTCTTTGTTTGTTCACAAATAGCAAAGAAAAGACCCTTCAGTTAAGACAGGGTACGACGCAGGGCGAATAGGAAGTTGAATAATAAAAAAGAAACATGGAGAATCAATGCGAACGATGCCGTCAGCAAGAGAGAAGGAAATCTTCTTCGCATTTCCTTTTGTCTTCTGAATTTTTTTCCACTTCCATCAAGTTGGCTAGTGACAAAAATCCTGTTCTTTGCATTATCACTCAAGTGTCGCATTTGCAACCCTTTGAGGCAATCGTTAAGAATGTGCCTCCGCCTTTTTATCCCTCCAAACTCTAATTTTAATTCCAAGATTATCTCTGCGCCCCCATTAACTCAGTGACCATTGCTGTGTCAGCGCTGTTCTTGAAACGGTTGAGGATTAACCTATTTTTTTTCCGAGTGAATGCCTTTTGTCATGCGCAGGTACTTTTTGAAGCCAAAAGCTATGGGAACGTTCCTTAGCACAGAAGACAGGCATATGCAGCTTCTCGTTGTTGGGAAAATGGTTAAACAAATGCATTATCTTCGCATGACTTAGCTTTCACGTATTTTACACTGGTTATACAGACTAAACTTATTCAGTTAATTTTTAGTTTTGTTAGTTGAGCTTTTACCAATGCAATGTGTACATAATTTGCTTCCTTCAATGTGCATTTTCTCACCAAATCTTCAATTTCCCCCCATTAATTCTTTCCTTCTTTATTAGAAGATTTATTATCTTCCTTTTCATTTCTGCTAGGTCGAAAATGAATTAATTATATAAATTTATCGTTATTGTTTCAAATTATTTGAAATTTATAAACCATACCACTTCGAGTAAATTAAATTTAAACTTTTACATAGCAATCAGGGTTTGATGTACAATACTTCGCAAATATAAGCATAACTTTAAATAAATTATAAACATAATACAAATTTATTAGAATATTGTTGTGAAAAACAATTATTTATACCTCACAGTTATAGCTTACATTTTTTAAAACAAATAATGATTTATTAAGTCCTAAAATAATATGAAGGGTCCAGGGAGAAAACCAGCTAAGTCACTTTCTTTTCTCTAAATGAGTGACATGTCACTGGATACTCCATGGTAAGTACCATCTTTTAAAGGTATGAAACAGGACAAAACTGATTAGTCATGGGGCTTTTTGACTTTTAAATTTTGGTGTACAGGAAAGGAACCGGGTAAGTCAAATTTTCCCGCGAAAGTACCAGGTAAGTCATCTTTCTGCCAACAGAGACAGTGCAACAGCCATTCTTATATGGAATGTGATAAGAATGCTTGTCTTTGGAATTTGAAACAAAGAATAGAAACCCTAAGAGAAGATCATAAGCATGATTAGAAATTCAAGAATCGAACCTTCACCTTTTATTGTTGGGAATGTTTGTCAGGAAATTGTGTATGGCTGGAAATCTTTTTTAGGTCAGAGCCTGTGACGAAATTTCAATTTAAGATCCAGCCCGTCAAGGTAATTTGCACCTCATCCGAACACCCACGGCTGTTGAACTGGTATCTCCAATGTTATAAGAAAGCCTGAGAAAGATGCTTCAACACAGAGACCAGAGGAATTTGAGCTGTCTGCTTTGGCTTATTCTGATAATTGCAGTAAAACCATTACTCTGCCCTTAAACATTTCTGATAGCACTGCTTATACGAGGGTTATTCATAAAGTAAGGTCCGATTCGCCGTAGCTCATCGAATTTCGCGTGAACATTGAAACGTGCATGCGGACCAACTCCCGGCATGCCTTGCGCGTAAACAATACCATTCGCATTGGTAGTGGTTCAGTGAGCTGTTAACAGTGACAGTTAAAATTTTTTTTCAAACAATGGAAATGGCCGCCTGTGATTCGGCTTTTGACAGCAAGGAACATTTCAGCAGCGGACATTCATCGACAGATCAGTGAAGTGTACGGCCTCAATACGATGAGTGACAGCAAAGTGCACAAGTGAGTTCGAGCTTTCAAAGGCAGACGCAACAATGTCCATAATGAACCGCGATCAGGCCAGCCATCAGTGATCACAGAACATTTGGCCAATGCCGTGAATGAAAGCATCCGTGAAAACCGCTGATTCGTAATTTCCACTTTAGCAATGGAATTTCCGGAAGTGGGTAGAACAACTCTGTACAAAATTGTCCCTGAAAAATTACAATTGCGCAAATTGTGTTCAATTGGGTCCAAGGCTGCTTACTGAGGAAGACAAAATGACAATAATGGCTTGTGCACTGAACTTTTTGAATCGATATTATGAGCAAGTACCTCATGACTAACTTCCGATGTGCAATACAGAATAAGCCACGTGGATATCTGAGGTCTGGAGTGTTGTTGCTGCATGACAATGTCAGACCACATTCTGCCAGGTGAACTCAAGATCTCATCAGCTCTTTTGGATGGAAACAGATTGACCACCCAACGTATAGTCCAAATCTGGCGCCCAGCGTTTTTCACTTGTTCCACTACCTAAAGGAGTTTCTCGGTGCCAAGCGCTTCCGCACAGATGACGAGGTGAAAGAAGCAGTTGAAGACTGCATATCCTCTCAGGCGGCTGACGTGTATGACGTCTGTAAGCTGAAGCTTGTGGAGTGCTATGACAGATGTTTAAGCAAATATGGTAACTATGTAGAAAAATAGAGAAAGATGTGAGGAATCCAATACAAATTTTTGCAAATATCTATGATGGTTTAATTTATAAAAAATAATGTACCTTCTTTAGGAATAATCCTCGTATTATCCAGTATACGTAACACACTTCTGCGTTTTCCTCGGGTCCTCTACAAATATAGTAACACAATAATTGTAAGTGCAAACAAAATCTCTGGTAGTCTTCTTTTTGTTTCAGACGACTTGCCTGGCTTTTGCCCTGAAAATAAAAAATGCTAGTGGAATGAACTCTTTTGTTTGGTGCAATGTTATTGACTTAACGGACAGGAAGTACCACTTGATTTACTACATGTGACACATAATTATCTCACTGTGTTTGAAAGAAGTGTTTTATTTGTGAATCAGTCATTTGGTTTTAAAATTAAATTTTCGTTTTATGGCTTTCTTACAAAAAGTAACTTACCTGGTTCTTTCCCTGGAACCTCCGCATATAGGCATTAGATAGTTTTCCCGCTTCGGGTAGTGTCTGCCTCTCGTTCAAAGAGTACCGAGTTCGAATCTCGGTCAGAGAGAGTTATCTGGACAATGATTTTTTCGGGAGTTACCGTTACCCTAAAAGACGAATTCCGGGTAACTCTAAACTCTGTGGACCCTGGGCTCATTTGAGTATAATTTCCTTCATCGTCCAATGTGGCTTAATACTTGTGGATATAAATTTTAAAAAGTAGTACACTATATAGCTAAACGTCTAAGCATTATTTTGGAGAAAAAAGATGTTAAACATTATGCTGAAATGTCTCACTTACTATTTTACAAAGTATGAATTTTATTGTTTAACGTACATTGAACGAAGCAACAAGTACCAGCTGTATAACATCGAAAATTGATTACGCTTTTGAAGGTCATTTAAGTCTAACACATTTAGTTAAAACGTTTCCAAAAATCTCAAAGTGGAAAATATATTGGGAAAAACAAACTTAAATCTTGGACAAACTTCCATTTGATTTGTGTCTTGAATTCTTAAAATAGTTCTCTTTCATGTTCTCAGAACAGTAGGTAATTATTTTTCATTGTAATTTAGGTCAACAGCCAGTTGTTTTTGACTTGATACATATTCCATTTTAAGGAGTACACACCAGTGTTCACGTACAGTGTGTAAATAGGGACAATTTTTAAATTAAAATATCCATCCATCGAAGCAGTAAGATTTAAGACATATAGTGTGAGGTTCATTTACAACTTAAACTGTATTTTCTGTAATAAATATGAACAAATTATACTGTTTAAACATCCATTTTTGTTAAAAATAGAATGTGTTTAATGCTAAGTCTTGATATAGGAATAAAAATTCAACTGGGGCATTAAAAAGTAGTCAGTACTTCTTCTAAACGGTGTTAAGTGAAACACAGAATGACCCTGCACATGCCCGCCTCGGTAGCGTAGATGGTAGCGTGTCTGCCTCACGTTCAAGAGGTCCCGAGTTCGAATCTCGGTCAGGGTGATTTACCTGGATACGGGTTTTCCGGGATTTCCCTTATCTTGAAGGACGAGTGCCGGGTAACTAAGCTCCATGGACCCCGGACTCATTTGAGCATTATTTCACCCAATTTATTCATCGTCCGATATGACTTAACGTTGGAGGACGTTAAAGAAATCCTGCAAGTAATAGAGAATTAAACATTTCTGTCAATTGCAAACAAATATTAGACTATTGAAGTTAGGTAAATGTTGTATCTTAAGGAGATAAAAACATTATATTTTTGCAGGTTGAATATCCTCTCTACCAGCTATTTACATTCAGTCTCTTTGGAATAGAAGCGACGAGAGATTCAAAAAGTGCAGTTCTCTGCCACATTTCCTGAATATGTATCTAGAGATTTTCAGCAATTCTCTCTACTCTACAAACCAACTCATTTGCGTAACAGCCTAAATGGTTCTTTGGGGGACTTGCATTTGTTTACTTAGCAGATCAAGTGAGAAGAAACATTTCAGAATGTTTGCTCCTTCAAATTTCACGTTACTGTCCATGTGTAAACAGTGTTTTCATGGTCTAATGATGTTCATGACATTGTCAGGAAATACAGAGACAACATTTGGTAAAATAGAATCGTCGGAAACCACTACACGTTCCCCTGAATTAATTCTTGGAGAGAGTTTGATTATATCGCCCAAGATCGTCTGAGGACATTCACCCCCAGAAAGCGACATAATTATGTCGTCTCCATGTAAAGGACGTTCCGTATTCTGTCCTGAAGCGTGTCTTGTCTAGTCGCCAAGATATCATCGATCTGTCTTCTTCAGGTTAGAGTACTTTCTCATTGGAGCATACCACGATATTCTAGGATTCCTTCGACTTTGGGAGGAACTGGAGAGCAAGCATTTTAATGTCCTCTGATATTGTCTTAGCTTCCTTTGTTATGTACTGGCAGTATGACGTCTTCTACGATATATGAAGCAGAACCGAAAGGATCTTACCTCGTATAAAGTAGATGCAATGTAACTGCATCAACATCCGGAGTGCTAACTTCTGTACTTCCGAGCTTGCTTTAAGTTCATCTTCTCCATCTTCCTGAAACCGCCGTGTTTGCTAATAAAATACAGTCCTCTTCTTTACTAAAGCAGGAACCCCAAGGGGCTTCCTTTAGTCCTCATCCGTTCTTTCTTAACGCTATTCCTATTTTATTTACAAGACACTCAAAGAAAGTCGTTCGTCATTTTGTTCTTTGAAACTGTTGCAAATCTCGAAAATTTATATACGTAAATGAACATTTTACCAGAAGTTGAAATGTTCTAACCATTCCATTCTCTTTTCAGCCTCACCTCAAATTTCATACAGCCCGGTAACATTTTAAAGTAATCTTGAAATAATTTATCGGCTATATAAAATAAAATCACAATCCATTTAAGTGAACTGCGAATTAAATAAACCTTATGTTATGTACAATATGCTCTATGAGCAGCAGCAATCAGTGATTCACCTGTATTAAAATACCACTTTTCTAAAAGATATAAAGATAAATACACAGCATCCAGAACAGAGTAGATACCACCACACCTAAGAGTTACCAAATATTGTAAAGAAATAAATATTAATATTACATTAACAGTAACCAAGGGAATTCACAGCTCTCCACCCTGGACATTTTTTAAACCACACATATTACTGGATATGGCCAACCGGATTAAAAGTGACACCAACTCTGTTCAGTTTAAATGCTTATTTCATGAATTAATAAGTATATACCCAAAACACTTTGCACTTTACACTGATGGCTCAAAAACTGCAGAAGGGTGAGGCTGTGAAATAGTACCTACAGATAAAGTTACTTCCTTTAAATTTCTATATGCCTTTCAGTGTTTTCCTGTGAGCTTCATGCAATTATACATTCCATGCTTACAAATACAAAATTCTGATAAGAACCATTTCGTCATTCTTTCTGATTCCATGAGTTTTCTAAAGGCAATATGTGACACTTGGACTACAGATAAAATTTATTCAAGATATATAGATACTACACCATAATCTGAAAACTCAGGGTAAAGACATAATCTTCATATGGACACTGTCTCACAGAGGTATATCAGGTATGAGAAAGCTGAAAAAGAAGCCAGAGCTATTGCGAAGTAACCAACCTCCACCTCTTACATACGTAAACCTCATCGAGACCTTGAATCAGTCATAGCCACCAAATTCAAAGCAATATAGAAAAACCATTGGAACAACACATCCACCAACAAACTTTATGAAATAAGGTCAATAAACAGCCAGAATGATCTCTACAATAAATTACAAATTACAGAGGAAAGATCAAGTTAAAGTATCAAGACTAAGAATAGGACATACAAAACTAACATATTCCTACTTACTGTCAAAAGAAGTGCCACCACCTTGTATGTGTGTACATGCCCTTTTTCAATTAAGCATATTGTATTTCACTGCACGAAATACAGTTATGCCAGAAAAAGGCACAATATTTCAAGTAACATGTTATTAACACTTACAGACACAAAAGGTTTAGTTAATTTGTTAATGTTCTTTAAGTAAATTTGTATATATGACTATGTAACTCTCAGAATTCAAGTTGCTGTCATGTTATGTAAAACTGATTTTCGATTCTCACAGTATGATGTAATATTATTGCAATACTCAAATTTTCAATGTGGTCGCTATAGGACCAAGGAGTTCTGCGACCTAACATAAACTGTCTAAAAATAGAAATAAACAAATTTATGTTATTATACCAATGAATTTTGACTAGAGTTTTTCTTTATGCTCATCTATTTCTTCCAATTTAATTGAATTTAGCTATTTGTACGCTAAGTTCTTGCATTACACCCTATTCAGGAAACAATCTCGTAATTAACAGATGCTGGGTGGCCTTGTTCGCGAACTTCTTCACTCTTCCTCCTGGTTTTTCTTAAAGATTTCAAGAAATAAATATGGAAATATTGCAACCTACGAGAAAGGAATTTTATTTAAGAGATCGCCGGAGGGAAATAGAAAGGTCAGGAGAAACTGAAGATACGTATTACCAGACTTGAGATAACCTATTTCAAGACGCACGACCGATAAATAAAAGTTAATGAATATCAGAAGGAAGAGCAGAAGCCATCGAACGACAGCCATAGGAGCTACATGTGAGGATCAGATTACTCAGAAACCAATGATTAAGGAGAAGAGGAAAGATGATGTCTTTCCGGATATCTGGATCTGAAGAACTGTTTCTACTTAGGCCAGCCACTTTATCAGATAGATACCAGTAGGGGGAAGCTTTGATTACCAGTTGCAAAAGAATTTAAAATGTTAGGAAAGAGTCCTAAGTAGTTTTCTTTAGTAGCAAATTTAGTTGTTAGATTGGTTTGTATTACAGAGATGAATGATAGTATTGTAAAAGCTATTAATGTTGTAGTAGAAATGTAGATTTTAATTGTATTGTTGGAGTAGAAGCAAAGTAGAAGAAAGACTGATTTTAGATAGACTATATGAGTAAATTTGTAACGCTTCTGGAATCCATTAACCGGTATAGTCAATTATTTAAGGTAGAAAATAGATTATAGCTGCAATATTTGTATAAAAATGTTTAATTTGATTTGAAAAATTAACAAAGGGGAATACATCGTTTGACAGGAGGGTGTGACACAGATTGCAGATTCCAGGCTATTAGATATATAGATTTAATTTTATTTCAATTTTACTTTTGTGTTTCTTTTTCTCTTTCTCATCATCTTTTAGTTGGATCCTTAAGGATACCTATGATAAAAATTTTGAAATCCTGAACTAATAACGCCAGTTTTTTTTAAAGATTTTTACCACAGTTACAAATTAGTGTAAATATGGTACAGTCAAATTTTGTCAATTTCACTTTGATAGTTTGGAAAATGTGGTCTAATTTATCAATTTTTACGTCATCTAAAAAGCCCCTTGCAATAAAATAACTTATATTTTGGTCTAATATTTTAACAGCAGGTTCCCAATACATCCATGTCCTTTAATTTGCCCTAGGTTTCTCTGTGTGTCAATAACTTAAGGCTCCAGAAATTTTGAAATCTGTGAATATCTCTTTCGCCTAAAATTTGAAAATTTTCTGTTTTGAAGATAAGAAAGTGTGCTTCAATGTAACTCATAATAAAACCCAGGGTAATTACTATTCACTGTGTCTCTATGAGCATGCACAGCAAGTTTCACTAGTCTTAACACTAAAACTGAAGCGCAAGGAGCATTTAAAATGATGATGAGCATAATCTATACTCAAGTTTGTTGAACTCTCTGTATTGTTACATTACTTTTTCATCACCTTTCAATGTTTAGAAATTTATAAAAGCATAAGGTACGCAGTTTCTCACTCTCATTGACAAATTAAGACCTCAATATTGAATTTTAGCAAAATTTAGTCACTCCATGAAGTCTAGTTTAACATGCACACACAGTTATTTCCATTCAACTGAAAATAAAGATAAAGTGTTAAAATATGGAGATAATCTATATGTAAACCGCTGAATAAGTAGGTGTTCATTAAGAAAAGAGGATGGAGAAATTAAAAGATATTCCTGAGCGTGACGAACACTTGCTAAGATGAAAAATAAATAATGTTATATCAAAGTTGTTCACGTCTATATTTCACATGGACTGCTTCTTGATATCTCATGAACCTAAAGTAACATATAATTTTATAAAAAGTCGTCCTTAACATTTATATATGGGTAAAGGCCATAAACAAAAAAAATTGTGTGTAAAGCCAAATTGGTTACCTAAACCAGATACTGCTAAACATGTCACTTACAAGTTCCTTCAGCTCGGACTGCATAACAGTTTCTCTAAATACTCGTTAATTTTTAGTCCTCAAAGTAGTTCTAAAATTTACATTTTAATTTCAATGTAATTGTGCTAAATTGTTATGCGCTACTAGAATTTATCCTTTCAGTTAAATTTTCTATCAGGATTTGCGTTATAGGAGAATTCAAATGAAATTTTGTGTATATATTGTGATAGATGTATGAGTTTATATTGGATAAAATAACACAAAACAAAAACTGCATATCTAATAATCGAGTTTCTGGAATCCGTACTAGGGCTTACTTTATCTCACTTCTATCTTTATTTATTTTGAAATCAAATAACATAAAAACTTTTACAAATTTAGCAAATATAATCAACTTGCTACCTTAACTAATTAATTAACCTTACAGGCTACTAGATTCCAGTAACCTTACACATCTACTCATCTAATCTATTTAAAAAGTATTTGTTCTACTTTACTTCAACTGCAGTAATATAATTAAAATCTACGTTTCGAGTACCAAATTTGATACTCTATGCTGATGACGGGCCGAAATGACCTTGTTGTCGACGGGCCCTAAAACACTACACACTCACTCACTCACTCACTCACTCACTCTATGCTGATGATGTACCAATAATACAAGAAAAATAAGAAAGCCTTCAAAGTTCCACGTACAAAATGTATTTACTGTGAAAATAATACAGTCTAAATATATCCACAAAGAAAACGAAATTAAAACGAAATTAGTGGCACATCGAGGAAACTATCCTGTAAGATAAAACAAAGCATTGAAAATAAATCCCTGGAACAGCTTTCGAATTTCAGCTATTTGGGCTGTAATGTAAGCTTTGATGTAGACAAATACGTGGAAAATAAAATAAATATATTTCATCAGATACGCAGAACTATAACAAGAACATTGAGAAACAAGGGAAGGAAAGAAACAAAGGTAAAATTTTATAAACCGATGGTAGTTACAATGCTCATGTATGAAAGTGAGTCCTGGATATTAAAAGAAATAGATGGAAGTAAGACATGGGCAGCAGATATGGGGTTCTTGAGGAGAGTTAAAGAATGTACTAGACGAGATTTAATAAGAAATGAAACTATTCGAGAGGAACTGGGCATATATAAGTTACAGGACAAAATAGAAGAAAATACACAGAACTGGAAAGAACATTTCCATAGAATGGACGAAGAAAGAGTATCGGTTTAATAAGAAGATATAATCCTCTTGGAAGAGATGTAGGACGACCTAGAAAAGGATGGGAATAGTTGATGCAATGCGAAGACAGAACAGGCAGAAATGCCTAATCCCTGAAGTGAAGAAGATCTACGTTTTCACAACAGATTTGGCTACTATAACAAACTATGAAACACTGTTTCCTAAAATTTTAAATTTGCTCTTCGGCAACTGGTATACAAAGCTTACTCCTACTGGTATCCATCTCCTAAAGGGACTGGCATCAGTATATGGAGCTGGTTCGTCAGTTCCAGATATCCGGGTTGTCATCGTTCCTCAACTGCATAATCATTTGTGTCTATCCGCTCTAATTCTCTCAATGCACCTCCTCTGGTTTTACTGAGATTCTCCTTCTTTCGGTGGCTTACGTTCTTCTTTCCGATTTCCATAATTGGTGTCTCGTATTCATCAGTCATGCCGGTCATTATGTCATCCCAATTCTGATAATCTGCATGTTCAGTTTCTTCTGGTGTTAATATTTACCTCCGAAAATCTCTTAAATAATATTCTTTTGTCGTAGGTTGAAGTGTTCTTATATTTATTTCTTCAACTCTTTTGTCGCCGACTATATATTTCTCTAACGCCCTAGCGGATACTATCTGAGACATATTTCCTAAATGTGCATAATCTTCTGCTTCCTTTATGATATTGTTACTCAATCGGCGAACTTGCGGTCGGCTGCGGGAGGGGATGGCTAGTGGAGGGGAGGCGTGTGGCATCGGGACCGCACCCTCGCCCGTCAGCTGGCACCTGCGGAGGCGTGACAGGGTGGAGAGAGGGGAAACCACGGGGGTGGTTGAATCTTTGTTTCCCCCTCCTCCTGCCGCCTGAAAGAACGTGAAATCTCCGGAATATATTTCCTCTCCATGATAAAGAATTCTCTAGAACCAATTAGCCACCTATAAATAGAAGCACGATGCGGCCAGGAGTTCAGTTCTTGGCGAGCAGCCGTGAAGAGCGCCATGCTAGCGAACGGACTGTAAGACTGCGTACGTGTATCAGAGGAGTTGCACATAATTGCGAGTGTGGAGTGGACCTGTGATAGACCAACTGGTGGATTGTAATTGTGTGCGCTACGTAATGCTATGTAATCGGCAAGTGTTCCAACTGTAATTCGGTGGAAATAAAGAACATTTTAAGTTTGTGCAATTGGACTTTTAATTTCACGAACCCACAAAGTCACAATATTCTATAAGCATTTCCCTTGAAGTTTCCTTTGACCGTCTTCTACTAGTTCACTATACTTATTTCACTCAAAAGTAACAAATTCAGATGAATCTAAACAGTTGCATTGTTCACATACATCTCAGTTCCTCTTTCCTAATCTTTTTAAATATACATTTTATGGACCATGTTCTGTATCAAAGTTAATGATTCCTTTTTTTGGTTTTATATGTTCCAATTTTAGCCTCTCTGAGATGTCTGGAAATAAATTATGTGCTCTTCTTCCTAAGTGTGCACTATCCCACCCGTCTTGCCATTCTTGTGGAAAATAATGCCAAACTTCTTTCTTATTTCTGCATCTTTACCTCATAATTTTAAAAATTACCCATATTCTTCCTTCTTTAGCCAATAAGTTTCACCCCTTAATCTAGTTATATAGTCAATAGGCCCCGTTCCCGCTATTATTTGTAGGGCCAAAGTAGATGTCGTTTTTTCAGCTCCGCTGCTGAGAAGAGTCTTTGTCTCTGAGGAATTGAACCTTAACCTATGAGCCATATACTTGATCGATATCATATAATCTCTATTACAAACCTCATATGGTATATCCTTGTTGCTATGAAAGGAATTCTGCAGCTCTTTTGTACAAAGGACGCTAATTTCATAACAATTACTGCCTTTTCTTTGACAAACTTCATATGGCGGTTTAGAAATAATTGTAAATCTAATTCTAGGTTTATAGTGGATAGAGAGAGTCATTAACCTTAGTTATGTAAAACACCGAAGCTGCTAACAGTGAAGTAAACTAATAATTAAGAATTACTAAACGCTATAGCAACAGCTTCATTATCACTTATCTTATTTAAAATCATTGGGACCAGTTTCAAAGCAAAATATGCTTCATTTTCAACCTGACACACTGACTGACCTTGACCAATTCCGGAGTTTGAAGAATAGCTCCATATCTTACTGCTATCTACCGGAGACAACACAAACTTATTGATGACATCTAGTTGCAGGATATCAAAATTCATCAGGCGATCATTATTTTTCAAAATAAATATGTTTTTCCAAAACCATTGGCACCTCAAAATAAATACATCATAAAAATTTACTGCAGTTTTCTAAAAGGAGTTCACTAAACAAAAATTCTGGTATTTATCATGTTAACTGTTTAGAATGGGATAAAATGTATATTGGTAGAACAAAACGTAATTTAGAAACCCGGGCGAAGGAACGTTTCAGAAATATTAAATATAACCAGACAGATAAATCGGCAGTGGCTGATCATTTTTGGTCAGTTAATCATGAAATAAACCCAGAAGTTAAATTATTGAAACAATTGAACGAACTGATAGATTTAATAGTTTGGGAGAAAATATTTATTTAAAAAAAATAAAGGATCGCGTGATGAGTTTTGATAACCCACAACTAATCAATAAGTTTGTGTTGTCCCCGGCAGATGGCAGTAAGATAGAGAGCTATTCTTCAAACTCCGGAAGTGGTCAAGGTCAGTCAGTCGTGTGTCAGGTTAGAAATTGAGCAGATTTTGCTTTGACACTGGTCTCAAGGATTTCAAGTACAGATGTATTATTTTATCTTGACAGAAATCCTGCGCGGTAGGGATGAGTAGCAGCTGTGGTGGGGATAGTGCACCTATAGCCACAATGCGTCACACGCGTGAAATTATGAGCGGGCAGGGCAGAGGATAAGGTGTCTAAGAACAAATTTCATTCTCGAAGCCAGTTTTGCAGCTCTTATAAACTAAGATGTAATTCTTACTATGGTAGTAATCTCCACACTCTTGTTGGACCTTAAATAGTACATAGGCATTTGGAACAAAACCCTGTTCTCCTCCAACAGACATGATAAACAACTGTCGGCCTTTCAATATCGCTGCAGAGTCCCTATAACGTACTTCACTCTAGGCATATGGTCCAGTATGTACTGTTTTTATATAAGCTTCATCCATATAAACTATATAAGCTTCACTTCGATATCTCCGAATATTTCGTAAATAATTAAGCCTTTTTGCATGTATGATGCGATGTTCAATTACAATTGGACTGTGACGCTTAGTTTTTTTTCTTTCAAATAATCCTAACTTCAAAAGAACTCTTCTTAAAGTTCAGACACTGCCTTGGAAGTCAGTAGAGTTTTTAGCTTCATAAGAACTTTCTTCAAAGTTGGTCTTTGTTTTTTATGTGCTTTAAAATTATTTATAGTTCGCCTAACTACTTCTAAATTAAAACATCCAAATTAGATTTTGTGCATGTTCTTAATCTGTTTTACTGGGCATAGAGAAGGGCGTTGTTGCACTAGCATCAATGGCTTTTCTTTCCTTAATAACTCTCCTAAACTGCTTTCAGACACAACTGTTGCCTCAGATACCCTTCCCAAAATTTTTATAGCTGACCCAGACCATCGTTCCTTTTTTATAAATCTATGGATATTGGTTATTACTTCTCGTGTTTTTAAATGTAGCACTTTATTTCCTAGTGTGCTGCTAGGAGGCGAATTTTATAAATGCCCTCTTGGAACGAGGAGACAAGCACATTTTGAAACAAGCTGTAGTATTACCGAGTAGCTCTGCACGTGTTTAGTTGCTCGCAACTGGTACGCAACTGACCTGCCCTCCCCTCCAGTTCCAACCGTTCTGAGGTGGACTCGTCCAGATACCACTGCGCATCGCTCTGCACTTTTCAAGATAAAAAAATACATCTGTAAGATACGTACTAGTGGAGTTGTGTTGCTATAGTGTTTAGTTATTTCTAATAGTCATTAACATTTTCCTTAAATACGTGTTTTATTAATTAGTGTGTGCCGTATTCTGAAAAATCTGGTTTGCAGCTCCGCCGATGTGCTATTGGTTCGACCTATATGAATGCTGTACGCTTGTTTTGCATTGCTAGATTTTACAATGAAGTCGAAGGGATATGTGTTGGCATGTATCTCTGGATGCAAAGTACCATTACATATCTCAAGCAGGTAAGCCAACTTTTGAGACTGCACTGCCTTTAAATCCTCGATAACACACCCTGTTTTTCCTCCAAACTGTTAGGTCCACGTAATCTGGAAAACATCCGCCTTCGTCTGTAATTTATGCAACCTTTGTGTCTCCTTAAGGAGATAATGCACGTAGATTTGTAACATGCACGAGTCAGATTTATGTCTGGCGCCTGCTTACAGGAAACTAGGATCTTTTATTACATACATCTTGTCCTACTCCGGAATATTTTGGCCCGACGAAATAAGAAATCCACGTTGTTGGTGTACTGCTCTCCCAAAAAGCAATGACTAAACTGGTCGGTGTAAAAATTGAACATATGCAAACAGATGTACGCTGCAACAGGCTCTTATTTAGACACTATCTGTCACAGTGTACAGAAGATAGTGCAAATTATTTATTTATTTATTTATTTATTTATTTATTTATTTATTTATTTATTTATTTATTTATTTATTTATTTATTTATTTGTTCGTTCGTTCGTTCGTTCGTTCGTTCGTTCGTTCGTTCGTTCGTTCGTTCATTCGTTCATTCATTCATTCATTCATTCATTCATTCATTCATTCATTCATTCATTCATTCATTCATTCATTCATTCATTCATTCATTCATTCATTCATTCATTCATTCATTTATTTATTTATTTATTTATTTATTTATTTACTGAGTACATATATCTTGGAGATGACAGAACACCACAGAAATATTACGTATCAAATAGTTATAGCTGATGTATTTAAGTCACGATATTCTGCTATCTCTTTCAGAAAATGATCACTTCTAAAACATTCTCACTTCAGTTTTATGTATATTTTAAAGGATAATTGTCACTTATGTTTAATACGTTTTAGTATAGGTATCCTCAGACCTGTTTATAGTTATCATTTAGTCTGTTATATATAAAGTACCTATTGTAAATGCAGTGAAATTAACCTAGTCCTTTTGGGTCAGAACTGTGATTTCGTCCACGTGGTAAGTAGAAAGCAATTATTTATTTAACAATTGATGAGTCAGTATATTTGATATGATATTCTTTTGTACACTTTCTATTACAGTTTCACTACATTAAATTTAACATAGAACATGCACTATTATGCATCCTGCACAAATACATGAAATTGCTGATTCTAAAATTTACTCGCTGACTCAGGTCTCCTGTTTATAGATCTTTGGATTTCCTGAGCAGCTAGATGTCATTTCTTGACCTTCGCTTCTTTTATCCTAATCCACTTTTCTCTTAACCTATATAAGAATTATCCTATACATCTATTTTTCTTTTCGCCCATACCCGTTAACATGCGTAACGCCACCACCTCTTTGCTTACACTGTCACATTTCTTATCCCATATTGTTCTCCTGCATTTTTTAACTCCTTACATTATACCAGTTAATGAACAGTGCTCTCTCCCTTCATCACCTCAAAATTCACATATCCCTGCCTCATTACTTCTCAACCCTTTTAGATATATTTTTTATACTCTCATCCATGCTATGCCTTCTCCTCCAGTTTTGTCACATTGATCTATAAACTTTCCCTACCTCAATCTGTCTTTAATTGCTTATAAAATTTCAAAGATTTCTTTGCTTCTATACTTTCCCATATCCCCTGCCTATATATGTCTTGTACTTTAGTTCTCATATCCTACCAAAAACCGCTATAAATTGACTCCTCTGCTCTCCATACATCTCTCATGCATATCTTTGATACCGTTCTTTCCAACTATTTGTGTTCTTAACGATTTTCTGTTGCTTCATGCACAGATTCAGTAACTCCCCTTTCTGCCCTTTAATACACATACCAAAATTTCAGTATTCTCTCTGTTATTATTTCCCTCCTTTTTGTATTACCTAACTCTAGTAATGCCACATCTCTTGGTGCCGATGTTGGCAGCCCTAGTAGTTATTTGCAAAACAATCCATACAACAGGTCTAATTGTGTTCCTATCACTGATTTGCCCCATACCTCCACTGCATACATTGTTCTGATTTTGACGTGCTCTTCATACATTCTTTCTAACCATCTAACTGACATCTCCAGTTTATGTTTACATATTCTTACCCCTGTCATTGACGCCCTACCATTAGATGAGTCAGTATTAAAAATCCATTTCCTAATTTTAAAACAATATTTTTTGGAAACTAATATTTACCGTAATCTAAATAAAGTCCTATTTTATTTAAGTTAATTGATGAAAATTAACGTTCCCTCACATTAGCCGTGTATGGGATAAGGTTTTGTATAGAGTCAAACTGAAAAATCCAATGCCATGGCCGGGATTTGAACCACGGACCATCTTGCTTCCATTCAGTCTCCCTTACCCATTGAGTTGCCATGGCCAACGTGCCGTCCTGACATTAAATTCTCCAATTGACTTTCCCGATAAACCGCTAGAGCCTCTGGTATCCGAGATATACCATTTGTGGCGACTTACTATCGTAAGTACTTGAATCCAGTCTTCATCATTAAACTCTTATTATTTAAGTTATGGGCCTAAGCACACACTCGTATCTCGAATACGAGAGCCCCTAATTGTTTACCGGGAAAGTATATGAGTCAATTGGAGAATTTGTCAGGAGGCACGTTGGCCATGGTAGCTCAATGGGTAATAGCGACTGAACGGAAACCGAGAGATATGTGGTTCAAGTTCCAGCTGTGGCATTGAATTTTTGAGTTTGATTCTATCTACCATTTTAGTATTACTTGAAACAATACTACTGTAGAAGTTAGAAAAGTAATACAGTTAAAATATCGTCAGACACGTTGTCAACTTTGATTTATTGGTTCAGAATGCCAAACATTATTTTCCATATTACGGAAAGGTTGATATGAATCCTTAAAAACAATAATAATGAATTGATAGACAAACTAGCAGTACAATTCTAATTATAAAGAAAAGTCTTAACTTACAAAAGGGTACACACTACGAATCAAATAATTATAGGCACTATAAAAGCATATATTTTATTACAGTAATATAAATAGGCAAGCTGATAAATGCTGAGCACTAGCAATGCTTATGTGCTTAAAATTTCAAAAAAAACGTTACTGGTTTATGTCAACTTGCTTTAAAGTAATAAATATATTGTAATACTAGTTGACCCGGCAAACTTCGTACCGCCAATAAAAGTTGTCTGAACTTATCTATATAAATATAACAAATTCATTTTGTTTAGTTACTTATTCTGCAATTATTGGTGACGTTTAAGCACAACTCAGTTACAATTAAGTTATTCAATTAAGCTATTACATTTTAAAGCTTTCTGATAAATAATATACTTTGTCTTTTTGTGTATGTCAATATATAATGTTGGTTTTCCGACGTGCTAACATGATAGAAATAAGGAAACTCCAAGTTGATTCCTCGAACTTCCAGCGACTGCCCTTACGATTTATTTATGGTCATCGCAAAGGCCAAACGCACAGGAAATTAATGTTGTGTGTAATCTACATGCTATATAAAAATCAGTCTTGATAACAAACGATAAACGTTATTTAATAAAATACGGTAGCTGAAATATATTTGAAGACTTTGGCAAGGAGTGAGATCGTTCTAATTCGTAATGCTTTTATTTATGGTAACTAAAGGAAAGTGTATGTGTTCCGTGAAACTTTGCTTGTGTACTTTTATATTTAGTTAATAACCCGGTTGATTATCACTTCAGGTTTTTTTCCTCACATTTAAAACCCTCCTTTGACTTATACAAATATTTCAAAACTAAAATTAGACAAATCGGTTAAGCCGTTCTCGAGTTTTTTGCGAGACTAGCAAACGTCAATTTATATACACTCTCGATGTTCATTTTTATCTGTGATTTCACCGTGCAAACGTTGACGTCATCAATAGCATTGCTGATGGAGCGAGTTTTTATACGATTCCCCTAGCGGCTTGCGATTTTATTTGATGTGCTGACAGTAGCTTTGAGGCCTCCCTCTACCGGCAGGTAAATATACTATTTGAGAGGGGGCTCTGCTCGCGTAATATAAAGGTATGCAACTTCACCTTGTGCGTGAGATACGATACTGTTTCTAAATACTACACATGACAATGCAATGCACTGCAAAGCTATTTATGCAGCCATCAAAGTATACCATGAAGAATATATGAAATGATAAGTCAATGAACACTTATCTCACAATTAACATCTGTTTTTTCTGTTATAGTAGACATATATGCATATTGTCAACCTGTCTCATAAAATAGAAATATTTCTATTTGATCTCAATTCTTGCCTATCACCCACAGTTTTTTCACAATGTAACGTCATTAAAAACCAGAAAATCAGCAGAACATGTTCTAGGAGTGAATAATAAATTAGTGTTACAATGGTAATTACCTTTAATCCCAGTCTAAACAACAGAATATCTTTAGTACATAGCCTAATGTGTCCATTTTCTTATATTTTCTTTCTCCCTTCCCCTTAAACACTGTCTGTATTGCGAGAAGATATGCTTGAGGCCTGATTGTCATAACATTATTTATTGCTTCTAGATTGGAACCACTCACTTTATAGTATCTAGTGCCTCTCTTTTTGTGAGTAACTGATCCTGTATCTTGGAAATGTTTGATGCACCTATTGGTTTTAAAAGACATAAGGATACCAATATTAACAGAAATTTTAATTAAGCGTGAGAATGACAAAGTATTTATATGGTATACTGATAAAACGTAAGATGATGGCATTGAATTTTTAGTCTGACTCTACGTTTCCACAATTTAGCCTACACACGGCTAGTTTGAAAGAACAATTAAAGCACATTAATTGACCTAATAGTGGTTAACTATAAACCCCGGATCTTTAAGTTCTTACATGTTGTAAGTCGCCATTAAGGTAGTTGTCTAATATGTTTATGAGAAGTCCTAAGTGGTTTACCGGGAAAAATACGAGTCAGTTGGAGAATTTAATGTTATTTCGGCACGTTGGCCATAGTTGCTCAATGTTAGAGCGGCTGGACGGAGACCCAAAGTTCCGTGGTTCAAATCCCGGCAACGACATTGAATTTTTTAGTCTGACTCTACGTTTCCACAATTTAGCCTACACATGGCCAGTGTGAAAGAACAATTAATTTTCATTATTTGACCTAATAGTGGTTAACTATAAAGCCCGGGGCTTAAAGTACTTACAGGTTGTAAGTCGCCATTAAGGTAGTTGTCTCGTGTGTTTATGAGAACACCTAAGTGGTTTACTGGGAGAAATGCGATTCTGTTGGAGGATTTAATGTCATATCGGTACGTTGGCCATAGTAGCTCAATGTTTAGAGCGGCTGGACGGAGACCAGAAGATCCGTGGTTCAAATCCCGGCTATGGCATTGAATATTTCAGTCTGACTCTACGTTTCCACAGTTTAGCCTACACACGGCCAGTGTGAAAGGACAATTAATTTTCATTATTTGACCTAATAGTGGTTAACTATAAAGCCCGGGCCATAAAGTACTTACAGGTTGTAAGTCGCCATTAAGGTAGTTGTTATCCGCCTCGGTAGCGTGGTTGTAGCGAGTCTGCCTCACGTTCAAGAGGCCCCGAGTTCGAATCTCGGTCAGGATGAGTTTCCTGGATAAGGCTTTTTCTTGGGTTTTCCCTTATCCTAAAAGACGAATGTTGGGTATCTCTGAGCTCTATGGATCCTGGGCTCATTTGAGCATCGTTTCATTAATTCCATTCATCGTCCGATATGACTTAACATTGGAGGACGTAAAATTACAAGAAATAACTAACTAAATAAATAAACAAATAAATAAATAGATAAATAAATAGAAAAATAAATAATGAGTAGTTCTCTCATGTGTTTATGAGAACTCCTAAGCGGTTTACTGGAAAAAATACGATTCAGTTACAGGATTTAATGCTATATCGGCACGTTGGCCATAGTTTCTCAATGGTTAGAGCGGCTGGACGGAGACCAGAAAATCGGTGATTCAAATCCCGGCTATGGCATTGAATTTTTCAGTCTGACTCTACGTTTCCAAATCGTAAGACGTTTATGTTGTAAACAAAACGTATATCTATTAATTTCAAGATAGACTTAGCAGTTAACTACGACGTCATTCTTGTTCGATCGGGGGCGGGAAATAACGAATATGAACACCGTGAATATATAGAGATTAATTTCGGTTAACTTCAATCGGCTGTTGGGTTTCTAAGGACACTTCAGATTAGCTTACTGGTGTTTTAATGTTTAAAATAGAGGTTAAAGCACGCAGCTTTTGTTCAGAAATACTATTAGTATGCTCCACGTCGTAGAAAAGCTTTGAAGTTCCAGATATTTTCGTTTACTCTTTGTATAGCAAACTCTTTCACATAAGGACTTGGCAAAGATGAGTTCTAACATAAGTATTTTCCACATTAACGTTCCGGATGAATGAAGTACTAATTGCAAATGGCTAATTTTGTAAGATCTCTTTATGCCGTCTTCCTTCAAATGGTATTTAATCTTTCTGGAAATGGAACAAAGTTTCCATTTGCTTCCCTTTGAGTGGATATGCTGTGACCTAGAGCAACTAAATGGAATATGCAACTTCCCTTGTAATATTAATGTTTTAATTACGAAGTTGAAGTGATGTGAGCGTCTGCCGAAAATATCCTTTCAGTGGTATGATACCAATGTTCATACTTCTGCTTCCTAAAAGTGAGAGAAACTTCATTCTTTTATTTTTCCTTCTTTCTTTCTGGGTACTGCATCAGCAGTCTCAGTAAAGGTGATGAAAAGAACTAATTTTCGTAGTTTTCTCGCAGGAAAAGGAAAGACCGGTCCACAAGAAATGTGTTTTATTTTCTTTGAGATCCCAGCTCCTCTTTCTTTCTGATGAATGAAAAAGACCATTTCTAAGACGGAAACGAACCTACTCAAACTCAGACACGAAGGTATATCTACAGAATGCGTGGGCAGTACGTCGTATTTTATTTTTGCAATCTCGAGTTTTGACTGTGTGTACACTCTAGTGATCAGATTCTAGCTTATCATCACACACGTGAGGGTTCGAATCCTAATGGGGACTGGTGTATTTTTGTTTGATTGGAACAATCGGGGTCTGAAACAGTGCAAGTAAGTGTTGGATAAAAGATTTTAAACTATAATAATTAACCATTTCGCATTCAGAACAACTCTGAATCATTCTAAGAACTCAACACTCCAAGTTGTACTTCAGTAATAGTAGAAATTTACCCACCAAAACAACAATTAAGTATAAAGAATGGATAACAATCACTGTAACCATCATATGAATGTAATAGTATCACTAAATATACATTTGTTACAGTTATTTTTATTGGGCCTCTGAATGGAAAAGTGATTCTTTTTCTTCTTCTTCTCCACTTCATAGCATAGGCAATAAAGTGTCAGTTCCACCTTCGAAGTCCTCCAGCCATCGTTTCCTGGGTCTGCCCACCGATCACGTACCTTAAGGATGATACTGTAACATTCGTTTTGTAAGTATATTATCTGATATTCTTTCAACATGTGCCTTCCATTTTTGTTTGAAATCTTTTAACCTATCATTCATACTAAAAATGTCCAGCTCTTCTCTTATATTTTCATTTCTTATTAAGTTCCTCTTCGTGCATCCTTTCACACTTCTCAAGAATTTCATTTCTGAAGCCTGTATTTTACTCTGTTGCTTTTTAGTTAACGTACAAGTCTCACTTCCGTATGTCAGTATAGGTACAGTCATAACTTTGTGGAACTTTAATTTTGTTTCTTTACGTATTTTGTTTCTAAATGTTCCATTTATTGTTCCTCACACTCTTTGAAATTTGCATATTTTATTGTAGACATCATATTCCTTGTCATAACTAACATCAGTTCCCAAGTAGTTAAAATGGTTTACTTGTTCAACGCAACGATTATTTATAACTATTTTTGTTCTAATTGGCTCATACCCAATGAATGCCATTACCTTTGATTTTATAAAAGAAATTTCCATATTATATTGCTTACAAGGTTAAAAGTAATTGTAACACTTTTTTGGAGCGGATTCGGCACTACGGCCAGTATTGGTCCACTGTACCTTATGCCCCAAAGTGGGGCATCCCCGCGACGAAGGATGATGCGAAAGGAGACAGAGGGCGGCCGACCCAAGGAGCCACTATACTGCAGAGACCAGGGTCCCCACATTTTACATAGATGGAAACTTCCCCATGCAGGCCAGGTCAACGGACATTCCCCCGTACTGTGGTTCGCAGACGGTCCCAGCAGTCGGTTCGGAGACCGGCAACTGACCTACCGGAGGAGGAAGTGCTTCTCTCAGAGCATATCATCCCGCCATGCACCGCCGAGACTCCCGCTGACACTGTTTACCCTGAAAGAGCCCACTACATGGGAGATGATATGAAATGATAATGGAGATGTAATGAAGGGACAACAAATTCGGGGGATGTAGTTAACTTGCCCAACATTCACCTAGCGACCCGGGAAAACCCCGGAAAATAAATGGGTCAGGTAGGCCGGCCATTGGAATCGAACCCGGGCCTCCCGAATGCTGACCACAGACGAAACTGCCTGAGCCATACCGCTCGGTAATTGTAATGTTAATTTGCTTTTTGATGCTTTTAATATTTAGGTTTTAAATGCTTGAAATTAAATTTCAAAAATGAAATTAAGTGTTTAATGAAGTAATTAAAACGATTGTATTGGTTCCTATGTGTGACTTAGTAAATAAGCATTAGTCTATTTACTGTTACTGGGTTACTGGGAGCGGAGAATTAAGGAGGCTTTGGCCATTTTCACTGAAAGTAGCACGCTTAATCGTGATGCTGGATTTCAGTTCAGCTCCTCTTAGAAAGCTCCACCGACATTACTGCTGTGTCGTCGGCAAAAGTCACCATCTCAGTATTCTCATCTTATAGGACGTCTCATGTATACATCAAGTATAATATCGGTCCAAGTACACTGCCCTTTGGCACTCCCACATTCATATCTTTAAACGCAGAGTATTCACTTCCTTAACTCGGAATGTTCTATCTTCGGGATATGATTGTATGATTGCAGTGAATTCTCCAGGTAGGTCAATTTAAAAAGGAGGCCTTTTTGCCATACTTCATCAAAGGCCTGAGATATATCTAAAAAGCGCTTGTGCACACTTTTTCTTCAAGAGTTCTTTCAATTATTTCTATAATAATTTGAAATTTTTGCATGGATGAATGTTGCTTTGGAAGTCAAATTCATGTTATGGATTGATTTTGCGTTCCTTAATAATGGGGTTGCAACGTCTTAAAAAGTAATTTATCGAATAATTTCGATTTTGTTGGCTGCAATGAGGTTATAACTAGACCGCTAAAGAAATGCTGTTTTAGGCGCGGCTTACCAACACTGGAGTCCTCTAGCTTTCCCCTCTACCGTCATTTTAGATTGCCTCTCCTTCATCGCGCGGGCTGCACTGGTCATATTTCATTCACTTTTACATTCACTATTTGCATCACTGCGTTGTTCCTCAGGTTTTAATGAAACTATGATTCTATCTACTGGTTGATCGATTGTGAGGTTATGTCTATGGTAATTATTTTCTGTTAACTTTGAAAATCAAAACAGTATTAAAATACACTCATTTGGTGTGGTTTGCGCTCTCTCCCGTGCAGGAATGTAGGGGTTGGAGTCACGTGATGCTTGGATGGCGAGTAGGCGAGAAGGCTCTTCTTGCGCATGTGCAAACCGACCGCAGTTTGTTTGCGGTCTACCTGTACATAAATGATGGAGGCATCTAGCGCATTGTAACTTACACAGGAGTAAATGATATCGTAAATGAACCTCAGCAGGCTACATGCCGCAGGTGACAGAGATTCCTACATGAAGTCTCCAGCAGGTCTAAGCTAAGAAACACTCCCACTTTGGAGCTGCATACAAAGGGAGATAAACGATTCGTAGAATAAACAGACTTGCAGTGTCCACAAGGAGTTCCTCTGAGCAAGCACGCACGCAATTTTTCCGACACAACGAGCCTAGATGGGCACCAGAAAGGTGAGAAGGAAGCTGAAAGCAATCATGATGATGTAGCCACTCGAGCTCTCGCTTAACGACCGGAAATACCCCAGGCTGCAGTAGGCTGTTGACGGGAATAAATCCAGAACATCTCGAATGCGAAAATCATACGTTATCACGGACATAAATATATCATCGCTTGAGTTTGTAAGTTTTCACGAAGTATTAGAGAAAAAGAGCATGAGGTAGAGATACGTACATCAGATGCGCCTCTGCAAGCGAAAAGACAAGCGCTTCTGATTCATAATGTAGTCGAAGCAGAATCCAATAACATGCCGGCTTCACGGCAAGCTCCTGAATAAATTAATTTAGATATCGCTGGAGTCCGTTGCCTAGCTTGATCTCCGGAAAAAGGGCTTCGAAACCATTCAATATCGCGGAGCATCCATTCATGTGTGTATTGGAATTTCAAATAACGACGCTTCTTCCAATAATATCAAGTTGGCCATGATGGTGCAATAATTCCGTTATAACATTAGTCCTTACAGTTTTCAAAGAACATTATAGTTAAAGATACAACACTAGCCTTCATTTTCTTGCAAATGTATGACTAATATGCAAGAAACTTAATCCTGATTTGAAAGGTCCTTAGGGGTCGTTTCTGTTATGTTTTGTACCTTTCCTGCAATGTAGATCAGAAGAAGATATTATCGACTACCATTTACATTTCTAAAGATAACATAACTGGTTTTTAAATAAAAATCGCCAAATTACCATGAGTACGTGCCATACTGTAACTAATTGTGATGAACTCCTACTTGTAAAAAAGTGCCATTTATTTAGTTATTATAAGAACAATGCATTTAGAAATACGTTACAAATGAAGGTTTATATGAAATACTCGAGTATTACAATATAGAAAAAAATAATCTGATTTTATAAAATATTCAGCATAATTGACTTAAATTGGACAAAGCATCTATAAACAAATGTTTATGGCTCTGAAAAATAGACTAATAGAATAATAACGTTTCGATGAATTTAATTTCTTAAAAATATTGTCACCTGAACGTCGGAACTCCCGATAGAACCGGCCAGCAGTAGGGTCAGACGTGAAGCATTCTGACCACGCCTACCCATTTGTCTCCTGTCACTAACTGAAGGGATGATTAGGAGAGGGATCGCGGGCCATTGCACCGTCTCTTTCCCCTCACCCCGAGTTCTCGAACATACAGGATATCTGATCTAATCCGGAAACTTCTAGATTGGCCAGTTGGTCCTATATAAGCAACGCGTCGGGCTGGAGGAAACTTCAGTTCTTGGCAAGCAGCGTGAGGAGCGCCCAGTGAGGGAACAGACTGTGTACGTGCATCGGAGGTGTGTATGTAACTGCGTGCAGTGGACCTGTGACAGACCAACGAGTGAATTGTAATTGTGTGCATTACGTAATTCTGTGTAATCGGCAAGTGTTCCGATTGTAATTCGGTGGAAATAAAGTACATTTTTGAGTGGTGCAATTGGACTTTTCATTTCACGAACCCACAAAGTCGCAATATACTTTTGATTTAAATCAGGCAGTTTTTCTGTTTATACAACCAATAATACTTTTTAGCTAGTAATATTCAACTTAAAATAAATTTTTAACTTTATTTATATTCAGTATATTTTTTATAGATATATTGAACATTAAAATTTTACGCCGAGTGTTAGAAATACATTGTATTCCATAATACCCAACATGGCATCTTTAAAGTAATGGACAAAACATTTTCAGCTAGCAAACGACCAGAATGTAACAAACCACAATTATTTTAGTTTACCTTACGCGTAACATCTACGTTCAAGTCACATGCCCACTATTGGATTAAAATGCTTGAAAATTTGCCTGCAAAAACTTTTAAATACCACAAAAAACTTTTATTTTGTAGTGAAATGGCAACAAGCTGTCAACTCTTACTGCAGTACTTCATGGGAGTCTTTCTTGACTACTTCGTGCCAGCCCCACATAATAGTAACAGCAAACAGCAGAAATGTTGGGTATTCTATATTTCCCAACTATTCCATAGTACACTCCTCACCTCTACAGTAGCAGTACTTTATTAAAACCAAAATACGATGTGGAGATTTGATATACGTTTTAATACCCTGCGAACCCCACAAAATTTGCAAAAATAGTTTTTTCCATGTGTGTTTGTGAACAGCTTAACCGCCCCAAAACGGTTAAATACCAAACAGGGTATTTTAATATTTGAATAGGTAGATTCAGACTAAAAAAATTCAATGCCATAGTTGGAATTTGAACCACCCATCTCCTGGTCTCTGTCCGGTTCCTCTAACCAACTGAGCTACTATGGCCCACATACCGACATAACAGTAAATTATCCAACTGACTCGTACGTTTCTCGGTAGACCACTAGGGATTCTCGTATACAATGTGATGGGGACATATTGTGGCAAATTACTATAGTGTAGGTAGTTAAGTCCCTGGTTTTATAGTTACCACAATTAGGTAAATTAGTTTGATGAAAGGGATGTTACAAATACTTCTAAGAAAATCTCCAGGTACAGACAAACTGCAAATGTAAAATTTATCATAAATTTGGTTTCCTAAAAACTTTCCAATAAATGTTTATATTTTTAAAACTTTTCGTGGAAGATAACTTACATTTTGAATTCTCTTATTTATTCTGAATGACTTTTACGTAATTATGAGCATGAATTGACAGTAAAATGCTTCCTATGCAGATAATGTTGATAACATTTGATTACACAGTTTATGTAAAACATGAATTCCAAAATATTTGTTTGAATTTTCCAATACTTATACTTTTCACAAACGTCAATTGATTATTCATTTATTAATTTGGAATGTCAAAGAACAACTCTTAAAAGGTTTTACGTACGATGATCGAAATTGGTGAAATGATGCTCAAATGAGTCCGGGGTCCTTGGAGCTTAGAGTTACCTGACATTCGTCTATAAAGATTAGGGAAAAACCCGGAAAAAAACTTATCCAGGTAACTCACACTAACCGAGATTCGAACTTGGCACCTCTTAAACGTGAGGCAAACATGCTACCATCTGCGATACCGAGGCGGGTAAGTTTGGCTCATACTTAAGTCTATAGTACTGCATTCCCCCTTATCCGCTAAGTAATTTAGGATAAAGCCATACATGATTTTCCTGGGTTAACTCTATGGAAGAATGAGGCACTTTAAGAAAATATTGTTGAGTGATATGTGAAGAAAAGCTTATGAACAGATGGAAGCTTATGGAAGTATTCTCAAATAGCAAAATTAGCCTTTGTATTTCTGAACAGTTGCTAGTGTATGAGTATTTTAATACAATTGTAAGTAGGCCGATCCTGTCTGCAGAAAATCAGTTTTCTGAGCAAGGATTAAGTTATTTGCAAACCTAGCCCATTCTCCACTGTGCATTTGAATTTTATTTCATATGTGATGTTTTTTAAAATGACACCATATGAATACTTTTACAGTCCAACACTTGAAATTTCTTTGTTATTGCTAGCTCTTCTTTTAGCATATCTTGGGTTTCTTCCCACCCCGGTTCTGAGGGGTGACTTAGCCCCTCTTGATTATTTTCAGTCTCTTTCTCGCTACAGTCATTCCTTTTAACACAGTTGCATAACTTCATTTCTCTCCGCTTTACACACTACACATCCCTGAATATGACATACTTCAAAAGTTACCAACATCTGTCGCCAACGCATTAACACAGCCTTCTGGTTTGTGCACTTTTATCACGCCCTACTCCAGTAAAACTATGGCATAATTTCGTTTTTACTTCAGTCTACAAAAAACATTTAAAAAGTTTTTTTCCTGCTGGTTCAGAACTCTGAACCCATGAAGGAATGAAGGAGAATTAGGACAATTTGAATTCCGAAAAGGAAACAAGTATAAGTGACACAATGAAACCCTACTACGGAATATTATATTAGCTTTGTTTTAGAAGAAAGTAACTACTATGTGTTCGCCTTATAGCAGGGCCGCAGAATGGTATACGTGCAGTTTTCTTTTACTGCACTTCTCTTGGTATTGTGTGTACTGTCACAATATAACCTTTTCAACGTTAGATTTATCGCCTTTGTTATACTTGTACACCATCAGTTTCTGCATTCAATTCCCGTACTTTCATTCTGAATTTCAAATCTGAAACTGTATTTTGGAATGCGTTTTGTGTATGGGCTGTTCTAGAGCAGGAGAAAACAGGTTGTGGCGGTGTGACGTTAGATCTGTCAGCTCTAACCGTCAAATATGCTCCCGAACGAAAGGCAGGTTAGCGAGTGACGTCACTACGCTGATTTCTGCTGCTCAGAAAGAAGGAAACAGCTTGATGTGTTGGGGTTCCGACAGCCTAGGAAAGACAGGAAACGTATCGGGTATTAATAATATGTACAACTTACATCTTGGATGTTGTAATATTAATGCTGACTGCTTTAATTACACAATTAGTCACAGTTTATAAAAAATTACATTTTGCTGCAGTGCTATATGAAACTTCAACTCGTAGTTTATCTAAAGGTCAGGTATGTCATAAAGTAAACAAAATAAAACAAAGTAATTTTCTCTGCAAATTAGAGGAGACTCATTTAGCAAAAAAATACGTTGGCATTTCCCTACACTTTCTGTTTCATTTTTCTTTAAATAGTTTATCAATGTCAGGACGTAATATCTGGGAAATTTGTAACCGAAGGCAGTATGTTTGATTGTGACCCAATAAGAAATATTCGGAGATTCAATCTAGCTAATTTCATAACAGAAAAAAAAATGTTTGCACACATATCGAGCCAAACCCTGCGGCACGTCAATACAACCCCGGTAATCTGGTTTGGTGGACATTCTTGTAAAAAGCAGCCAACTTTTTCTTGTGTGTATATTTATCCTTAAATAAATCGTTACATTGTAAATTTAATAGTTCCGTTAGATAACTGATAGCTACATTGTTGTCGTCGAGTGCGCTACACGTGACTGAACCCTAAGATTCTGTACTCACAGCGCCATTTATATAGGCAACTTGTACTACACGGCTGTTGCCTGACGTCACACACACTGCAGGGCTCGCTCCCGGCTGAAATACGTCACAACTCTCGAAGCTTCTTCCTCTGTTCTAGAGAATTTGTTTCATAATTGTGTATTTATTTATAACTAGCTGACCTGGCGAACTTCGTACCACCAATAAAAGTTTTGTGAACTTTATATATATATATATATATATATATATATATATATATATATATAAAACACTTTCGGATTAGCTATTTATTCTGCAACTGGAGGCGAAGTTGAAGTACAACACAGTTAAAGCTTTTTGATAAACAATATTTTTTGCCTCCTTTGTGGTGCGTAAATATATAAAGATGATGGTTTTCTGACGTGAACACGCGACGTGTAATTATCCATGAGAGAGGCAAGGGAACTCCAAGTTGATTTTGCAAACTTCCAACGACTGTCCTTGCGATTTATGTATGGTCATCGTAAAGGCCACACTCACGGGAAACTGTAGACGCTTGAAATCAAAAGGTAAATACATTGAAATCATTGGAATATACGAGATCAAAATATCCTTTCCTTTGTACTTTCCCTTGATGGTTGTTGCCTCGATGTTGCTTTTTCACTGTTAGTCTCTCCATTTCACAGCCGTGGTTGGTTAACAATACGCAGCATGATCGCAACTGATCCTAGATTTAATTTTAAATTGTGAGGTGGGAGTCTAGTCCATTCAAATGAATTTAAAAACTTTGTGGAATACTTGACTACGCCGTCTATCTGCGTATGTCATATATCTGTTTATAACCGTGTCAACTGATTTGTCCGAAAACAACTCGGTCAAAAGAAACCGATAATCTAGGACGAAATTCTGACATACCAACACGACTATTAGCATTAACTGCATCTCACTGCTCATCAGTGCGGTCAGCACGTGACTTAGCTGGTCACACATTTGACTTACGTCTACAACCTAAGTCAGGTGGTCTTCTCCTTGGCATAGTAAAAAAGTGTAGGCGACCTTCACAAAGTCACAACAGTATTTGACAATTGCCTGTGATTAAATATTTATAGTGTTATAGGGCGTTTAAAAACTAATTCTGTGTCTAATATTCGAAAGGCATTATCATCATGTTACACAACAAATTTTAGTCTTGTTGACAAACAATAAATATTATTTAATAAAATATGTTAGGTGAAATAGCTTTGAAGACTTTGACAAGGAGTGGAATATCTTCGAAATGGTAATGCTTTTGTCTGTCTAAAATAAAAGAAGGTGTATGTGTACCGTAAGAGTTTGCGTGTGTACTTTTATATATAATAAATAACCCGGGTCATTATCACCAGGTTTTTTCTCACCTTTTGAACCTTTCTTGGACTTAAAAAGGTATTTCAAAACCAAACTCAGGCAAATAGGTTCAGCCGTTCTCGAGTTTTTGTAAGACTAACAAACGTCAAACGCCAATATATAGAGTCGACTGAAAAACATACCGAAAAAGTTACCTTGAACGAAGTATGTTTATGTACCATATTTATATAATGACTGTAAAATAAATCTTATGTGAACAATACCAACACCATACAGGAACTGTAAAGAGCAAATTTTAAGAATGTTATGAGTATTTCAAAAACCATTATAGCACTGAAAAGAACAATCGTCTCTAGAGATAAATGCAGAACGTTCTAGATTACGGACCTAACACTGGCAATCAAAATGGCAGCCGATGTTGGTGATAAATGCTTATAAACCACTCACGGCCACAAATACGATTTTGACGCAGAAATATACTAATATGGTGTAATAACAGACTATTACTCGCATAAAGGGTGTGTTCTACAAAAAAGAAGTAAAGTTTAATATGAAGTAGTGACCAATGAGCAAGTAGCATATATCCTTAAACATTCCTGCAGTCTACAGTGCATTTCTAAATACAGCTACACATTACAAAGATAATAGAAACAACTGGAAGAAGCTTACATACGTGATACAGAAGTACTAGCATTTTATTCACTCAAAATTATTAATTATTGTTTACACTATACACAACATTATACACCTACAAAACATACTGGATAGTTGACACACAAATTTTGCTATTTAGAGAAATTAGTTGCTGAATTTAGAAGACATGGGGTGGAATTTAAACTTGTTTGCGCTGAAAATTTTTAATTTCTCGGCAGCAATAATATACTTAGCACCTTAAAAAATTCCATTAGTTTTTGCACAGAGAATATATACTGACAGTTGAAATATGAAAAATAAGTAACCACAAACCAGCAGGCCGCCGCAGACTAGGTGACATACCTTGCCTTAAATAAGTACCGAAAAACAACTTCATAATTTTGCATGCAGCACAATAGTACACATTACTGCTAAACCACAGATACGTATTTAAGGGGATGCAGCACAGAAAACTCCAAATCCAGCAATTTTCAACCAATGTTGCTGAAATTTTTACCACTTATGAGGCATAGCCGACACAGGATTCAAAATTTGGTTCCTATATCTTCAATATTTTTTGAGTAGTTAATATATGAAATTCAAAATTTGGGCAAAATTCAAACCGCTCCAGGTGATGAAAGTTTTCAAAATTTTAGTTTTTCTGTTTTTAAAAATATTCAGATAGTTATAAAGGAAAGATCTGTCATATGAATTTCTTATACTGTCTTTAGTTCCAGAGGGGAAAATATTAGGCATGGAACAATCATAAAAAGCCAAAAATATTAAACCTTTGATTTTATAAATAAATAACTTTAAAAATATAATGCACATTAAAAATTCATCCAATAAAAAATTTTGTTTGCTTTCTAAGATCATGTGATGAAAATTTTATAGGGACTTAATCAAAACTGCATCGTGTGGAACATTTTGAATCGCAAAAATTGTTGAAAAAACTATAACTGAGTAAATCAAATTTTAAAATCCAAAACATTTTCCTTCTCAGCTACATGCCTTGAAGCAGACTAAAACCCACCAGATATATAAGTGGAACCCTCCTGCCTCTTTCTTCTCCCTTCTGCAGCAGTTTTCTTCAATTTTAGTTTCCTTTTGGATGTTCTAGAAGTTAACTTCGCAGAAATTGCTGAATGAAATAAGCGTAATTAGTGCTTCTATTGGCTAATTTTTAGAGATACTGGTGAAATCACAGTATCCATTATGCCTGACTGAAGCTTGAGCGAGGAAGAACAACAAAAATTGAATTCACTGATGGTTAATGTCACAGCAATCTGAAGTCTCTTCTTTGACACAAATATTTCTTTTGGGCAATTATGCCATATCATATTATGTAAACTTTCGTTTGCTTTTTGTGTCTTACCCAATGTACATCTCCTTAGGATTTCATCTGATGCCAGCCTTTGGTACACATGCATTAGTTTTCTTTCCATGTCAGACCTCACGTATGTTCCCATTGTTGTGTTGTTATGTTTAGGTGTTTCTTTGCATGTATAGTTTAGCCTGTTCATGATCCCTAACTATGTACACAGTCAACAGAAGGTCAGTTTTTGCAAAGAATATTTTGCCTACAACCTATATAACAGTTATATGCACGTTTTCATGTATAAAATAGCTATATAAATGTTAAATGCCAAACTAAAACTCATTAATTATATATAAACAGAACGAGAAACACAATAAAATCCCGACCAAGTTAGAAACTCACACAAAAGCAAAATATAAACATCACTATTTGCTTTCAATGTTTGCGGACAGTGTTTTGTTTCCATTGTGCCACATATTGTAAGTAATAACCATCAAACCAACATATAAAATTCCACCAGAAGCTTTGCCCGTTAATTTCAAATGTATTAATTTAGTACATTCAATCGAACTCAAATGACAGAATTCTGTGAATCCAAGGACTGACAAACACGTACGCACTGGCACTTAAATTATCATGTGAGGGTATTTTAATGCCTGAAACTCATAAATGTAGTTGAAATTTGATACAGAAGGTTCAAGGTATTTTATTAGCTCAAAAAGAATATTTTATCCCATATTTCTGGCCAATTTCGGTGCTGCATTCCCTTAAGTTAAAAATAATACAGTTTATAAAACTAGTATACTACTTACATAAAACAGAACTGTAGGTATTGTAGCATTCACTAATTCAGGTCTCTAAAATTATCTATCACTATTTACACTGTTCTCAAAGTTACGTACGCTAATAAATGCAACAATTTACAGTAATCAACTACTGAAATTACAAGCTTTAAGTTGCACTTTTCCTTTTGTTGCTTTACGGTAGTTATATTTACACCCAGGACCACAACAGTTACGGGGCATCGTAGTGTTTAAGGTTAAGTAGTTATGTAGCATATTTAGGAAAGTAACATTCTCTACAATAGCAATTCGTTCTTGTACTCTCACTAAAAATATCGTATCACAAATGATGCTTTCGTACAGACAGATTACTTTATGTTTGATACAGCTAACAGAAAGGTATAGAAAGCACATGGAAGAGAAAACACCTTACTGCAATTATTTACGTTTCCTAAATCGTACAAATAAAACATTCAAAATGCCCTTGCTTCGCTGATGTTTAGACAATCTTACATCTGAGTTATTAAAACAAATAATAAATCACAGGCATAGAAAACAATACAGCAAATAGCGTGTGTAAACACCCGTTTATCACCACCCAAAACCAACGCCATTTTTCTCAATCTCGAATGTCAGTGTCAGGTTTGTGTTCTAGAAAATCCTCTATAAACCGCATACGAGGGGGTGTCATCATTGATTCCTCGGGATATAATGTTTGTAGTTTCAGTGATCTGAGTCCTTTTGTAATTTTTATAGTGAGCACCAGAAGTGACTGAGGTGTTAGATGTAGAAAAATTGAGGCTCCTAGTGTGATCAAATTCCTAAATTTGAAGGGCAATACTGTCCGGGATATCCATGCTGAGATGACAGCTGTTTATGGAAATGATTGCCCATCATATGACACTATTATGACGTGGAAAATGAATTTTCAAACTGGTCACATGTCCCTGACAGATGAGCCAAGAGTTGATAGACAGACGAGCAACCATCCAAATGATCATGAATGAGACCAATCTTAGTTATGGTAGTGTGTGGAATATTATTCATGACGAACTGCGCATGTCTAAGGTGTCTGCACAGTGGTTCCACGTTTGCTAACCCCTTTCCCAAAGCAAACACGGCGTGACCTTTCCAGGCAGATGTTGATGCTGTTGGAACAGGATTAAGATGGATTTTTGATCGTCTGGTAACCAAGGATAATCCTAGATCTATCATTATGATCAAGAGACAAAAATCATGAGCATGGAATGGAAACATGCCGACCCCTCCCCCATCTCCCAGAAAGTTAAAGCTGCAAAACTCAGCTGGGAAGGTCATGCTTTCAGTTTTCTGGGACTGTCGTGGAGTCATCCTTACAGATTATCTTGCCAAGGGTGAAACCAGCACTGGCAGATACCATTACAATATTCTGGTAAAGTTACGAGCAGTAACTGGTCAAGTACTTACAGGCTGTAAGTCGCACTTAAGGTAGTTCTCTCATGTACCCGTTGGGGAGGTGATCCGTCCCCTTCAGGTACCGTTGTGCGGGCGCTGCGGACCCCTAGCACTCGTGGTACCTCTGACGTTACTAGAGGAACCTTGGGCCGAACATTCGAACCCCCTCCCTGATTGGGAGTTGTTCCGATTGGGTTGGACTCGAGGCTGCAGTGGTTCCCAATACCCCTCGGAGATCGGGTATTTCTCCGGACGTGGTAGAGGGAAGCCATATATTCCCGCCTACTAGCCTGCATAGCCAGTAGAAGATGTGCTAGATCATCAGGCGGCCCTACTGAGGTCTAATCGGTAGCCCTCCCCTTTGGGGATGGCGCGCGTAAGTGGCGTATCCACTTCCATCCCGTCTTGATTCCACAGGACCAGATGGGGGGGGGGGGCTAGTTAGTCTCTACGTCTTGACCTATGGAAAGCCTCATGGAGGCGCTGGGCGCCCTTTTGGGACAGCTCAGTAACTCCCTGGTCATTACAGGGGAGGTCAGTCTTCACTATGTGTGGATTGGCCTGGTAGATACCCTCGAGCTTATATATAGTTGTCTCATGTGTTTATGAGAACTCTTAGTTGTTTCAAACGGTAGAGCCAGACTGAAAAATGCTATGCCATAGCCGGGATTTGAACCACGGATCTTCTGGTTGCCATCCAGCCGCTCTAACTCTTGAGCTACTATGGCAAACGTGCCGGCATGACAAATTCTTCATCTGACTCATATTTTTCTTAGTGGTTAACCGGGGGAAACACGAGTCGGTTGGAGAATTTAATGTCATGTCGGCACGTTGGCCATAGTAGCCAAATTGGTTAAAGCGGTTGGACGGAGACCAGAAGATCCGTGGTTCAACTCCCGGCTATGGCATTAATTTTTCAGTCTAACTCTACATTTCCACACTTTACCCGACACACGGCCAATGTGAAAGAACAATTAATTACCATCATCATCTACTGTTTAGAAGCTTACAGCTGCCATCATAATCTCGCTTTCATGCTCAGTCAAGCAACGGCTATCTCCATGGATAAAATCAGATAGTCGAATAAACAAATTTTTGGAAGTATCAAAAGATTGCTAATATAATTTTTCACTTAACCGTACTCAACTGCCTGTGTACCTTGTTAGTGAGCCACGTTCCTCAAAAGTTATTTACTTTATGCGGGCGTTTTAACTAACCTTGTATAAAGGAGCTACTAATTCGACACGATACGATTATAGCAGAACCAGAGTGGTGGGCCCGTTCGTTACACAAAGGCATGAAAAACTACATTTTGTTTTCAAAGATATTTCCTGATGGTTCATTTCATCTCATTAACCACTTCGTAATGCTACTAAGGTAATAATCGATTGTCGATGGGCAATCACGCTTCTTTCAAGATCAAACTCTTTGTTGAGGTTGCCGGAAATGACACCCCGGAAACTAGCATTAAACGCGCTACGGTAAACATTTCACTGCGGCAAACCTTTGAAAACTGATGGTGCACCCGACTAATAAGATCAAAGGACCTTCTGTTTCGGTTTTGTGGGTTCTCTTTTAACATCAACGTCCTTTGCAAGCCGAAAGAGAAACACGATTACACGTGAATGCGACGAGTATGCTCGTCACAGCAGAAATAAACAACTTAATGTGTTCTTTTGGAAGCACATACTGAGTTGAAGCTTTACCGAAACTTAACATTTCGACAGTCAATTCTGTTTTTAAGTTTTTGATTTTTTTCATTTTCAGATTTTGGTAGTCCTGGCAAAGACATAGTGACATCTAGTGATTGTAGCGTTGACAGCGAGGCTGTTTGAGCTGATGATGTGAGTGAATTGTCACGAAATCGCGATCCTTATCAATTAATAATAAAATTTTCATCATTTTCTTTTAACATAAGTACACTTTTATGTTACAAATTATTATATTTGTATAGCATTTGTTGCTTCACTGTAACTAGCTTCATATTTTACGTATTAGCATTTCCTTTGTTTATTTAAAAATTGCTTTGCTATGTTAACAGGCATTTGAATTGTTAAGAAGACTCGAAATTTTTTTGAAATTATTGTGGACACTTTACAAACTAATTCTTCTTTTGGTCGATACAATTCACTTTACGATCAAAATTGTTGAATCAACTTTCTCCTATTCTTTACAAATAATCGTAAAGTTGTCCGCTCTTGAAGAATGCCTGATGCATTAACTATTTAATATGCTCGCGGACACACGCAAACCATGAATGCTAAATGCATTCATTAAAATCTGCAAGATTTGGGACAGACACTTACACACGTGCAGAATCATTTTATATTGCACTGCCGCTCATTTTGGGGGTTTAGTGATGAAGGAGATTTCCAAACTGCGCTTTGCTGTTTGCTCTCAAGATCAGAATGATGTAGTAAAGTTTAATCATCAGTGATTACGTTTGAAAGAAACTCCGGATCTTCCTCTAATATTAACTTTAACTGCATGCAGACCTGCATGCGAATGTCCTTTTGTTCGGGAATCAACAGTCTTGGAACCCAACACGCCCCATATGTAGTGTTTCTGTCACCAACGTGTAGGTGGCATCCAATGAAATTTTCAGTAGTTCAGAAAGTGATCTTGAGGTAATTCGTCGATCCTCTCTCACAAGGACAGCAGCAGTGTTGATGTTTTCTTCCGTAAGAGCTGTAACTGGAGCACCAGGTTCACCTTCCTTTGAAATTGATTTTCTCCCCTCTTTAAACATTTTAAACCACCTTCGAGCTGTGCTGTAGGGAAGAATAGACTCTACATAGGCTTCCTGTAACATTGTATAGGGCTCAACGGAAGATTTGTTGAGACGAAAGCAGAATTTCAAAGCCGTATATTGTTCCTCGCGTGTTACCTACATTGCAGCGGTAGGCGATACTGGACATGTCTGAACTTGCCTGGTTCTCACAGGCGGGAACAAGGAGTACCAACAATGAAACTACTACGACGTGTTTGTTTCACATTAAGCTAAGGGAATATAATAAGATTGAATTTTAGTGCGAAAGATTATGACCGTAAAAAGATTATGATCATTCTTTGTTGAACGGCCCTGGTAATATTAACAAACAGATAACAATTAAGAAACAAATATACGTTTTATGGACACATTTGAATGAAAGAGAATAAAAGGTGAAATACTGATTGCCCAGGACCAAAAGGCAAGCTGGAGGAATATGCAACGTAATCGCCTTTACTGTCTCTTCGGGGTGCATGCTCGCCTTTCGAGAGTGACAGACATGGAACACTCGTTTAAAGTACACAATTGTTGTGACATAGCTCACCTATACATAACACCTATCGCTGCAACAAATGTTAGGTCTGGCAGCATGGGTGACTTTTATACACTCTCACACTCTCATTTCCTAGTAAACAGATCCGCTACCGGAGCAGATAAACAGTTCAAGCTCCTCTGCCCTTCATACCCCTCTGGTCTTCTTGTCCTGGGCATACAGTATACAATCGGATAACACATTATAATAAAATTAAACGCAATGGATAACGATTAAAAACAGAGGTTAGATATCTGAGGTTATACTATCATCATTGGTGTTATGACAAAAATACAGATTATAGTTTGAATTAGTCAGAGAGGTCACTATCTTCTGAATCGGTAAGAAAGTGCCTTGATCCTTTTCCTTTTAATTTGACCCTTCTATATATCTCCATTCATGTGATAGGTGACAGCGCCAGGTATTTCGGATGATTAATATAAGGAAGAATGTGTTTGAAAGCATTTTGAAGTACAGATGCACGGGAAGAATACCAAGTTCCTGATGGAGTTTATAATTTCTAATAAACCATGGAGCCTTTGTAGTTATTGGGGAAAACTTTGTTTTATATAACCTGGAGTCGATGAATGTGAGTTTTGCTGCCTGCCACCCATACAGTAGCAACGTAAGGAATTATGGGTCGTATAAGAGACTTGTAAATAAATAATCAGCTTTCCAGGCCAAGCTGTGATTTCTGCTGCAGTAAAGAATACAGCTGTTTTGAATCTAGAAGTAGCTATTGTGGAAGTGTAAGATTAGTGAGAATTCCAGGTTAATTTCCAGGTGTCTAGCATTACTCCTAAATATTTTACTTAGTACCAGACATCGGATCGCATACCCCTTAGCAATCAACAGGTAGTATGCAACGCCAAGCGAGACATCAACAGACGTCTGTGTCAACAAATATATCAATGCTCTATGTGTGTACAGTCCAGTACGGATACAAACCTACCTTACAATATGCTATCCTCCTCATTGCTTTCGTTGCGGGAATTACAGTGAACAACCATGTTCAATCGTAAATTGTTGAATGTGAATTTTCTGCGCTGAAATAATACAAAAATATTGGGGGGAAATTTCGTTCAACGTCACATGAAGATAATGGTGCATGAGTAGTACAAACCGTTTTCATGTGTTTGTCCAAGACTTAGTTTATTTCTTATATTACGCAAAACTGAAAATCCAGTATTTTTGTATAGAATACTGGACAATTTATTTTTTGTTCGTCTGGTAGGTGGTGCATTGTGTAAATTGTTAAGTTTTGCAGATACCTCCTCGTTTGCTTTTAGACAGCTCAAAATCAGATTCTTCAAGCTGTTGAATGGTTATTGATAATGAAAGGGTAGAGCCAGACTGAAAAAGTCAATGCTATAGCTGGGATTTGAACCACGGATCTTCTGGTCTCCGTCCAGCCGCTCTAAACCATTGAGCGACTATGGCCAACGTGCCAACATGGCATTAAATTCTCCAACTCAATGGCTCTACCCTTTCATAGTGTGTCATACACATGGCTAGTGTGAAAGAACGATTAATTTCCATTAATTGTACCTAATAGTGGTCCGAACTATAAAGCCCGGACCTTAAAGTACTTATAGAATAGTAAGTCGCCATTAAGGTAGTTGTCTCATGTGTTTATGAGAGCTCCGAGTGGTTTACCGGGAGAAACACAAGTCAGCTGGAGAATTTAATGTCATGTTGGCAGGTTGGCCATAGTAGCTCAATGGTTTAGAGCGGCTGTACTGAGATCAGAAGGTCCGTGGTTCAAATCCCGGCTATGGAATTGAATCTTTAAGTCTGGCTCTACCCTTTCATAGTGTGTCCTACACACGGCTAGTGTGAAAGAACAATTAATTTCCATTAGTTGTTGATAATACCCAAAACTTTTTGTTTATGAAATGGAGATTGTCCAATAATTTTTGTGAAAATAATGCTATTAACACAATATGTCAAACAGCTTGTACTCCCTGGAAGGCAGTTCTACCTGCGTGGCAAGCAGTAGTCCTAATGAAGCTAAAGCTAGGCGTTGTGAATCGGTATATCCCTGCGTGTTGTTTCCAGTATTGACGTCAGAACTTATATCCTGCAAGAGTCGTAAACTTCATATCCCTTTAAAGGTGTATGGGATCTTTCTTGGTTGGAGGGCTGTGGTTTACCCCGCTCAAAGTATTCTCCACCTCAGTCGTTCCTCCTAGGCGTGGTAAACCGTAAAGGTGAAGTTAGATCAACCTTGAAGGTGTTCCTCCATACTCTTGGTCGTATTCATACTAATGTGGCTTTATTTTATTCTTTATTTAATTATACTACCTATATAATCCATCTATGTGCTGAAGTAACGTACAACAATCAAAGGGGTTGGCTGATAGCTATAAAACTCCAGCCTTTTGTTCCAACGACAAAATAGAATATACATTAATAACACCAACTTCTGGAAAACTGATCAGTAAATGCTTTTGCTCTTATGGTGAGGATTACGTGGTGTGCAATGACAAAAAACACCACCCAAAAATAGACATAAAACGAAACCTGTAAGTGAAGTATACATAACTAGTAACATCGAAATTTCCGTTGGAATAATATGAGTACTGGTAAGTTCTGCAGAGGTAGGGTTAGCCTGACCAACTCATATCTTGAGTATACACGCTTCAGTTTTACTGTCTTGCTACATTCGATCACTGTTGGACCAAGCTGTTTGGCCATCATGTAACTTTGGAGCTTTAAATATCAGAATGTATCGAGTGCACTGTACAACCAATATTAACTGTCAAAATGTAGAATGAAGACATTTTATATGTATAGAATACAATCTTATTTCCAAAAGAATTTACGTGATGGTCATCTGTTTCTCCATGTGGGGTGCTGCACTGTTGCCTAGAACTAAGTCACGACTACTCCCCTCTTTAACCACTCAACACACGAAATATAAACAAGTGTTTGAGGTTATCACATCTCAACAAAAACATGCATATTTAATCTGTATTAGCCTACTTTAAGAACAAAAATAATTTGTTTACTCATTCAGTGCGTTGTAGCGTCTTCATATGTGTGCGTTCTTTTAAATAAGTTTTGTACTATGTAACTAATATTCCATACTTACCGTTATTGTTGTTATGCATTTAAGTTGATATTCCCGCACCAGTGCAGAAATTTCTACATAGCAACACAAATAGGCGATGCACGTTCTAAAATCTAACATTTAACTTCAATTATATTTATTAAAAATTTAGTTAAAATCTTAACTACTAAAATGCAGATCGATATAGATACACAGTGCAAAAAATGGTATGCAATACATATGCAGTAAGCTCATAAGAGAATCTGAGACTGAAAAAAAAAAAAACGGGATGCAACCGCCTCGTTTTTTCTATCTTTCTTCGTTTCGTATAAAGTGCTTACCACATTAGTATCGCAATATACCATTATTAACGACTTTGTCAGTCGCCATGTTAATATCAACGTCGCCGATATGCCTGAATTTTGACCCACAGGAACTTTCACATGCAAGAATACCTACAGATATGGGGCTGTCGCTTTTGGTTGAAAGGAGCAAGCTGTTCGCTGATAAGGAGCAAATTCTCGTCTTCCCGTTCAAAGAAGTTCTTAAGAGAACAGACAAGTTCTCTAGCTTGATATCCAATGTAACACCTGGACCGTAAGCTGATCTTTGTCTCGGGCCATGAGTCCTCCGTCTACCTCTAATCCTACCGCCTCAACGTCTTGCTTTCATAATAACGTACTATAATTTTGTTTTCACAAAAAGCCTAACAATACACATCGCAAAAACTAGCGATAACTGACCTGAGGAGTATGTGACTCACCAGTGTGACCAATCTGACAACCTTTGTTTACGTTTCCATGGCAACGGCCTTCCCCTTTTAACCTTCGCATCCCTTGCTTAATGACCTTCACGTATCTTCTTTTAAAAATCAGACTGTAGATTTTCAGAATCCTCTAGTTAGCTCCTAGATGCCGACATTGAAAATTCGCATCACATTGGTTTACTTCATTAATGACAGCGTAAAATATTTTGATACCCCTTCACAACTGATACAACATGGACTGTTAAGTACAAACTCAGAACTTGAATAGCAAGATGGATAGAGTCAACATGAAAAATTTAATGCTATGGCCGGGATTTCAACCATGGAACTCCTGGTTTCCGTCCAGTCGCTCTTAACCTTTGAGCTACCATGGCCAACGTGCCAATCTGACATTAAATTCCCCATTTGACTCATATTTCCCCGGTAGATCACTCGACGGCACGTTGGCCATGGTAGCTCAAAGGTTAAGAGCGACTGGACGGAAGCCAGGAGATCCGTGGTTCAAATCCCGTCCATGGCATTGAATTTTTCATGTTGACTCTATCCATCAAAAATCTTAGCCTATGTATGGCTAGTGTGGAGAAGTGATTAATTTCCATCAATTAACTAAAATAATAAAAGTTAAATGATGAATCCTGGGACTTAAGTACTTACGATAGTAAGTCGCCACGAACGGTGCATCTCGGATGCGAGAGCCCCTAGTGGTCTACCGGGGAAATATGAGTCAGATGGAGTATTTAATGTCAGGACGGCACGGTGGCCATGGTAGCTCAAAGTTTAAGAGCGACTGGACGGAAACCAGGAGATCCGTGGTTCAAATCCCGGCCATGGCATTGTTTTCTTCATGTTGACTCTACTCATCAAAAATCTTAGTCTATGTATGGCTAGTGTGGAGAAATGATTAATTTCCATCAATTAACTAAAATTGAATAGCAAGTCTCTACAGGAACAAAAGAAGGGTGCAAGGAAATTAAAGAAACTAAAGAGCACCTGGAAGGCAAAAATTTGTCGTGCATGTTTCTTGCAGTTTATCTAGGTAAATATAAAAAGCGAATTATTCACTTTTATTAAGGAAATGGGTAAAACTCTATGAGATCAGTAAGTTAAAAATATTAACCCTGTATAATTCGAAAAACGTATGAAGTCTCTCACTTCTGATATGTATAGCACACTTCTCAATCTTATATAAATGGAAATGATCATTTCTTCCACAATAGCCCACTACGTTTCAGCTGGAGAGTTTAATGTGATGTCGGCACGTTGGCCATAGTAGCTCAGTGGTTCAGAGCAACCGCACGGAGAGCGGGAGTTCTGTGGTTCAAATCCTGGCTATGACATTGAATTTTTCAGTCTGACTCTACTCATTCAACCCTTAGCCTACACACGGCTAGTGTGAAAGATAAATTTTATTTCCATCAATTTACGTGGTTAAACTATGAAGCCTGGGACTTAAATACTTACAGCATAGTAAGTCGCCACAAAAGGTGCGTGTCTCATAGCATATGAGAACCCCTAGTGGTCTACCGGGAAATATATGAGCCAGTTGGAAAATTTAATATCATGTCGGCCATAGCAGCTCAATGGTTAAGAGCAACCGCATGGAAAGCGGGAGATCTGTGGTTTAAATCACTGCTATGGCATTGAATTTTTCAGTCTGACTCTACTCATTCAAACCTTAGCCTACACACATCTAGTTATTTCCACTAATTTACCTAAAGTAAAACAAAATAGTTTAACTATGAATCCTGGGACTTAAGCACTTACAGCATAGTAAGTCGCCACAAAAATGCATATGAGAACCCCTAGTGGTCTACCGGGAAACATAGGAGTCAATTTGGGAATTTAATGTCATGTCGGCATGTTGGCCATAGTAGCTCAGTGGTTTAGAGCAACCGCACGAAGAGTGGGAGATCCGTGATTCAAATCCCGGCTATGACATTGAATTTTTCAGTCTGACTCTACTCATTCAGATCTATATAAATATTGCAGATGTTCCCGATTTTGGTTACTGCTCTTTGCCAATTTTCTCATCAAAATGACAAGATAGAGTATTCTGGTTGCGGGTTTTAGCGCGGCTCTTGTTTCAGTTTTGTTTTCGCTGGTGACACTACGTCATGTACCGAGGTTAGCGGCTGATTCAGCGGCTTGTCAAACTGAGTTGTTGGCTTGTGTGCGTGGCTACACACAAACAACTGAGTTGACCCTCAAAGTGGTTGGGCAAGCAATTATGTTACATGAGTAATTTCTGTTCAGCCTGGTTACCCTACTCGAATCAAGTGCGTGAGTACCTACTCTTCCTTTTGGAGGACATTGATGCATGTACAGACATTTAATGATCTCTATGGGGTAAGAAATAGCAAGATATGGCCAGGCCGTGTACAGAGTAGTGTGCTTTGTAATATGTTTTGTCAAGATCATATAACGGGGAGAGACTCTTCACTTAAACTGGCCCTTCCTTTGTGGATTTTTCCGAGTATTCCTTCTACTAAGTTGTAAATCAGCACTTATCATTTGGACTATATCAGCAGTTTATTATATATGCATCCTACAACATTTTAGCGAACTTTTAACTATATATTCATCAACTAAATATAATTGTGTGACAAAAATTAAAAATAATGGTTAACTAACAAAATAATACTTTAGTAGAAATGCTAAAACGAGACAGTTCGTTGACATTTGGATAGTGCTAGTCTAATTGTGGATTTTATTCGTGTAAGAATGTACACAATTTTCTAAACCCATATGGGTTTATATCCGAAATCCTTTAATTGTAACTCACAGTGCAGTTTAAGACATTTATTTTTAACTGCGCCGGCCCTCGTAGCCATGGTCGTTAGAACGTATGTCTCTAGCGTTTTACCGCGTAGAGAGTCGCGGGTTCGTGTCCCGCCCTGGGCATGGGCGTTTATGTGTATAGTGTATGTGTGTGAAACTACAGAAAACAGATAGGTAATTAAATGGAAACAATAAAAACGATTAAATAAGGAAAAGAAAAATATATATCTATATACACAGATATCTATCTATCTATCTATCTATCTATCTATCTATCTATCTATCTATCTATCTATCTATCTATCTATCTATCTATCTATCTATCTATCTATCTATCTATCTATCTATCTATCTATCTATCTATCTATCTATCTATCTATCTATCTATCTATCTATCTATCTATCTATCTATCTATCTATCTATCTATCTATCTATCTATCTATCTATCTATCTATCTATCTATCTATCTATCTATCTATCTATCTATCTATCTATCTATCTATCTATCTATCTATCTATCTATCTATCTATCTATCTATCTATCTATCTATCTATCTATCTATCTATCTATCTATCTATCTATCTATCTATCTATCTATCTATCTATCTATCTATCTATCTATCTATCTATCTATCTATCTATCTATCTATCTATCTATCTATCTATCTATCTATCTATCTATCTATCTATCTATCTATCTATCTATCTATCTATCTATCTATCTATCTATCTATCTATCTATCTATCTATCTATCTATCTATCTATCTATCTATCTATCTATCTATCTATCTATCTATCTATCTATCTATCTATCTATCTATCTATCTATCTATCTATCTATCTATCTATCTATCTATCTATCTATCTATCTATCTATCTATCTATCTATCTATCTATCTATCTATCTATCTATCTATCTATCTATCTATCTATCTATCTATCTATCTATCTATCTATCTATCTATCTATCTATCTATCTATCTATCTATCTATCTATCTATCTATCTATCTATACTGATTTCTTTACAATATTTTATGGAAAAAAACTGCAAAATCAACAGCATTTTACTACGAATAAAAACATTTGGATATAACGGGCTCATTACACATAGAAGATACGTATACAGCTAACTTGGAGTCTTCATGAAAAATACATATTAAACTAAAACCAGTACTGCAAATAATACAAACACTCAAGACGTCAAACTGAAACGTTAACGCACAGCAATGTGTAATTTTGATACTTTACATCACAAAGTGTGGCATAATATTGTACATCTGTGAAGTACATAGTAAAATTAGTACACGGCCTCTAGATAACAATCTATCTATGTCACCAGAGTAAGAATGTAAATATAAACTGAACCAGTTTTAGTTAATTGATGCAACTTAATCATTTCTTCCACACTAGCCGTACATAGGCTAAGGTTTGTTATAGATACAGTCAACATGAAAAATTCAATGCCGTGGCCGGCATTTGAATCACGGATCTCCTGGTTTCCGTCCAGTCGCTCTAACATGGCCAACTTGCCGTCATGACTATAAATTCTCCATATGACTCGTATATTTCTCGGTAAACCACTAGGGGCTCCCTTATTCCAAAATATACCATTTGTGGCGACTTACTATCGTAAGCACTTGAGTCCCAGGCTTCATCATTTAACTCTTATTATTTTTAGTTAATTGATGGAATCTTAGCCTATATACGGCTAGTGTGAAGAAATTATTAATTTCCATAAAGTCTGGGACTCAAGTACTTACGATAGTGAAGTCGCCACAAACGGTGTATCTCGGATAAGAGAGCCCCTAGTGGTTTACCGAGGAAATATACGAGTCAAATGGAGAATTAAATGTCATGACGGCAAGTTGGCCATGGTAGCTCAATGAACTAGAGCGACTGGACAGAAATCAGGAGATCCGCGGTTCAAATCCCGACCATGGCATTGAATGTTTCATGTTGACTCTATCTATAAACTGAACCATTTAATAACAATTATGTGAAGCTCTCCTGATAATTTGAAATGTTGGGACTATTTTTTCACACTTATAAAGTATCATGTTTCTTTCTGCATTAACTTAGATTTTCTATTTATGCTATTAAATAGCTAATGCATACAGGAAATAGCAGAACTACCCTCGTCACATTAAAAAGGTCCTCTTCTATTTGATATAAACGTTATACTCAATTTAGATAATTTTCTAATCACTAAAATAAATTCATTAACATATTACATCACAGTACATTCAATCCATTCAAGTGAAAGTATAATGGCTAAGTGAATAAATGATATGGAAAGTTTACGTGATTCAGTCTTGCAGTACTGCAGGCTGATAACATTTGAAGTTCAAAGACCGTGTTCTAATCCAGAGGCATATAAAAGAACACAAATTTCAGAATAAGAACTGAAAAGGTGCATCAGAAAATTTGCAAATTGGGATAACCGTAAACGAACATGACGTTCTAGAAGCCTCGCGTTTGGCGATCCTTTCGCAACAGGAAAATTAAATCGTTTATTTCAGAAACCACCTAAGAGACAAAATATCAAAAAATATGTTTTTGATGGTACTGTACAATTTAAAGGTAAATACATCTTTTAGTAGAAATAACCTATGCTTCATATCAGCAATGCTATTTTCAGCATTGAAAGTGATCCGTCTATTTCAGAAATAATCCAAGCGCCGTCTCTTAGGTTCTTTCTGCGGTAAATTTCACTCGTGACGGTTGGCGGCCATGATGGCACCACGTGTTTTCTGACTCGCTGTGACAATAACCCACAACTACGCTGAATGTGGCCACTCATTTTCCCCATGTGACAGATTTTGGAAGCATAAAGCGTCTCTTGGGAAAGATGGGCAGGATTTATACTCCTGATGAATATGCAGTGCTCATGCTGAAAGCTAGTAAGTCTGGCCGATTTACTGTATATCACCTTACATCAGACGATGTTCTCAGTTTCAAAAAGCGGTGGCCCAAATCATATAATAAAACGTCAAATTCGGACGAAACATCAGGCAGGAAAGCACGCAAAGAAATTAAGCAACCATTCAAAGTGTCCAAGTACAAGCAGTTTCTCAACAACAAGGATACTCGGGAAAAGTGGTAACAAGCGAATTCATTGGAAGAATAACAACATCTACCTTCACATTGCTAAGAACAGCCATCCCTCCGGAACTACCAACAGAGAAAGCTTACCCTTTGGGAAGGTAGTTTTACTTTTATTTTACCAAGGTTATTTGAAGCGTTTATATTTTACTTATAGCTAATCATTTTTGTAGGCTATAACAAATTTTAAAATTTATTGGGTTTTACACAGTGGGATTTTTCTTTTACATCCAGCAATGAATATTGTGACTTTGTGGGTTCGTAGAATTACGTCTTGTTTGCAGAAATTTAAAATGCTCTTTATTGCAGTAAACAGTAACTTTGTACACCCCTTGCAGCAGCAAAACAGTCGTGACATACACAACAGTAGTATTCAAAGTCTCTCGTTGCTTCACCACATGTAAACAAACTAAATAAATCACTGCGGTACACTTCAAATGTCCATTGTTACAATAACAATCACACAACTGCACAACTAACAACTCAATTAACAACTGACTACGCGCTATCACTTTGCGGGGCTCTTATACCTCCAGTCATTGCTCTAGAATGCGGAAGATCGTTCGATAACAATCACGACTCAGCGAGAGAAAGACGGAACTATCCAGAGATCTCTGTCTCTTTCTCTCTCGACAAGCATCCAACTTTGCGCGCCACTATCTGACTCTTTCTTTCCTGCGCACGCGCCGGCAATTGTTTGTCGCGTCTCCAACACAAAAAATGCGATTGGTGACAATATTTACGCTAAAGCAACGTTGCGATAACAATTACGTATTACGTTATCCTGCGATAGGATATCGTAATAGGTAATTGGGCAAAAATATTAATGTCATGCTTAAATTGCTGCGTTCGCAGGAGCATCGACAGTCTTATTTCCCGACATGCCAGAAACCACTAAAGAAATACCAGCGAGTCACTTCAAGAATGGAGATAGTTATGAATGCAGTGCAATAATTTAGCACAGGAAGGATTCGTAAAGTTTCATAGGCCCGAAAAAAATACACATGGAGAAATTTGTTAAGGAACATGTAAAACATTTATAAAATGATAAGGTTTTGCTGTAGAAATGGAACACAGCTAAGGAACTAACCAAATAAATGAGCAACACCAAAGACATGAACTACATCTTGGTTAGAAAAATAGAACCTCTGACCGTGTTTTAGAAAAACTTCTTTGGACAACAGAAACTGGCGCAGATGATCCTCTCCATGGAAAACTGGAAAGAATTTTGCATATCCGGGTGTACAAGAATTCAAGAAAAACTAGGAGATATCGTTCTATTAGATGGTAGTGCTGATCATTAAGATAAGCATAAAAATCTAAAAGAATATATATACGGAAAAATGTACGTGACAAAATGTTGATGACGTGGTTGACTGATCGGTAACAGTCTCTAAAGGCTTTCAGATTTAGCTAGCCATTAAATCATGCATTCCATAATGTTATAACTGAACTAGTTAGTCAAATCTAGTGGAAGGTATAAGAAAGTAGCAATCTTTCTTAAGTGTTAATACAGAAAAACTGGTGGCCTAAAGCCAAATTGAGCAAAATCTGCCAGGAAGAAAGATACGGTTACATACCTGCAAGTGAAAGCGCTTAGTCAGCGCAATAAATGCTGAAGCATCACCACGACACAGTGGAGGAATGCCAAGAAAAGGTTAATTCATGTCCCATCATCTGCATAATAAAATAAGTGAGAGCAGTTCTTGCACTCCTTACTTGGTAAATCTTTCAAGACTTAATTTTCTCAGAAATAGGTTAACGATTTGCTTTAAATTGAAAATGATAAAAAATTATTTGCAGCCTTTGATCCGGCTTCTAATATTGAAAATCTTTCAATAAACTAATCAAGGTAGCTAGAGTTAGATTACTTCCGTAAAAACCCTGGCATAATGCATTGCTTACCTTAGGAGCAACTCTCACCACCGATGGGCGTGACCACGCATACATGAGGCACCAAGCGGATATTGAAAACAGGTTCGCCAGCTGAACACCCAGGGCTTTTATGGGAATACGGCTACTATACAAAATAGGAATGTACATAAGGCGGGGCTATGCGAGGCTGTTCTTTGGCTGCTAGTCATTGCGGAGCGTGCAACGTTGTACAGTTACGCACGCACACTGGATCGCTTTGCCGAACTATGCGGCTAATCCCTTTGCCCGTCTGAAGATACCAATTAAAGAATTGGTTACGAAGCTATTTTTTCGAGGATTACTGTCCAAACCCCATTCCCGTAGGGGAGGTGATCTGTCCCCTTCAGTTGCCGTGGTGTGGGAGCTGCAGAACCTTAGCACTCGTGACACCTCTGACCTTACTAGAGAACATTCGAGCCCCTCCCTGAATGGGAGTTGTTCGGATTGGGTTGGACTCGAGGGAGCAGTGTGTTCCCGACACTCGCGAGAGATCGGGTACCTCTGGCCAGGCTTCGGCCGCCCAGAGGGAGCATAGGGTTGCCTAAAATATCCCAGGTAATAGCCTGCAGAGCTAGTAGAAGGTGTGCTAAATCACCAGGCGGCCCCACCGTGGATATTCGATAGTCTTCCCTGAGGGATTGGCACGCGTAAGTGCCGTATCCACTTCCACCCGTCTTGACGTTGTTGTCGATGGGGGCGGCGGCTTTTTAGACTCGAAGTATTGCCCCAAGGAAAGAACCCCGGATTTTTCCATTGCTCCCGGGCTGATAGAGGCCGGGGTCTTCGGAGCTTCAGGTACACTTAGAGACAAAGTGTCCAAACCCCATGTTTGTAGTACATCTGATTTCGGAGATTTGGAAATATAAGGCCCCTGACTAGAAAGAAAAGAATTATCAACTTTCAGTGAAGAAAAGCACACACGTGCTATGCTGCAGCTGCATTTTGTACCCTTCATTCAGTAAAGTGGTTATATTTTAAGAGTGCACACGTGCTTTTCAAAGTTACTAAATATGCTGCTTAACAAGCCTAGTACTGGTGCGCCTAGTACGGCGAAATAACTCATAAGATGTTACATAAGCAGGCTAGAAATATTCTTGTTAATGTGTATTCCTTTTTCAAACAGACGTCAATTAAATACTTTTTCGAAAGTACAAATTTCGCGCAGAGTCAAGAATTAATGTTAAAATCTTGTCACGTAATTGCTCATCCTGTGACCAGCATTGTTGAAGAAGGCAGAAGGTTTACCAATTTAGGGGAAGTTTCTATATTTAGATCTCCAGGACAACATCGGGCAACTAAAAAGTGTGCCACCAGCTTAGACAAATTTCAAAAGTGTGGTTCACGTAGAACAATTTATGATTTATATGACAAGGGTGAATATCCAACTGCCAAAAGGATGACCAGTTTAATAAGGTGGAAAATAGAATATACACATTTTATATCTTCTGTGCATAATATTCTGAAATCTCTTCGGTTCGAATATAGGATAACCAATGATGGTCGTAAATTTCTGCTTGAAAAATGTGGTATTCTTGCTGCAAGAATAAAATTTCTGCGTACAATGTTTAACATTAGTACATGAGGTTCATGGAAAGTCCATTGCAGACAGTATACATATGTGGCATCATTAAAATATAAACTACATTCACAATATTCACGAATTATTGAAATGATTTCGTAGAACGCATCTAATTTGAATAATTTTGTTTTGTGTGCATATTGTGACTTTGTGGGTTCGTGAAATAATAAAACGAGGTTACGAAACACAAAAGCTACACTTTATTTTCCTAGCAAATACATTTGTCACCATTACAGTTTGCTAGCTAACCTAAAAACTGTTTATTTTCTCAGCTCTACATTCAACTGTCTCTCATTTCCGGTAACGATCGGCCATCATTTTTTTATCGGCTTTGCGAGTCTACCACCAGGGTGACACTATGAACGATAGCTATGTAATTGAACTTTTCTCCAGTTCAAGGTTTTAAGGTTCAGATTAAGCGATAATCAATGTATATGTTCTCACACACATGCTGACATATTATGCGAACTTCTCTGTCAGCATTGTATCACTGTACATCTCAGCATCTGTATGATACTTGCTAGGTGGATTCGGTGAGACCAAGATAGTCGCCCGCTTGCCGTGGAACTGGCAACGCCAAGACAGTAGAATAACCGTACTGGCTCAACCCATGTCCATTGTTATTTTGTAGCCACTCCGAGAACTTTCATTGTACTTTTATTAATTGCAACATCCAATATAAGATATTCTCATAACAAATCTTTAACTATTTTCTGGAATAGCCTCTCAATAATGGTCATTCCCAATGATGGTCACTTCTAATGACATTTACATAACTGTTAAACGTAAGAGCTGTAAACAAATCTTACCAATAAAAATGTAGACCTCTTTAGGCATCCACTTTTATCAATTAAACCTCTTTTAACTTCAACCTTTTCCAATATACTCCTTTTATTGCTTTAACTATTCCAATACGTATACTCTTCTCCAATTCCCTCTCTCCCTCTATTTCCTCCCTCTATTTCCTCCCTCCTTTTATTCATGTTAAGAGAATGGAATGTCAAAGCAACTATGTGGCGACCAGATGTATAAAATTTGTAACTGAATCTAAAAGACTAATGCATTTCCCTTATATATTTGTACCTAAAGAAATGTGCAATAACTCAAATCATTCAATTTTGTTCTACTATGAAATAAATAGAAGAATAAACGCTCCTTACAATTGTTGGCTCAACGTGAACGGAGAGTCGTGTGAATTCAAATCTTCAAATATCAAAAGTAAATTAATTAATGATATAGAAACCTGATAAGAGAAAAGAAAAAATAAATATAGTAGGTAGTCAATACATTAAGCGGATCATATCAATCGTATGAAGATTATCAATGTGTTTTATGCCATTGAATTTCTTAAATGCAGAATTGATTGTGAATAACTAAAACACTATGACAGATACATTCTCTGTTTTTTTTTTTTTTTTATAATCTACTCAAATTTAAGAACAAATTCCCGAAGTTGCCTTTCTAAATTATTGTTTATTATTGTTTATTCTTCAAATCCAAATTATTATAAAAATAGGCATCACCAATAACTTAATGCAGTTATCTACAACTTAACGGACATTCACCGGAGGCGTATGTTCAGCATAAATTTCAGACCTATAGAAAGAAAGTGTACAATTGGAGGTTAATTGTTCTTTCACACTAGCCTGTGTAGGATGCACTATGAAAGGATGGAGTCAGACTGAAAAACTGTATGTCATAGCCGGAATTTGAACCACAGCTTTTCTGGTCTCCATCCAGCAGCACTTAACCATTGGGTACTATGGCCAACGTGCCAGCATGACATTAAATTCTCCAACTGACTCGTGTTTTTCTCGGTAAACCATTAGTGCCTGATTTCAACAATAGATGTTGAAATCGATGTTAATAAATGTAACGTAACAATTGTCACAACGCTAACAAGGCTGCTAAATTTCTTACATTTCACCAACATGTTTTCTGAAAATGTTAACAAATATGTGTTAACGCAAAGAGACCTGTAAATATCACAGCTACATTAATTGAAATAATGACGAAATATAAGTATATCGTGGAAAATAACAGGACGGATGCGGTGAAGTAAAAGAGAAAAATTTAAGGTGAAAAAAGATTGGAAACGAATTTAATTCAAATGCATGTGTCATTACTAAAGGCATGAAACTTCGTCAATATTACATGAATTTAAAACGAGGTGCGAAGATGGAAAGAAGTGACGAGTGTGTTGAACGTTTCAAGACAGGAGGTGGACAATGCATTATCCATATAATTCAGTGAATTATAAAATCGCAAAGTTATTAATACTTGAAGCAAAGGCGAGATCAGCATAGTCCTTTCGATGCATGTTCTAACCTTTCTTGTACTTATGGTCGCGCCGTGGCTCAGTGGTTAGACCGCTTGTCTCTCCCCAAGGCGGTCCGGGTTCGATCCTAGGCGACCGCAAAGGAGGTTTGTGGTGGACAACATGGCACTGGGGCGGGTTTTCTCTGGGACCTCCGTTTTCCACCGCCATCTCATTCCACCGGTGCTCCACCTTCATCTCATGTATCATCAGTGACACCGCCTGCGGTGCCGTATGTGGTAAAAACGGGCGTTAAACACTACTCGTTTCATTTTATTTCTTGTACTTCCGCAGTAACCTTTGTAGCAACTGGCTTTGAAAGTCTATACCTCTGTTGAAAATTTTCTTTTGATAGGCTCCTCAAAATCATTTGTCTTCAAAGGCCGTACTCTATTATGAATGTCATTTAGACGGTCTGAAATATAGCAAATCGACGTCTAAACCTCCGTTCACGCCGTCACATTCACTGTTTACAATTGTTAAGGATTTAACAACAGAAATATAGTTTGTTAGTTCAACAAGAGAATTAACACGAGTGTTAAACTAGCATTTGTTGTTGAAATGCAATGTTTGCTCTAACTGTTGCTAAACTCGTGTTTAAGTCTTAATATTTGTTGGTAAAAACGGGTATAGGAATTCTCATAAACATGAGATAACTACCTTAATGGTTTATTAACTATTAGGTTTAATTTCTACTGTGAAGGTGTGAAAGATCCATGAATTTTTTACCATAGTAGCACAATGTTTAAGAGTGGCTGCATAAAAACCACCAGAACCCTGGTTCAAATTCCCGCTAGGGCATAGAATTTTTCAATCCGACTCTATACTCTTTCAAACTATAAATTTAATGGGCACTCATAAGCATGCGCCTGGAGCCTACACACTTCAAAGTATACCTAACTTTCGGAGTTCCTCGCAAAGCAGCGAGAATGCCATATATTTGTTTCATTTTAGTCCTATTTTTCGACGTGACTGTATATTAAGGTAAAGAATAGGTGCACCCTCTCGCCAGGAAGGAGTGGCTCTTTCACCCTGCTGCTGTCAACAGCAGGATATCTGTAGATGGCAGTTCTGTGCAGGGAAGACCCAACCGGAGAGCTGAGTGCACCATGATAAAGTGCGACTGGAAGAGAATCGCACTGGGCAGCTAGCAGAAAGTTTGCGGTGACCTGAGCGTGCTACAATGTTATGACTGTAATAAACTAGATGAAACTCTAGCATACAGGTTCACTATCATCGTTGTATACACACTCTTTTAATATAGATACATCACTGTGCAAATTTTACAATTGTTGTCCTTAAATACTGAAAACCTGTGGAATACCCGTCAATCATACGATCAGCATTAGTATCAGTTAACCTTTGGCAGTAATGGGGAGAAAATAACGTAACGGTTAATACCATGGCTAGAGAAATAATGGAGACGGGCAGTAATTAGATACTCAGCAACGGTTACCAAAATAAAAACACAAAGTAATTAGTTATCCATTAAAGATTATGTCAAAGTTGTCTGCTGATAATATGTTAGCCTCTATTGTGTGTTTCAAACGCGATTATGTTTGTCCTTGAGCGCTACTAGGTGAGCAACCAATCGGAGTCGTGCGCTGTTGTGTTGCATTCCCCCTAAGTGGTGTGTGACGAGCGCTAATCTAATTAATCTCTAATAAATACCATTCGCGCTAAGAAAAAATTCATATTTTGCAAAAGCTGATCCATGTGGAAGGAGAGAGTAATGTATCTAACATAACCATAAAACCCCCATATTTTTAGCTCCAAACGTTTTTCTAATACAAATAAATGAATAAATAAATAAATAAATAAATTAGATTCCATTTACATTATAAGAATGCATTGTGACGTAAGAACTGTAACGAATATCATTATTGGTTGGCATGTATGCATGAACGTATATTTGAAATTATTCAGAACTGAAAGATAAACGTTTGACATGACGTGATAAAAGAAATATGTACTTTGAATAACCAAGGTGTTTGTTAAATTCGATGAGAGGAAACAATACACTTCCTACTAGTCTGGCAGAACGTGTCTGGTCACATTATATCTCTTTTTATGAATGGTTCGTAATATTATTTACTCTAGAGAGTTCAAAACAGTACTATTCAGTTATAATACTCTTCCATGAAAAAGTATTATCAGCTGGACCTATGAAATACGATCCACCTTTCCCCTTTACCACTGCCAGAACAATCCAATTGAGTTAATGTGGGTTCAAATTAAGTTGCAAATAGAAATAATATTTTTAAACTGACTAACGTTAAATTTTTTATTCACGAAGAAATTAACAAGGAACACAACAAGACTGAGGGAACTGCGTGAGACATCAGATGAACTACTCGTACAAGACGATGTCTTTTGGAAAGAAATAGCACGTAACGAAATTTTTGAACCTATCACCATAAATTTGTAGTACTCAGACGATGAAGACAAAGACAATGACAATTACGAATTATCTCTTAACTTAAGTAACACTCACAGCTATACGGATGCACCGCTGGTATTTTCATTGGATTAGAAAAATAAGTAATTCATAAACTCTAATTAATTTTGAAATAAATATTTAAACCATTTGCGTAGTATACGAATATCCACGCTGCAATTGTGATTTCAACAACTTTATTACTATAAAACTTTGGAAAATTCAGTTTGCATTAGCACCAAGAACACTCGAAAGTTTACGAGAGAGAGAGAGAGAGAGAGAGAGAGAGAGAGAGAGAGAGAGAGAGAGAGAGAGAGAGAGAGAGAGAGGGAAATATAAAAAGAGTGGGGATAACGAGGTGGCAACGCTGGCGGCTCTGACGTATCTGATTCGCTACAGGCGAGAACTCTTCCCATTTGAAACACATAATAGTTTCCGAGGAGGCGAGCTCAAACTTGCTAGAGGATAAATGACGTTTTTTGATATACAATTTTTATACTAAGTTTGCTTGGCAGGGAGTTAAATCCGGTGTCACCAGTTGTAAATTTACACTAACCGTAAGCCTGATAAACAGATCTCTGTACAAAATTATGTGGTTATTCTCACCCAATGTATACTGCGATCCATTTAAACCTGAACCATTTCAATAGACCACAACTTTTGAGCTAATAATAAGACACACGTGCGACCTTGGAAGAATATAATACACAATTGGGAGATTACATTACACTATTTACATCTCAGAGAAAATGTTGGAAGTGTCCTCCACCAGCATCTATACATGTTTGTACTCGTCCCACCATATTCTTTGAAGTTTTACGGAGAGTATCCTCGCCAATGGTTATTTCGGTTCCAATGGATTCCTTGAGAACATCAATTGTCCGTGGTCCATTCTTTTACACTCTATTTTTTATATACCCCCACAAGAAAAAATCCGGTGAGATTGGGTAAGGGTATCTGGGGGCCTACAGTCCTTTTGAGATTATTCGATTGTAAAAGAAACTGGTTACAAGTTCCATGGTGTCATTAGATGTATGGTACGCTGCCCCACCTTGCTGGAAATAACCTTTTCTCAATTCGATATCATCCAGCTACTCCACAAATGTCTTGAAGAAACCCATATAAACTTCAGTGTCTACAGTCGTATCAAAGAAAATGGCACATTTAGGGCTGTCAACTGTTAACAGTTGTCAGTTTTAACAATCCTCCCAGAACCACTGTGATCATTAAAACAAATTTCTACATTCTACGAGCTTTCAAAGGGAAGTTATGGCTTATTGAAATGCTTCAGGTTTATATGCATCACACTTTAGCAACACATAGCAGCAATAAGTATACATATATGCATAAAAGCTCGTTTTCCTTTTATTTTTGATCTTTTACAGTCATGGAGAGTAATTTTTATTCACATGTAGCAACGATACCTTTCAAAATATGATTACCGTTTGCTACCGTTTGAAAACATTTAATCATTGGTGTATTAATTTCTGTCGTTTTGATGTTAGCTTTTCATTACCCATACTAACTGTGTGTATATATGCAGGACGGTAGAAGCAATTGCGAATGCAATAGAATCAAAATGTTGACACAGCTAAAGCAGCTTGCATCAAATAACAAAACAAGCCTAAATCCTCAATGGAATGTAGTTTCAGCAAATTTTTACCAGTAATTGTTAATGCTAGGTAATTAGAAAGGATAAACAAGAGCACAAACAATTAAATTGTTAGTGATAACTGTAATCACATTACAAATATTCATGAATAAGAATCTGAATTTTAGTTAACCCCAGAAATTTACAAGCAAATTTTCCTAGAGCGCATCATTCCTTGGTGGTCTACAAATACCTGTAAATTGGTCTACCAAACCACGTTGGCATTCTATTGTAGTCCAGAAATTCACAATGCAAGTTTGTGGAGCAAAACACAATAGCGGCATACCTTTCATCTTAAAACACAACAATATATGGCATTCCTTTGTCCTTAACACACTTTAGGCGGCACTTCCTTGTCCTGATAACCCTTTGATCCTCTTTGTAAGCAGACAAAATTCATTTCTGCCTATGACAATAACACTGAGAGGGGAAACACAAGTACAGGTACTCCCATTGGGCGTCAGGAAGGATGGAAGGAGTCGGGGTACGGTGAGCACCTTAATATAGAAATCGTTCCACGAAAACACAATACGCCGCATCGCTTTGATCCTTCCCGAGTTATTTGTTTTAAACATCTTCCTTCACTTGGTATTCATACACAACGTGAACTTTTCGTTACGTTAATACTTATTATAATGGACCTTAGTTACGTTGCAGCAAAGTAAAAGGTTTCAAATATTAACTATAATTGTATATCTAGTTAGAGCACCCCATTTCCTCTGATTAAGTTTGTTAGCCAATTAACTATCCATCTAACATTTAAAGAACTTCAAGCATGTTTCACGTATATATCACTTAGGGTTAGAGGCCATACGGGTGCACATGAAATGAGAGGGCAAATGAAATTGCTAATTGTTACACGTTATCCCAAATGGAATTCAGTTTTAAGGTGTCTAAAAGAAAAAAAGCCTTGAAAAAGATTTTTTTTTTTTTTAAATGTGGAATAGCACTTGGATAAACAGCGATAAAGGACATCTCACTCGAAATTTATTTTTTCCTACTGTTAATGGTCGTGTAAACTGCAAGTACTTTTCACCTAATTTTATTTTGACACGGACTTGGGAAAATTAAAACTTAATTTCGACGATTCTGTATGGACTCTCCTGATGGATACCTCTGCCAATTTCAGCGTTGATGAAAGTGTTGAACACTTAATATTCATTCCAAAAAGAGGTATAATCTTATTCAACATCTTTCATAATGTAATACAGATCTTCAAACATCGTTGTTTAATGCACTCCTTAAAAATTTTGCACTGCACCCTTTGAGCACTTTATTGGCCATATTTTTAAAACGTTATAATTATTATTATCATGATCCGTTATTTTGATCTTTGTATTTGTGTTTTCGTAACTAGAACCCCAACACTCCTTACTGGTAAAATATAGTTATTTCATTTGAATAGTAATAAGTAATAATAATGATGATGATTTATCAGGTGTTACGTTATAGGTTTTAATTTTCAATGATTACATAATTGTCGCATCTGGGAAGTCGTTATCATGCAAAGAGCGTAATTTTAAATCCATCATTAAATGGCCATCTGTTAAAATATTTGACTATCTGTCAAGCTTACAGTATTTCTCTGTGTAATAAATCCATTTATGCATAACTTTATCTTGTTGAAGCAGAAGCAGATCGAAGAATCAGATTTTGGAGCAATGATTTGAAAAATGAGACACAATATTTCCCCTTTAGATAGAGATGTATGTAAATTCGTTAATCCTATGTTCTCATCCAATTCTTAACTGGACATGGCAAATTTTCAGCTTACTTATTTCTATTCAAACTCAAATCCACCTCTGATTGTATTTGTGGAAATCATCCTCAAGATGTCCCTCACATTTTATTTGATTGCCCCATTTTCCGTTTTGAAAGATACGAACTTGAATTATTGCTTCAATCCTTAGGTTACCCGCCTCGGTAGCGTAGATGGTAGCGTGTCTGCCTCACGTTCAAGAGATTCCGAGTTCGAATCTCGATCAGGGTGAGTTACCTGGACAAGGTTTCTCCGGGGTTTTTCCTTATCCTGAAAGACGAATGTCGGGTAACTCTTGAGCTCCATGGACCCCGGATTCATTTGGGGATCATTTCAGCCATTTCATTCATCGTCCAATAAGACAACATAGGAGAACGTAAATTACAACAGCAACAAAATCCTTAGGTTACAATTTTTCAAAACCACATACACATATTTTGATGAATTAAAAAATTTATCAATATTTCATGGCTTTCTTGAACAAAATATTTCTTAAGCTAAAGGATTCATGTTGTTTATTGCTTGTCAACTTGACACTGGTTATGTTTTGTAAATTTTATTATATTCATACTTAAAATGTGTAAACTATATTCCGAATATACCGTTGGGTAAAATAGGAATCATAAAATTGGATAATAAATAAATAATAAATATTTCGCCTTTGAAAATTTCCATGTAGTTCCAAAAATCTTTGAAATTTAGAGCGGCAGCTTCCAGATCAATTGGTTGGATGGCATTTCTTATGTTTACGTGGGCAAGGGTGCTACAGCATCTGCTTATCTCTATTAATGTCTCTAGCATCCCAGTCAGGCAATGTAAAACTCCCGATGCGTTTGGTCATAGCCGCCTCGACACATAATTCTAAATAATATGCTAAGTTTCTGTTAGAAGACCTTAAAATTCAATAAAAATATAGTGAAATGGCATACAAGTTTACAAGCATTGTACTTGTGATATTCTACGGCAAGTATACTATATGAAGGTATTAGATTAACTTGAATTAAGTTTGAGTAACGTACCCCAGCATCTAGTATCTACACAGAGGTATACATTGACATTTATCTGTTTATTTATAGAATTTCAAAATCATATACAACATACATCAATTTTCTCAGATGCTACTGCTACAGTTACTGCTACTGCTACTACTGCAATTAAACAAAAAAAGTCATCAAAGATAATATTAAAGAGCAATAAAAGAGTAATCTCAATTCCTATCTTAAAAATACTGGCATCCAGCGCTTAAAACAGGTCTGTCGCTGCCTTTTTCAAACTACAAATTATTGTTTTATAAGCATTTTTAGTATTAAAAGCCCTGCTATCCAGCACTACACTTTAAAGATAAGTTTATTAAGTTATACCAATCTTTAATTTATTTTACATATAATTTTACACTAGTTAAGTAAGTTATATCTTTTTAATTATCTTCGTCAGTTCTTTATTAAATGATTATATAAATATCATTTTAAATTAATCAAGCTTATTACCTTTATATTAAATCAACTCTCTTCTTTTATAATTAAACTATTTAATTATTAATGAACTTACTACAAATAAAATTAAAAAAGAAAAAACATTCTTTCCAATAAACTAAAAAAAGTAATTTTTATTTAAAAAGCTCAACTCTCTGTTTTAAATGGAAAAAAACAAAAAGATAAAAATCACTGGTTCAATTAAACTTGCCTATAAAACAGTTACACCAAAATGGCTATTACAAGTGGCGTGCTCATTACAGCAATCTCCATACCTCTCGTCCATCACGGTCGCTCCTTCAACTATACTGGTGCCTCCTTCACATCTTTCCTGTTCTATTACTCTCTCAGCATCCATTCTACTTTCCCCCCTCTCTCTTTCACCATTCTTTTTGTTATATTTTTAAAGATATTCTTAATTCTTGAAGTGTATCGCTCCCAATATCAGTATGTAGACTAATTAAAGCTTCCTTCCAAGCTTTTTTGCTTATAAAATTAGTCAAACTCTCCAAATGTTTTATAATTCCTTCTCAATTTCTCCTTTCGTCTACATTTGATTGGCCGTGCTTATTACATTCAAATATTGCGTACTCTGGGGGTATCTTTAACCTTGCACACATCACAAATATCATTTTAAGTTTTATTTATTTTTGCCAGTATATTTTATATGACCAGTGACCTATTATAAAATGTACCAGTCCGTCTATCGGTACAAGTATTAAATAAAATCTTTCATATATACCGTTAAAATATCTGTAAGTTTTTCCTTCCTTCATTTGTTCTCATTCTTTTTGCTACTTTAATTTTGAATTTATTTTTTATTTCTAGTATTTTAATAGATCTCTTGCCAATTATTAAGTTAATAAGTTCTAAATAACCATTTCTTAACCAAATTTGATATGAAAGTACTAGCAGCAAAGTCAGACGCATATTAAATAAAAAAACAACGTAGGAAGTTTGAATCATAAATTTCTATACAAAGGGATACTATGGAAATCCTAACAATAACTTAGGCTAGGTCATCCCCAAGGCAATAGGAAAGAAGTGTCAGTTTATGACAATGTGGCATCTCTTGAGTCTGTGTGTGAACAAAAACAGGCCTCTTATTGACGTTATACGAGAATATCTCTTGCTGTATGACACAAATCACGAAGATTATCAAAAAGAAAATTACAGGTAATTTAATGTGTATATCTATACAACGAACAGCAATTTTATTAAATAACTTAAGGATATTCTTTTCTGCTCTTAGGACCAACACATGTTCAAGAATATAGCAAGCAATTTTACTGAACCGGATCACTGGTATTAAGTCCATAAGAGATTTTAAACAGAAATAAATACAAAAAAATGTAGATAAAAGCTAAATTCGTTGTCTAAAATGTCAGTATCCATTAGTGAAGTATCATACAGAAACGAAAAAAAAAATCTGAAATTCCCCATTAGAATACTCGCTCATTAATATCATTTCTCTTTTACTTCTATAACTCTCTATGATAGGTAACGGAGGTAGGTGTTGTATTCTACCTTAAAGTGTGATATCAGGGTTTCACCTGAAATGCTGTCATTAAAATCCCCGAACTCAGGAATGGCTGTTCTGGAATGAACTCTATGTGCATGTATGCATCAGCGTCGCTCTATCTACTTATAAATGTTCTCTCCGCAAGGTTGGTAAATGGGATATATACCCTCTAGGGCATTCCTGCTTGCCAACAAGGCCACAAACAGATAACAGCCACGCACCAAAAGGTCACAAGGTTGACACTCACTTGCGTAACGTTTTGTAGTTGATGAATTTACGGTGTTAGATGGAGTAGCATTCAGATTTAAGATAGAGGGTAACCTCAACAGCATTAGCAGTCTTATCTGCTACCTTCGAGTGTTATAAAATTAAGTTCAAACTTAATTACATTTTGTGAAAAAAAAATTCTACCAATTTATCAGAAAATAAGTGCAATAAATAGGATGATACGCTTACAAAAATGCTTAAAAATTGGGTCCTATAAGCTTCAAAAAGTTAATACACATAACATTTTTAAAGCCAATAAAATAAAAATGTAACTTATTTTTATTAAAAAATTTTGTGTTACTGGTGTGCATAGCAAATAAAATTCTAAAACATCTTCCATATGGTGCTTAATACATTTCGCAGTGCCTGCACAGGCAATGCGAGATAATGTTCTAGTAGAACAGGTTTTACAATTTCAAACTATCACTACACGAAAATGGCCTTTAGGTAGACTTTCTCAGAGTTACATATACATATCACATTAGCAGAAATAAGTTTAATTTCCCGTTTTGGTATTCAAAACTGTAATCAGTCAAAATCGCTATTTAAAAATATATATTAAATTGCTTATACTGCTTCAAATAAACCAGAAAACGTTAGGCTATACGAAGAATGTCAGGAATACCTGTGCAGATCTGTGAAACTCATAATAATAATATAACATATACATAACATCATCGTGGTGCCTTAAGCTAAACGCAATTAAACTCGTTTTAATTAAATATCACTGAATGGATCAGCCTTTAATTAATCATCTACCTTAAGGTTAACTTGAATTTCAAAAATAGTCAATATATTCGTATAAAATAATTTAACTTTCTTGTGACACTGCTCTTTGTTTAAAGTACTTGTTTTGCAGGAGATGAGTGTTATCGTGTTTGTTAATGTTTTCTTCCCTCGTTTATTTTTTTTTTTTCATTTATTTTAACTCAAGTGTGAAAATGTGTGGGTTTTTTCACTTTGTTTATCATTTTTAACGTTTAAGACTTTACTATCCAAGTGTCTGTTTAACATTTTAAATTCTCTGCTGAAAGAAAGACTATTGAACCGGTGAATACTAAGTTTAAAGTTGTTTTTAATGAAGTGACGGGAACAGGTGCAGGGGGAGGCATTACCAGCATTTCATTAAGCTTATTGGCTTATACTGTGGGACAATAGGAACTGTTCTATTTGGTTCAATGGATTTTAGATCTGCATTTGTACCAAGTGAAAAAAGTATGACTAGAAAACGCATCTTATATAGGTATATCCCTGCTCCTTTAAAAATATACTTTCCTAGCACATTTTTCCCTCGACGTACTTTCAGTAGCCAATGTAATGTACCAGTACCCAACCACACTGCAAAATTATGAAAGTTCGTGTCCTTGAAGCGAAACTCCAGTTGTACCAGCTGTGGTACCGAACGTAAGCATTCTTCTGGACGAAGTTTATGTAATGAGTCGCGGAGGGAGGTCCAAATCAAGTCAGCCTGCTCACAGTTGTACAAGCGATGCTTAAGTGTATCCTCTGCCGCGCATATGCCTCGGAACATCGAATTTACCCTCCCGTGACGCCACAGCTTCTCAGTAGTTGGGACCGTCTCATTAAGAACCTCATAAACCGTTTCTCTCCAGATCGACGGAAGGTTACAGTTGGTTCCATTGACCTATATACAATTCCAGTCCCGACGGTGTTTTGTTTCCACGTTAGGCCGTTGAATACAGGTGACGATAGAGGCTCTTGGGGGTCAGAAACCTCTCCAGTGGCTCCCCGGAATTTTATTCGTGGGCTTTCACTTTTAAGCTCATTTCTTTGGCTCAAAATACACATACACACGTAATATATAAAGTGGAATTCATATTAACGCATCGCAAGTTCTTCAAAGAAACATTTATCTGTACAGAGATATCAAGAATCGATTTCATAAAATTAGTAATTGCACGTTATTCATCCATCCGCAATGTTAACATCTAAGGTTGTGACTAACATAGCTCACTCACGTGTAAAATATAGTTTATACTTTTTCCATATCCTCCATTGAACAAAAGTTATTAACCTTTAATTAACTGTTACTATGAATTTATCGCCAAATATGTGAAATAATATCCAATCCAGATGGCAGAATTACGAATGCCTGTACCTCACATGAGGCCATTTATGGCCATTCTTGACCCCGCGTGGCAAGTGTAATTTTGTGTGTGTGTGTGTGTGTGTGTGTGTGTGTGTGTGTGTGTGTGTGTGTGTGTGTGTGTAATTTACGTCCTCCAACGTTAAGTCATATCGGAAGATGAATGGAATGGATGAGCTTAGAGTTACCCGACATTCGTCTTACAGGATAAGGGAAAACCCCGGAAAACCTTATCCAGGTAACACACCCTGCCCGAGATTCGAGCTCGAGACTTCTTGAACGCGAGGCAGACATGCTACCACCACGCTACCGATGCGGGCGCGCGTGGCAAGTGATCTCCGTTCCTCATCTGGTTAGCTGTTTGTATCACTCAACTTACAGTGGTTCAATATTGTTGCACACGCTTATTAAATGGTTCCACAATAGTTGGTTGGACATTTAGGGAATAATGGACTGTCCGATCTTCATAATTTGTTAACGCACAAAGGTGGTGTAATATAGAAGCTATTACGATATCCAACATTCCAATTTGGAAGCTACCACAAAAATATACCAGACTCAAAAATAATCAAAGCTTAAATTACAAATAATGCAACAAGTATCAACAAAGTTAACGTAACCCCTGACGTAAGTGCTTGCCAACCCGACTGCCGAACTCTTGCTCACATATGCAAGATAGAGTTGGCCATTCCTCCAACGGAGAGGGGAGGAGATGTGGTCAGTATCACGGCACCCCCAGCCGGAAAGTTGGCTATCTAGACCAGGGTTCGGCACCTAGCGTAGCTACACAATTTCTTCACCTTGCTGAACGAGCATCGGTTCTATTGCCGGTACTTAAAATCCGCACCTGAAAGAGTAGGATCGACTCCGGGCCCATACCGTGGCAGTGAACCAAACCACAACACTATGGCCCACTACACCACGGCACAGGACATCAACAAAGTTACATCTATATATAACACTCTCTGAAAGTGATTATACATATGTGGAAATGATTCATGCCTAAAATGTAAAATAGTATATGAGGGTAAATTGCCTGTGTATCTTATATATTGTGTTTTAGTAAAATCAGTGGCACTCTAAGGGACACTGCTTCAATAAATTGATAGTTTAATTTGTATTTTCAGCAAAATTACACCAAAACATGGAGTAATATCTTTGGTACCAATTAATAAGCCAGAGTCAACTGAAGCAATGTAATATTCATTTGCTCTAAAGATTAAACATATTGAATATTGTTCTTCTTTTGTTTAGTTTTTACTGCACCTACAAAACTGCTTAAGGTTTGTTATGCTTCCACAAGGACTAAATCATATAAGACACTAGAAATAACACTTTAATAGAGCAGAGAAATGCATTTAAAGAGACATAAGTAAAAATAATTGACTGCTAAAATTATTAAATTTGTATATAGGATGGACGATACAGCTAGGTAATTAATATGGACAGAAAATGACGCAGCTGTCACAGTAACGCCACCAAAGGTTACGAGTTATCGATGGATTCCAAGAGTGATCTCGAGTAATATCAGAAATAGAACCTAATGCCTTATATGAATAACAAATAATATTTACTTATTTTAGCTGTCTTGCTTAAAATCAAAGCATACCTATTAATCAACTAATAAATATTCGAATGTGAATTGCAATGAAACCATAAGTTAAGCTAAAAAGTGGAAAAACTATATCACTATATCGGCATTTTTAAGAATATAGCTTATTTGCAGAGTGACGTTTTTGAAAGCACGCTGATTAAATGCAAAATAGGATGAAGCAGGTCATTAATCACCGCATTGATATTATCGAGTTCAGTATCGAGCTGATATTTTATCCGATAAATTATCACACTTCTTCCAAACATATTATAAGATAAGTGAGAATGATTGATAGATATCCAAAGCCCTGTTAAATTTTATTGATAAATATCAAATACACGGGTATGAGTGCAATAGTTACATCTAATTCTTTTCTGTAGGATCAAGTGTAAGATAATGTATGGGAAAACATGTTATACGATCCTTCAAGCTTTTACAAACAGCTTTTGACCTTCTCCTGTTATTTATGCATTCTAAGAGTAAGAATTACTACATAAAATTACATAGAAGAAAGTCTCCCGGAATCGGACAGAACTCTATATTGGACAGTATCAGTTTCTGGTTTTCGGTACGTGTCAGCAAGTTTAGTTTAGCTCAGGGGCTGTTAGACCTTCTAGAGGAAGCCGGAAATAGAGCATTGTTTGACTGTAAACAACAATTGGTCACGTAAAGGAGAAGCTTCTTATTTCTGACCTGCTTCCTACTCCACGAACATAATTTGTGAACCTGATACTACAATATTTGTGAGTCAAATATACTTTTAATGGTTACAAATTATGTTAATGGTCGCACTATGGCTGACTGGTTAGACCGCTTGGTTCTCATCTAGACGGCTCGCGTTTGATCCCGAGCGACCGCAAGGTGGGATTTGTGGTTTTGGGCTGAGTTTGTGGGGTGGGGTGGGGTGGGTTTCCTCCTGGTCCTACGTTTTCCCCACCATCACACCACCACTTGCTCCATGATCCATCTCTTCATCATCTCAGGCTTTGGGCGGACCCCCCAACCTTGGTATCTCAGGTCAAATACTTCGGCTCCCTCGCTCTGAGGCCACCGGAGTGACTCCTAGCACCAGCATTGGTCAGGAAGGGAGTTAAAAAATTATATTAATATAAAAATATAGACTGAAGGCACTGCGTTTATTTAAATATGTAAGGTGTAGTGACTCATTCACGTTGCATCTGTAACGCACCTATAGGTAATATCGGATAAGAGTTCGGGACACGGTATCGGCCAAACGTATTCGTAGCTTACTTATCAGTTCTTTTATTTGATTGTCTCAGACCAATACGGGGAGCAATAGAATGAGCTGAACGGCAGAAAACATGAAGTTAGTGATTAATGAAGTAATAGGAGAAACGGAACTAAGCATTAGGGAAGCAAATGAATAGTTCTATGTCCCTAAAAGCACATTAGCAGATAGATTGAAACCAATTTCTGCAGAAAATAAAACAAAAATGAGATCCGCTATTACTACATATTAAAGCACTTTTTTTTGGAAGAGAAGATGATGCATTTAACTACTAAATAAAATTGACAGTCATCTTTTGCCACTGCAAAACAAATGAATTTCAGAAATTAGCACTAAAATGTGCTGAATGGAGATCTTAAGTCAGTATTTTCTTGTTTTGCCATATACTCCTTGAAACGCAACGTTTTTGGCAATATCACGCACAAAGAGTGAGAAAATCACTGAGCTTTGAATATGAAAAGAAGCTGACTTCATCATTTGTGGTAAACATTTCAGGGAGACTGAATCCAGTGCCACATATGCAAGTTTAGGCCCATGAAAGCTGTGCCAAGCCTTGAAGGTGATCCCCTTTATTATAAATGTGACATTTATCTAAAAAAGTAATAAAAATATACATTGAAATTACGAACTGATCTTATAGTATTCACACTGTCCGATATAGGGTTCCTTGTTTTCAAATTGGAAAAACTGAGATTTATAAACGTTTAAAGTTCTCGTAATTACTTTAGATAACATATTTGGTATATATAAACACATACAAAACATGTGTTCAAAAATATTTTTTATTATTCACTGTACCCATTTCCAAAGTCATTATGGAACGAAAAGCTTAAGTTTCCGATACTGGACATTCTTATCCTAACAAAATTTCACTGGAAATGCAATTTTTCAGATGATTGAATAAAACAAATAGAAAAAGCTAACAATCAGAAAAGCATAACTCAAAAACCAAAAGACAGTTGAACCCAAATTTCGGATGTACGTTCAGCGCCATGCAAGATTTTCAGTTAAAAAATCTCAGCTCACTTAACTTATATGGTGAAATGTTCCCCCTTTCTTATTTTCTATAAAATCAATGATGAGTTTTCTTCAAGAAAATCTTTAAAAAGTTGTCCCCAGGGTGTAGGAATAATATGCTAGCTTTCGGTTTCACAGTCTAGATTTCATGCGCTAAAATATCCTCATGTCCTCCTGCACAGAGAACGAAACCAGGAGGCTCCACGTTGTAGATTTATAGAACCTGTTTACTTAAGAAATGATCTTTGAGCAAAGTTAAGAGGTCTTTTAAGCCGAACATATGTTGAATAGGATGCAAAATATTATAATTTTAAAGAACCACCAAAAATAGGAACTCAAATATTCAATGTGTAAGATATTATAATGGAAAACAAAAACTTCAACTTGTATGTTTAGGCACATTCACTTAAAACTTGTTCATTTTGTATTATCTTTGTATATCAGGGAAATTTTAAGATATTGTAACGCGAGCGCTGGAACACCCTGTGAAAGCAGCTGGGAGCGGAAGGCAGGGGAGGTTCGTGTTAGCCGCACCTCCCCCTCGTTTGTCTTATAGTGGTGACAGGGACGACTGGGGAAAGAAACATAATTGTGCGGTCTGTTTCTCCTTCACCTGTGTTCCAGAAATTACGGGATCGTTCATCATCTGGAAACGTCGAGAAGACGGCGAGATGCCTATAAAAAGGGCTGCAGCTAGTCAGTCAGTCAGTTGGTTGGTTAGTGTGTGAGTGAGGACAGTTCTTGGTGTAAGAAGGCAGTGTTAGTCAGTGTTTGACGTGCTAGCGAAGGGCGTGTTAATGAACGAGAAGACTGTGCGTGCATCGGAGTTTACATAATCGCGAGTACAAGGAAATTGTAACGGACGAACTGGTGAATTGTAATTGTGTGCAGCACGTAATTCTGTGTAATTGGCAAGTGTTAAACTGTAAGTCGGTGGAAATAAAGAACATTTTTTGAGTGGTGAAATTGGACTTTTCATTTCACGAACCCACAAAGTCACAATATAGATAAACTCATAATACGAAAAGGTGGGGCCTGCCTCGGTAGCGTAGATGGTAGCGTGTCTGCCTCACGTTGAAGAGGTCCTGAGTTCGAATCTCGGTCAGGGTGAGTTACCTGGATAAGTTCTATCGTGGTTTTCTTTTATCCTGAAAGACGAATGTAGGGTAACTCCTAAGTTCTATGGAGCCTGGGCTCATTTGAGCATCATTTCACCCTTTCTATTCATAGTTCGATTGGGCTTAACGGTGGAGGACGTAAACTTACAAAAATAAATAAATAAAAATAAAATGATGGATCTTTCTAAAGGACATACCTTATGTTCAATTAAAATAGTTTCAAACCTTAAGGATTTCCAGCATTTTCATTTTTTTGTTGGGGTTATCAAGTGTTATGTTTTCAACTGCTAAACTTCTTTCATTTTCATTGTTGTTTCGCATTTCAAAGCCAATACCAGCTTTAAAAATATTCTAGTATTACTTCATTCTTTGCATTTCCTTTGTTTTTATAACGAAACATGCCATAGAACCATGTTTGCAAATGTTTATCTCCATTGTCATGAATCTGATATAAAAATAAAGTTTGTGTAAACTTCTACCGTGTGAATGAAACACTTAACAGTTTTCTATGCTAGATTTAAAGAGCAGTTCTGTGAAATCTGCGAACACAGCTTAAGTACATACAAACTAAACTAGAACCTCAGAACTACTTCACTGCCGTACACAACAGCTTACAAAGCCGCATTTCCGATGTGTCCCAAGCATTTGTACTGAGCACTTCTCGTGTGCAGCAGCGAGTTTAAATAGGATTTGGTAATGTCGGTTGACAAACCTGCATCAGCATGTCAGGTTTCCCACTGAAAGATTTCCAACTGAAATGAGTAAGGAAGGATTTGCACCTGATGACGTGCATAAAGCAATGCCACGGTGTTGTGGTTAATTCAATTTAAACCTCTACCAGCTTCGTGTTGCGGTCGACTAAAATCGGTTTCCATCAAAATGTTTAGTTAGAGTGAAGGGGCATTCCACTGCCACGTGAACACCGCAAGCATGCCAGGTGTCAAGAGAAGTCAGGGTTGCCCATTGTGTTCTCTCTGGTTTTACCACTTGACGAGTTAACTGCAGTTTACTGACCCATTTATGTGCTTGGAATTTCAAATGTACTGAGAAATAATTTCAAAAAGCATCATGACATAACGTAGTACACATCTTGCGGAGAAGCTGACTGGCAAGCACAGCGTCCAAACTTAGAACCGTTGATAGGATAATATAAATCGTAAACCGTAGACCATATAGCCTGTGTCACAACATCTTAAACAAAACTTTCAAATTATACCAAATATGTAGTTAAATAAGTTTGCCTATTCATTCCACAAGGATGCTTTTGCTCATGCCAAATCAATGTCACCTTAAGCGGGATCCCTGTTAAATATTTGACGTGACCATATTGAGTTTGACATATTAACAGGGTGAGTTGATTAAAAAAGAGTCGACAAACTAAATTTAAACGTATAAAATGTGAAACTATTAACAATGAAGCAAACAAATGTATACAAATATAATAATTTGTAAAATACAACTGCACTTATGTTATACGAAATGATTAAAGTCTTTCTATTAATTGATTAGGATCACAAAATAAGACCTCAAGCTTTCCTGGCAACGAATACACTCATTTTGTTCTCGGGCAGACAGCCAGGTGAAAAGATGATTATATTTCAACGTTTCGGAGTGTGCATCTCTCCCATCATCAGGATATTCATTAAATGTTATAACCAAAATGAAATACTGGATATAACACAAATAAAAACAAAGAAAAAACACTATCAAAGTTCGCATTACTGAACAAAAGACTGTTTTCAGTAAATTAAATGCCAGATCAGGAAATGGCGTAAGTATAGAAAATTGTGTCTAAGAAATGCAACTACTTAACTTGATTATCAAGCTGTATTGCTCTATGCTTCTTAATTCGGTGGATTTCCATTTTTAAGGCCGGTTTCCAAGAGGAGCTGAACTGAAATCCAGCATCACGATTAAGCGTGCTCCTTTCAGAGGAAATCGCCAAAGCCTCCTTAATTCTCCGCTCCCAGTAGCTGTTGCATTTTGCCAAGATGGTCGTCTCCTGAACAATGGCTCTATGGTCGTTATCAAAACAATACTCTGCCAGCATTAAAATCTTAAATCTTACATATTTTAAAATCTTGTTTTTAAATGAAATTCCGTCGAATTAAGAAGCAAAGATCAATACAGCTTGATAATCAAATTAAGTAATTACGTTTCTTGCACAGAATTTTCTATGCTCACGCCATCTTCTGACTGGCATTTAATTTACTGAAAACAGTCCTTTGTTCAGTATTGCGAATTTTGATAGCGTTCTGTCTTTGTTTATAGTTGTGTTCTATCCAGTATTTCATTTGTGGTTATAACATTTTATGAATATCCTGATGATGGGAGAGATGCACACTCCCGAAACGTTGATATCTAATCATATTTTCAACTGGCTACCCGAGAAGAAGGTGAGCGTGTTTAGGATCGCGATTTCGTTAAACAGTTTTTCACATCGTCAGATAAAGTCCCAAACAGCCTTATTTCTAATGAATTAATAACACATTTTTCATCATTTGTTATGAGGTAAGTGAAGTTTTATGTTAGAAATTATTATATTTGTGTTCGGTGTTCATAGTTATTCGTTATTTCCCACCCTTCGATTTAGCAAGTATCATGTCATAGTTAACTGGCGAGTCTATCTTGAAATCATAGTGTCCTCTACGGAGAAGAAGCGGTAAATTTTGCGGAACAGTAAGCAAATTACAGCGCTGTGAATGTGGTTGTACTGGTAACTAATACAACCAGCTTCCCCTGGATATGAACACAGACCACCGCGTATTCATGGTTGAATGCTACTATCGTACCGGCATTAAAATTGGTGCGACATATAAATATAAATTAAACCGCTGCATAGAGGAGTATATGCAACGCTATCCAGCATTCAGACAAGTCCCTCGGAGCGTAATGTTGTCAAAAGTGTCCAGGTACCGTCAAATGCACATACTTTTGTTTGCAACATAAATGTCCTACGTTTTATTAGTATATGATTTAAAATTTTTGTCATTCTCACACGTAGTTAAAATGTCTATTAACGGTGGTATCCTTATGTATTTTAAAACCAATTGGTGCATCATACATTTCCAAGATACAGGATCAAGTTACTCCCAAAAAGAGAGACGCTGGACACTATAAAGGGACTAGTCCCAATCTAGAAGCAATAAATAATGTTACGACAGAAAGGCCTCAAGCATACCATCTCGCAGTACAGACAGTGCTTAAGGGGAAGAGGGAAACGAAATATAAGAAAACGAACACTGAAGACTATGTACTAGAGATAGTTGCTTGTTTAGACATGGATAAAAGCTTTGTACAGTGTCACACTAATTTACTTATTTATTTTTCATTCCTAGAAGATGATCTACAAATTTAATTGTTTGTAATGAAGTTACATTGTGAGGACACTGTGGGTGATAGAAAAGAATCGATATCAAATAGAAGTATTTCTATGGAAAGATAGAGTCAGACTGAAAAATTCAATGCCATAGCCGGGATTTGACCACGGATCTTTTGGTTGCTGTCCAGCCACTCTAACCCTTGAGCTACTATGGCCAACGTGCCGACATGATATTAAACACGAGTGAGTTGGAGAATTAATGTAATGTCGGCACGTTGGCCATAGTAGCTCAAGGGTTAGAGCGGCTGGACGGCAACCAGAAGATCCGTGGTTCAAATCCCTGCTATGGCATTGAATTTTTCAGTGTGACTCTATTTTTCCATAATTTAGCCTACACACGGCCAGTGTGAAGAAACAATTAATTTCCTGAAGTATTTCTATTTTATGTGACGGGCTTACAATACGCATATATGTTTACTATAAAATAAAAACAGATGTCCATTGTGAAATAAGTGTTCATTGACTTATCATTCACTATATTATTCATGGTCTGCTTTTATGGCTGCATAATTATCTTTGCAATGCGCTTCATTGCGCTATATAGCTTTTTTATAAACAGTTATCGTATCTACGCACCAGTCGAAATTACGCAATTTTATATTTCGGGGGCAGACTACCTCTCAAATAGTGTATTTACCTGCTGGTAGACCGAGCCCTCAAAGCTGCTGTCAACACATCTAATACCATCGCAAGCCGCTAGGGTAATCGTATATTAACTTGCTGCATTAGCGATGCTATTCATGACGTCAAACTTTGCGCAATAAAATTACAGATAAAAATGAACACCATGTATAAATTAGGTTTACTTCACATCTTGACTATAAATGGAATTTTGAGCTAGAATTGTAATTCGATTGGAAATGTTCTTGTTCTCCGAAATATTTCGATAGCACTTTTGTTTTCACTCGCTTGCTAATTACCATTTTGGTGAATTAGTCTCGCGCTATAAATTGTGGTTAAGTTTTTTTCTAGTATAAAAGCTGACGTGCTCAAAGTCTTAAGTATACTGAAATGCCCACTTTAAAATGTCTGTTTTGTTTGACTGTTACTAGATTATTCCTTGCTTCCATTACAGAGAAGGCTTAAAGATGGTATAACCAAACCTAAACGAAATTTTAAGCTAGTTGCAAATGTTTGCACTTTGGTATCGATTATTCAGATAGGACCACATCTTTCTTCTTTTCTTCCTCCTCGTTACATACCAAATAGAGATTCAAATGAAAGTAGTCAAGTCGTCATCGCTTCTTTTAGTTGATAAATTATGCAGTCTTAGGTCTACCAGGATGGATGGAATGTTAAAAGCTTAGTTACAGCACAGTAATATGTTGAAAGAACGTTCTATTAATTGTAAACTGTTTGTTGCTAAAATTAAAGGTTGAGTAGTGTGGCTCACTCTTTGCGTTAACCATTACCTCACATTCACGGACCTTTAATATCGACACATACTGGACACGCCGTCCGTTGCTATAAGGTGAAGCGTTCTCACTTTTAGGCAAAACGCCTTGCATGTTAGGCAACTTCTCAGACACCAAAGCGGTACACCTCGTAGAAGTATTAGGCGGCTTGAACTCTTTGTTAAGGACCTCTTTTTTTTTTTTTTTTAGTTTACATCCTCCAACGCTGAGTCATATGGGACGGTGGATGAATTGGGTGAAATGATGCTCAAATGAGTCCAGGATCCATGAAGCTTACAGCTACGCGACATTCGTCTTGAAGGATAAGGGAAAACCCTGGAAAGAGCTTTATCCAGGTAACCCACCCTGACCGAGATTCGAACTTGGAACCTCTTGAACGTGAGACAGACACGCTACCATCCACGCTACCGAGGCGGACAAGGACACTTGGTAGTGTCAAAGTAGCAATTTCCATGTAGAATTTCAATACAATATATGTTAGTGTTTCTTGAAAGCTATGTAATATATAATGAAACTTTTACCACTCATACATCAGTCTCTTCTAATTCAGAAACCTTAATCAAATCATTAATAAAATTAATAATTTTTGCTATATTGATATTCGAATGAACAAAAAATTTCGAAATTATCGCGCATTTTCGTTTTTAGGTGCCTTTTTTCTCCTAAACAGTTAAAGTAACATATTTCAAACTTTGTGATCACTTTACAAATATGATATTAAACATATCTGGTGAACCTTTAAGTCATTTTAATCAATAATAGCAATTTGAAAAATAAATAATAATGTACTCTTTATTTTTTAGCCTTTTATAGATGGAAAAAATGTCTTGAGGAATTTGATGAAAGTGTAACATATGAAGCTTTCACCAGCTGTTTAGAGCCATATATTCTGCATATGCCAAACAATTCAAAGCGTTATCTATTGTAGTTTTCAAGAAAAGTGTATGTAACGTTTAAAAAAGCAAATAACGGTAAATCGCAAAAGCAGAAAGTGTTGTGTTTTATGTAACAAACCCAAAATTCAAAACATTTCCTGGTCCATATTCTTCACCCCAGATATCTCAGCCTCCTCTTTCCTCCTCTTTTCAACTCACTAATTCTTGCTTCCTTAGACAATTCCTGCACTCGTTTTTGGTTGCCTCTTTTACTCTTGATGCATCAATGTTTACAAAGGCACAGTCGAAATTAAAACCTGGTTCCAGTCCAATTTTCCTAAATACAGCTCCCCTTTTATTGGCACCATCATAAGAACATATCACAGCATCCATCACACCAAATTTAATAGTTTTACTGCCAACATACACACATTTTGAAACTCTCTCCCAGATTAGGTGATTGAAGCTCTCGTTTGGGTTTTTCGTACAACCATATACCCCTTCATATTATTTCTCTTTCCTCTAAGTATTTAGCCCATTCTTTTTTGTACCTGTCCAACAGACTCAAGCTGTTTCACTTGCATCCCTTGTACATATACCTTTTCGTCTTGCACCCTTATTAAACATTTGGAGTCCCCATCTCCTAAATAACTCTGCTTGTGATAAGCAGAAGGCAAAATGTAGAGTAAAAAGGGGGTTTTATAGCCTAGCCACCATAATTTAAACCCCCATATAAATACACTCAATTGCCTCAAACACACAAAACCTTATAATGGACATGGTCTCCAAACTATGTAGATTCATATTAAGCAAAAACCAAAAATCCATATTTTCATACAAAATCACTGCCAAGTGTCCTTAAGTAACTATTATGTGTTTCCAATGGGATGATGTCTGTCCTTGAACGCTACTAGGTGAGGAACCAATCGCAGTCCTGCGAGGTTGTCATATTGCAATCCCCGTAAGTGGGGTGTGACGAGCACCAAGTCCATCCATATCTAATACATGCTATTTGCGCCGTCAAGTATTCAGATTTTGCAAAAAGTGATCCATGAGGATGTTTTTTTCTGTAATTTACCCCCTCCAACGTTGTCATATCGGACGATGAATGAAATGGGTGGAATGATGCTTAAGCTCCGGGTCCGTGGAGCTTAGGGCTACCCGACATTTGTCTTTCAGGATAAGGGAAAACCCCGGAAAAACCTTATCCAGGTAACTCACCCTGGCCGAACTCGGGAACTCTTGAACGTGAGGCAGACACGCTACCATCTATGCTACCGAGTTGGGCATGAGGATGTTAGAGAGTAATGTGTCTAACGTAACATTAAAAGCATGTTTAGTTCAAACAGTTTCCCTAATACACATAAACGAAGTACTATATATTTTAACAACACATCGTGACGTAAGCACTGCAATGAACATCATTATTTTTTGGTATGTATGCCTGTACGTATATTTGTAATTACTCAGAACTGAAAAATGTAAACGTTTGAACTCTGAATGTATACAAGCTTGTATAATGTGTACTACTGTAAGCTAATTCTTTACAATATAGCAAATATACTCTAAATATAATTTCTATATTCAAAGGAACCCATTCTTTTCCATTGTTTACAAACCAATGAAAGGTGAAACATATTTGACCAGAAGGGGAAGCCATACAAGGGAGGAGATGCCGGATTCTTGCGGCCACTGCGCAACTAGGAACTAGCCAGTAAAGTACAACTAAATATGTAGATATTGATTCTAAGATAAAACAGCCGGAAGCACAGGAAAGGTATTTTTGGATGAGGTGCTTAAGAGAAAGTCACTTCAAGGTTACTCATATTCAATTCGTAAACATTGTTTTTAATTTACGACTCCTCCAATTTTAAGTCATATCGGACGATGAATGAAAAAATGCGTGAAATGATGCTCAAATGAGTCCAGGGTCCACAGACCAGTTATAGTACATTCGTCTTTATGGATAAGGGAAAACCCCGAAGAAACCTTATCCAGATAACTCACCCTAACTGAGATTCGAACTCGGGACCTCTTGAAGGCGAAGCAGACACGCTATCTACGCTACCGATGTGGGCAGTTCCTAAACTTGGTGCTTGCAAAATTAATACATGTCAAGAAAATACATAGGTCGTTTAGTAAGTCAGGTAAAGACAAGAATAATATTTCTCGCCTTACTTCTCGACACAATCTCCATTGATGGCTATACACTTGGTCCAGCGATGTTTCATATTTCATCCCGTCAGAAAAATATATTTCGCCAAGGTTTGCAACATTCCCGTTGACGGTGACTATCACTTCATTTGATGAAAATTTCTTACCACCAAGTAAAATTTTCAAGTTTGGGAACAGGAAGAATTTTCTTGGGGCTAAGTCTCTTGAATAAGGTGTATGAGAAAACAATTGAAAGCCAACTCATGCACCTTCGCCATTGCCATTGTTAATGTGTGTGATGGAGCATTATCCTGGTGAAAGAGTACTTTCTTGCGTTTCAATCTCGGTCTCTTTTCAGTCAACTCATGTTGCAAACTATCCAACAATGAAGCATAATAGGCTCCAGTTATGGTTCTGCCTTTTGCCAAGTCGTTTATGAGGATTATTCCTTGAGAATCCCAAACAAAACAGTGGCCATCACCTTACCAACTGACAAATTGGTACTTGCCTTCTTTGGCGTGCTCTTACCAGCCTTTGTCCGCTGTTTAATCTGCTGCTTTGACTCTGGTGAGTAATGGTGTATTCAAGTTTAACCCACGTACAGAATTCGGCGCAGAAATACTCGCCGATTACGATTAAACATCGCCAGACACTTGGTAGAATTGTTCTTACGGATGCGATTTTCGTGATTGTGAGCAATCGCGGCACCCATCTTGCACAAAGCACTTTCACTTCCAATTTTTCAAGCAGGGTATTGTGCACTCACTTGCTGAGATGCCTAAAGCCTCAGAAAATTAATGAATTTTTATTAGGAGGTCTTGCATAAACAGATCTTGGATATTTTCACTGGTGTCCTGTGTGGTGACCTCAGTTGGTCTAACAGAGTGCGATTCATCTTCGGTACCTCTACGATCATGTTTAACTTAATTAATCAAAAAGTAAATTATATTCAGTTTTGGTGTAGATTTCGCCTGAATTTGATCCAATTCAACTTTGTTTTGTACGTATAGTACAGTCCTTCAAATCCAAGTTTTTTAATAACAGCACGAAAGTCCGTTTTTTTTCCATTTTCAATCTCAACTATCTCACTTAAATGTCTGTGAATAATAAACTGGTTACTTTATCAAATTCAAATTTTATATAAAATCTTTCTAATAATCAAGCTTATCACCAACAAAGTTGCAACCAAAAATTTTCATCCTTTCAGGGAAATTTATCGGACTTATCAAACAACCCTTGTATAATTACTTATTAGACAAACTAATCTTAGAAAAATAGTTAAACATAAACATATGCTTGCAGTAAAATTGAACCTTAAATTAGAATATTCTTGGGTAAACTTAAGCACTCCTAAGTGGTTTGTTTACACAAAAGTAACTGATAGGCGGGCAGTATGAAAACCAAAAGGCGGCAGACGAAGATAACATGCAGATAAAGGTCTGCCGAAACAAACAAACTGAGATAAATGGAAATTTCTAGTTACTTCTTGACTGATAGAGGCTGTTCGGGTTCTGTTTTATTTTCGAATAATATAGAAATTATCAGTGAGGTATTTCACGGGGTGACGATTGGCTAAGAGTTGAGTTGCAAGTTGTGAAACAAGAGTTGTTGTAAGACGTGTAAAAAGAGTGAGTGAATCGCGAGAGGTAAGGAGAGAACAGCTGAGAGTGTTGTTGTAAATTGAACGCTGTTATTGTCTTCGACCTTGGAAGATTGTGTTGTGATATGTGATGTAATTTTGCTGCTACGGAGTGTATTTACGCAAATAAAGAACATTTAGAATTTCGGCAAATTGGACTTTTAATTCTACGAACCCACAAAGTCACAGTGTGAAAGGTATAATGGAGTGTTCCACGTAATGCAAAGAATTATCAAAGTGTTCTAAACTTCCTGGTGTATTAGCTGTAGTAGCAGAAATCTGAACTCCAAAGAAAGAAATTGAAAATATAGTATAAACTTGTGTAAAACATTACAGAATTACAGAAATTCTGCTTATGCTAAACTTGCTGAACATTGCTAATCTGTTAAGCAAAAATACTTCGTAAAAGCTCTTTCCTTTTTTACTACTCCAATATGACGTTATATGACAACTTCTCCTCAATACATTGACAGGAAGTTTCTTAGAGAGCACCTTCTGGACCGAAATTACATTGCGAATACTTTAAATGATAATACATGGATGCTAATTTAAAATTAATGGTAATATATAGATACTGTCCCATACGCAACGTAAATTTTTTTAAGAAAAACAATTATTTGAAGTGTGCTCTGAGAAGCAATTAGGTAATTTTGAAAGTATAGACCATTAGATTCTATGGTCTAGAGCCATCCTTTAGTGAGATTTATTATCCCACGAAGGTACAAATCTCTGGCTTTTGGTGTGAAGTATTCGGTGTCACCCACTTGCACTGCTTCAATGTCACCAAACGTTTTCCCACGTACAAAATGGGTCAGGGATAGAAAAACATGATAATATGATGGTGCGAGATGAGGGCTGTAAGCTGGGTGTGGTAGCAGTTTTTCGGTCTCAAAATTTCAAGAACTCGTTCAAGTTGTTGAATAAAAAGCCGCGTCAATTAACCGTCCGTTTGGAACAAACTACCAGTGCATTAAACCTTCAAAATTCCACCAGACACACAAATTTGGGACCGAAACGATTTTTTTTTCCTTTTTTAAGGATGACTTTGGTGGGTTGGCGGGGATCAAGCCACTGTTTTCAGGCCTCAGGTTTTCTATAATGCACGCATTTTTCATTATCATTGTACCAACTGTACCAACAAGTACCGGCAAGTGTACCAACTGTAATTCGGTGGAAATAAAGAACATTTTGAGTTTGTGCAACTGGACTTTTAGTTTCACGAACCCACAAAGTCACAATACCATTGCCAAATCAAATAAATACAATAAATTTTTCAATATACCAAAATAAGAAAACCGACATTACTTGTGAGACAAACTAATATATATGTCCAGTAACAGATATTACTCATATATATGAATATTTTTATATTTATGTCATTTAACAATTTCAGAAGCCTGTAACAAATAGTTTTTTTTTTCCTCTGGGTAGACGTTCATAGAAAAAGAACAAGAAAACTAAATAACGAAACAAGAACAGTTGGTCAGATAGCTCAGGCATAGGAATTCCTTAGCTTTTTTAGGATAAGCGTACAAATTGCGAAATGTGAAAGAAGCATTTACTACAGAGTTAAAGCACTACGTGTTTTATGTTTAATAAATATTGTTACATACACAATATTAAACCGGATATTGAGTACATCACTCCTTATTTGTGGCCTAACTATTTGAAATTATAATCTGTAACTATAAGATAATATTTCATAACTGAGACCTAATGTGCTAATTACAATATCATTATATCTTAAGCAAATATTTAGCCAAAGAAAAAGAATATATAAGTAATACAACCAAGCCAATGTTGTAACTGCTCGAATGAGCCATCACGGTGCCCATCGATTCAACAAAATCTATTTAGCATAGCCACCGAGTGGTGAGAGATATTTTCCAGGAATTTCCGTGCTATAACCGTCGTCGGGTATCACATTGTACTGCGCCGATCTGCAATGAAATATCTGTTAACGTGTAAATTGGAACATGGCGTTTAATTGCGTTAGAATCCGTAGCGATTCTGCATCCACTTCCTGAGTGATTCATAGACTTGGTAATAGAATTAGAGCGGGTATGTAGCATGCAGCACCGGCAGCAGGGAATATCTCAAGTGTGTTCTTAGCTTCTTATACATAAACATAACTTCGGTTATTTAGTAAAGAGGCATGCTTTCATCATGTGACAGTGACGAAGTTGACTTCGGCAGCTATATGGATAAGCCACTGGCAGTTCTGTTGGATTATAAAAATATGTAGTTCATAAACTATAATTATAATTAAAGCATTTAAAACATGCTAATATGCTTCTTTCAATCTTTATTTTATAAAAACATTTTTATAAAAGTTTGTAAAATTCAGTTTGAGTTCCCTTAAATCTTGCGCCAAGGAGACCTAAATGCACTAGGATAGTGTGCGAGAGAGTGGGAAATATGAAAAGAGGGTGGGTAATGAGATGACAACGCTGATCATGCAAACACATTTCATTCATTGCGGACCAGAAGCTGTCCCATTGGAAAAACATAGTAGTAGTTCGTAGTGAGACATCGCTTAGGCTCCACCCCCTCCCTTGACACCTCTAGTATGAACTACTTCCACTTTAGCAGTCCCTTCCATTTCTTTTCACGTTCATTCCACTTTTTCCGCGGCTGGAGTGGAGTGCACCCCATGTACCTATTCCTCCGGAAGGCTCACACTTTGAAAACTTGAACACGCCAAGTCCATGGTTCTTTGTGGTAACTTCTCGGTGAACATTACCATGATTCCATCTTAAAGAGTAACGAAAACGCTAGCTCTCTGATTGGCTCACACACTAACTCCAACGCCATACTGTCTTAAACTTACAAGAGCTCTCGCTTCCAACCTGTATACACAGTGACAGAACGTTCAAGATGACGAGCCTTCCTAAAGGTTGTAATTCTATAGCGATAACCCTTACCTGATTTACGCTGAGTGATCTCAAGGCTTATCACGTTTGCCATTCTAGCTGGCCAAAACCAACCTCCCGATACCCTTGGAGAACAGCCAGTCCATTACAATTTGTAGTTACTGTCAAATCTTATACTACTACAGATTTTCTCCCACTCAAATAAGATAAAAGGTTAGTACCGAATCTAAAGACGACGAGGACTTAATTGTTCAATTTATAAAAAATAAAAAGTAAAAAAAACGATGTTCAATTCACAGGAGCTTCTCCACACATTCTTTAACAATATACTCTACTTATATTAATAGAGAGATACCGTAGATATGGGATTGGCGATCCCGGGGTCCCGCGCCAAATCTATCGACTTGGTGCCTCTGAGTGGTTGGAGAGTTAATGCCAAACGCCCATAAATTGTGGTCCACATTCGTGTTTGACCCTTAAATCTGTGAAAGCAAAGCAAAGCGAAGCGAAGCTAAGTAGAGCGAAGCCGTACGAAGTCAAACTAAGCCAGGGCCAAACCAGAGCGAAGCCCGAGCCAAGCTAGAGAACCAGAAGGTAAGAGTGAAACCAGAGCGGGACCGGAGCGGGGCCGTAACCGAGCCAGAGCCAAGCCAGAGCGAAGATGGAGCGATACCAGAGCGAAGCCAGAGTCGAGCTAGGGCCAAGCCAGAGAATGAAGCTAGAGTGAAGCTAGAGTGAGACCCGAGCAGTGGCTGGAGGCCAGCCAGAGCCAAGTCAGAGTCAAGCAAATAACGAAGCCAGAGCGGGACCGGAGCGGTGGCCAGAGCCCAGCCAGAGCCAATCCAGAGCGAAGCCAGAGCAAAGTTACAAAATGAAGTTAGAGTGAAACCAAAGCGAAGCCAGAGCGGGAGTGGAGTGGTGACCGGAGCCCAGCCAGAGCCAAGTCAGAGTCAAGCTAGATAACGAATCCAGAGCGGGACCGGAGCGGGGGCCGAAGCCTAGCCAGAGCCAAGTCCGAGTCAAGCTAGATAACGAAGCCAGAGCGGGACCGGAGTGGGGGCCGGAGCCTAGCCGGAGCCAAGGCACCCTCCAGGGGTTTGGCGCACCCTGGGTCCCGAGCCAACAGTCTCCCTCGTGTGGGCTCCTCATCGTGGATGAGGGAGACGGTCAACAGGCCCAACCACGTGTAGACCGTGCGTGGAGACGATTAGATTCGTTGTAGATTCTTTTCTAGTTTAGAGTTTAGGATATAGTGAACGAAATTTTTAGTAGGATTTGATTGATTTTGTTTATGTACGTGTATTTTTAATAGGTTGTGTTACACTTGTATAGTTTTTAGAAAGTTTTATATCTGGCTCTTGCCATGGCTAGCTTTTTTAAAGGGCGCTGATGACCGCCGTAGTTGAGCGCCCTTATATATATATATATATATATATATATATATATATATATATATATATATATATATATATATATATATATATATATATATATACAGAGCCAAGGCAGAGAATGAAACCCGAGTGAGGGCAGAGCGAAGCCAGAGCGGTTCCGGAGCGGGCTCCGGAGCCCAGCCAGAACCAAGCCAGAGTGAATCCAGAGCGAAGCCAAGCGAAGCTAAGCGAGGCCAAGCGAAGCCAAGCGAAGCCAAGCGAAGCCAAGCGAAGCCAAGCGAAGCAAAGCAAGGCCAAGCGAAGCCAAGCGACGCCAAGCGACGCCAAGCGAAGCGGATCTTTTATTTCCCTAGTTGAGATTATTTATTTCATTGTAATTTTCTTTCAGTTTTATAATAATTTATCTCTGACTATTGACATGATTTAGTTTTTGAAATGGCGCTGATAATATACTGAAGTTGAGCACCCTTATATATGAATCATCATTATCATCATCTAAGTTGAGTAGGTATCTTCATTGAAGTAGTGTATTTTAACACAAGAAGTCTGTCAGTATGTACTGAAATTCACGTTATAAGGGCGCGTGCAGAAAATATTTTCGAAGAAAAATGCCTGTGTCAATCGTTCAGTCTTTTTGCCAAACAGACAATCATCCAGTTACGTCGAAAGCTGTAAGCAAAAAACGATATGCAAAGCATGCCTCTTTAACGCGTGTCACGCCTAATAACCATCGCATGAAAACTGTCTCCTATATTTTCTTCTTCTTGGAAGTGGCTATAATGAACGTCAATTAAATGAATATAATTATGAGAATCTCACTTGGTGAAACCTTTTTTTGTCGTCTCTCAATTTGATGTAAATAGTCTATGAAATTCTTTCTCGTGGAAACTTTTGGATATAAAGAAAGCTTACAAAAGGAAGCATTTCTACTTCTTTTGTGTAATTACTGATATCTAGATAATTGGCCCTTTCTTGTTTTAAATGTTTCAACACTCTTTGAAAGGTAACGTGGCGTTTCCTTTTTCTTTTCTCTTTTAATCGCATCATTAAGAATTCTAACTAACATGGCTAAATATTCTGGTGCCAATGAAATATTCGGCGGTTTTTGAAATGAAATATCTGTTTTACGTACTTGGTAGATAGAGTAAACAAATGAAGAGTGACAGCATTAAGATGTCATAAGGCTATGGCTATCCCTGTGCTTCGCCTGGATAAGGTAAAAATGTTGGAAAATATGGCACAAGCTGCAGAAAAGCAGAATACATACGAAGTTATGAGACCAAAATTATGTGTATTCAGAAGATGATATGATCAAGAAATATCAAGAAGGATGGAAGCAACATCTGGAAGGAAAGGAGCCAATTTAACTACCCAAAGTAGCATATGATTACAGGCCAAGGAGTAACTGGGATATATGAAGACATATGAGAAGAAAAACTGTGTGGGTGGAACAGCAAAATTACCTACTCCATTAAGTACAGAAGGAAAAGAAGATGATTCCATTTGCTGTAACAGGAGACGGCTGGATAGAAACAAGCCTCATTTAGTCTATAGACTTTGTGCTTAAGGTTTAAAACAGATAATATTACTGTTATTATTTATGTCATTATTTATTTATTTCTCTTATTTGGTATCAATTGCAAACACGTTGCCGAAAGGCAAACACCAGCACACTTAAAGTATAGAATTTGTTCCCTGAGTAGAATATAATTTGTACATTTAGTAGAAAACACTAATTTCATCTACTGACCTTCCAGGTTCAGTACTTATTACGAGATCTAAACTTATTTCCGAATATTAAGTTGTGGCTGGCGATGTCGTTTACCTTAAATTATTGTCGCGGTGACGAGCATAAAAGGTTCGGCGCAAATAGATAACTGTCGGATAGTGCTTCACGGAGATAAAGAGCTTGCATAAGCAGATAAACATAGCGCCGGAGATAAAAGACTTACCGACACAGATAAGTGAGGTAAATGGAAATTTCTAGTGACTTCTTGACTGATAGAGATTATTCGGTTTCTGGTTTGTTTTAGAACAGTCTAGAAATTATCAGTGAGGTATTTAAGAGAGCAACGACTCGTCAACAGTCAGTCGTAAATAGAATTAAACAGCTGTGAAGTGTTGTAACGAGAGCTGATGCAATCAGAACGCTGCTTGTGTGGTCCTCGACCTTGTTATATCTGTATGTGATGTAATACTGCCACTTTGAGTGTATTTCTACGCAAAAAAGAACATTTAGAATTTCGGCAAATCGGACTTTTAATTCTACGAACCCACAAGGTCACATTATTTTTACAAACATGACAAGTTAAAGTACTTTATTTGTTGCCGATGGCAAGAAAATGTATTATTAGCAGATAAAATAAATTATAACAATGAGCTTGTTTATGAATTATATAAACAATGTCTTCCACAGATCATTCCATTTCTGGATTAACTCAGTTGGAGGAAACAAACTGTATTGAGAAAAAAAAATGAAAGTCTGAGGTGCTTAATTCACATGTCTTTGTCAGCCTGCTCTTGCACAACCTATTCTTAATAATAATTTCTAAAGAGACACCCGGACGCTGCGTCATTCAGTCGCTTACCATGGAGGAGTGCAAGATGGAGGTGGAAGGGGTAAATATACCAATTCCCCAGACATAAGGCGATTACTGATCTTTTAGAAATACCAGCTTTCCGCCACGACAGCTACTCAATTGTCATCACCAAGCTGAATGCAGTCTGTACTGGATCTGTCAGACCGGAAATCGAACCGGCGTTCTCCACGACAGAAGTAGACGCGCGGTAGCGACAACCTGTTCTTATAAACGCTTATTTTTGAGGCTATTTCATGTTAACCCAGAATAACATTTGTACTGTCCGGCCGCTCTATCTCCGGCTCTGACAGTTCTCGAGAGGGGGAAGCACGTTGTTGCCAGTTCTTTAGCGGGAATTTCAAGAAGATGAACATCTCACGCATTTGCAGATCGTTACTTCGTAAATGACGTGGACAACGTGTATATACATGATCTCAGAATAGTTGCATATGGAGACAATATACAATTTAGTGGAAAAGAAATAACAAAAAGCTACTTCGCACGAGTGGGAAATTTCATTCTCAAATAATATTGATATACATGTCGCCTTATAGCATCCTTTTGAAAAGCATCAAGTGAAGCTTTAAGGCTGCCTCGTTGCCTTTGCCTTCCCGGTGTACGCAGAACTGCAGACGGCGAACTTAAATAAGCTGGCACTTTTCCTTGGTCACATTCTTCCCACCTTCAAGGCGTCACAAACTCTGTCCAGCACCTTGGTAACAGGTAGTAGAGGTCCACAATTGTCCCGCTCCTTCTCGAAGTACTCACGTAGCCTGAATATAAATTCACGGCTTTGGCTCTTATAAGAGCCGATTTTTTCTTGAATTCTGACGAACCAGTAGCCATATTACTAAAATAGCGATAGTAATAAGACTTACAGACGCTACAAATCGGAATTCACGCACACACAAAAAAATTAAACAAACTACCAGCGCGGGATCCAAAAGCAACTAAGAGCCACGTGGTCCACACAAAATTGCAGCGGCAACACGGTGCTGGATTTACAAGCCACGTCTAGCAGCGACAAAGCTGATTGGCGCTAGCAGACAGTTTTAACTTCCTGACCACGACACCGGATGTACAGACTCCCAGTACCACCAACAGAAGCAGTTGGTGTGCGTGAAGGGTGTGAACGAAATATTCGAATAGAGTGATGTTGTAAAGAATATCTTGCATGATAATGAAATTACAAGTTGTATTTCAATGTATTGAAGCTAATAGAGTCCTATACTCTCATTATAAAGATAATTCTGACGACATGTTTTCAATTACTCGGTATTATATGTTGGTGCTATTAACCTTCCCCCTCCACCTCCCGCAGCCACTAAATGTCAGAGCCGGAGATAAAGCGGCCGGACATTTATAATTCTTGATATCTCCTTGTAGTTACAGTGCGAATGAGGAGTTAGCATGCTTAACTGATAGTCAAATTGTTTTAAGGGTTTGCCTCTATGTAATAGCTTTGAAGTTGTATTCTGTGTTCCCAGGAGGAAAACGTAACATCAATTAGGACTTCTCATTATTACGATAAAAGTATATGGTTGTAACATTCAAGCTAATAACAATTAATACCTCGGATATGTTTAACTCCACACAAAACAAGAATATGTGAAACAAACTGTGTACTTTAACGGCATATATATACATGTATTATATATTAAAACCTTGTTAATATCTTACGGTTTATCCGTTATGAAAAAAGTCACCCAAAGAAAATCTTTCATTTGTCACAAAAATATCGTCAGCATATAGTATTCTAATCAAATATTTGAAAATTAAATGTTTTCCAAAACATTTGTATACAAAGTAGAGTTTAGTCTGGATTAAGGTTTTTCTTAAAATATTTGTCGCTTCCTTAGAATATATAAAACTTATTTAATTAACGATTTCTTTTTTAATTATGTTGTTCAAAGACGTACGCACACACATAAAGATTGTGGGTGATAATGAATCTAGCGACACACAGTCGTCTGATCGATCTGGAGCGCATCGAACCAATGTCTAGTTGAGATTAATGGAATGCGGTCATGTAAATAGCAATAAATGTCTATATCTAGGTGCTACAGGCCATTTAGAGATGATCAAATAAATGTGCCTTGCGGTGAAAAACGAGGATTAAATGAGTCATGTAATGAAATTCAGTGTTCTGTTCATGCGTTTTGTCGTTAGGATCTCACATTGGTACGGAGTGATGAAAACGAGTGTTATGTTTACAATTACTGCATTCTCCTATTACACAAATAATAGCTTTTCGTGAATGTGTGAGAAGAATTTCAGAAAAGAAATTATCTAATGAGTTAGTAAGGTGGTCCGTTTAAATATTTTAATGGATACTTCAATCGTGTATACATTGTTACAAGCCATTATTTTCTTCCTTCTGCAGCAGTGAATCGGTGCTATAAACAGAGCCACTCCCAAATGCGTTATCTGAAAGGGTTCAGGGGTTAGCGTTAATGACAAATATTTGAAGAATCGAAGTGTTGTTCCAAGATATTTCTGTACCTCAGAGCATGATGACGTTAAATTCCTAGAATAGCTATAGTCTAAGTTTACGAAGAAACATATGAAGTACGTCCATAAAGTAAGTTCTGTTTAGTAATAAAGTTAAATTGTGTACAGATAAAGAAAAATTATTTATTGCACAAAATTGTACAAGTCTTAAACTACCTTTCCACATAACTGCCGAAATTTTGCAGGCATTTGTCATAGCCAGGCACAAGTCTTTGAATGCCTTCTTCATAGAAGTTTGCCACCTGTGTCTTCAACCAGTTGGAAACATTTTCTTTCAGCTTTTCGTCATTGTTGAAGTGTTGACCGTCAAGGAAAGATTTGAGATGCAAAAACAGATGAAAGTCGCTAGGAGGGAGGTCAGTGCTGTACGGCGGATGGTCAAACACCGTCCAGCCAAATACCTGTAGGGCGTTTTTCGTCGCATTTGCAGTGTGTGTTCGTGCGTTGTCGTGAAGAAACACAGCACCTTCTGACAGCGTTCCTCGGCGCTTACTCTGTATTGCGCGGCGTAGTTTCCTAAGTGTCTCGCAATAAACATCTGCTTTCATTGTTTGACCACGCGCTAAGAAATCAATGAGTAAGATGCCTTTCCTGTCCCAGAACACTGGGGCGGGACCCCAAGTGTGAAATAAGAGTTGTTCTGCCCATAGAGATTTTGGACCTCGGCGTAGCGGTGTCGCTGTCGAGGTTCAACAAGATAAAAGTGCACTTGGAGGAGCTCCCACGTCCTCGTCGTCCGCCCTGGGCAGTGGTGTTGTCCGTTAGGATTACCACTGGCTGAGAGGAGCATAATGTGGAGTAAAAAAGAAGGTGTAAAGGATAGAGGGAAAGTAGAGGAAGAAAGGGAAAAAGAAAAGGAAATGGATCCGTCTCAGGTATTTAAGCCTAGACAGTCTTTGTCCAGATCACCAACTAGACAATCAAGTACTGAACAGGTTAGTGCAGTTCCTGTTAGTAATGTTGTTAGTGGTGGTAGTGGTGATGGTGGTAGTTTCAATGTTGATGGTGAAGGTGAATATGGTAGTATTGCTAACATAATGGCTGATATAAATTGTGTTGTAACCTCAGATAAAGGATTGTCTGTAGGTAATAAAACCAAGCTTTATAATTATCTTGCTGAAATCACAAAATTGTTCGAGAAGGTAAAAATGGATAATGTTAGGCTTCGTGCTGAATTCAAAGTGAGAAAAGAAATAGGAGTTTCGAAGCCATCATATGCGCAGGTCGCTATGATGCCCAAAACAAGTGAGATAAGTAACAAGATCCAGAGGAAAATTGAGACCAGTAAGCACACGGTCTTTATCTCATCCACAAAAGGAAAATCAACTAAGGAAGTTGCAGATATAGTGACAAAAAATTTAAACCCAGCTAAGGAAAAAATTAAAGTGGCACAATTAAAAACCACAGAAAGGAATCTGATTTTAGAAGCAGAGACAAAAGAAGATATGGATAAAATTTTAAATAGCGAATCCTTAAAGAATAAAGATCTAAAAATCGAATCACAAAGAAAGAGGAATCCCCTAGTGATTATGTATGATATCTTGAGGAATCAAACTGATGAGGAAATCAAACATAATCTGTACGAGCAAAATTTTATAGATCTGATGGATAAAAAGGATTTTGATGAAAAGTTGCAACTCAAATTCAAGACGGGACCCAAAAATAGACCTTATGTCAACGTTGTTGTTGATGTAACGGCTGATATGAGGAAATTAATGATAAATAAAGAAAGAGTCCATATTGGATTTCAATCCATTTTAGTTAAAGATTTCATAGTCGTCGCCAAATGTATGAAGTGTCAAGATCTAGGACATGTAGCCAAATATTGTACCAGGAATAAAGTGGTGTGCTCCCATTGTGGTGAGCAGGACCACGAAAAGAAGGATTGCCAAAAGATTGAACAAGCACCTGTATGTATACCCTGCCAGAATAGAGATATTCTGCGTAAGAAAAGGATAAATGAACAGTCTCGACCTGAGGAGAGGAAACAGCAGCCACATTTTAGACAATGTCAACACCCAGGAACCAAGGATTGTCCAACATATGCCATGTATTGGGGACGTTTAATTGCCAGGACCGATTATGGATAAGCAAATCATAAATTATCATAAAAAGAGGAATAGGAATAAAGATAATCCCAGTAGAAAAAGGAGAAATGCATTAAGAGCAATGGCATATAGATTAAAAATATCCCAAAAAGAAAGTAATAGTGTTGGAATTCAGACCGAATCTAATATAGAATTAGATGGTTATCTTACACCAGTGACAGATAATGAAGAAGAAGAAAATAAAATATCTCATATTATTTCTGAAGATATATCAACCCAGCAAGATATTTCAAAATCGACTAAGAAAGGATTTTTCAAATTCTTAAAAAAGAAAAGAAATAAAGATATAGTTCTTCAACATTTTGACCTAGATGATCAAATAGATGTATCTCCATGGATGAAAGTAGAAGGAAAGATAAAATCCAATCCATTGTATGTTGAAAGTGATGAGGATATAATAGAGGAAGATCAAATGAAGGAAGCTAAAGTAAATCCTAAATCCATATATGATGATTTTGAGCTAATGCTCAAGTTATCAAGGCTGGAGGAAAGAGAGACTCATTTAGCAGCGTTGAGGCATCTCATCAGAAAATTACATACAAATGGAGATAAAATTACTTTTCCTATACCAGATTCTGTAGATAGAATAGATCTACGTACAAAAAATCTACCAACTGTTCCAGAGGAGCTAAAAGAGTTGATAGAAATGGCATATGATAGAAGAGGGGAAAAGTTTGATTTAGATGAAGTTTATAAGGATTTCGTTTTGAGTTATGGACGGATTGCGTTTGATTCAACCCAAAAATTTCCCCACTGTTATGTCCATATCAGGCATGATAGGATATATAGTGGTACTAAACAAATAACGCAACCGAAAACAGTAACTAAAGTAATTTATAAACCAGTAGATAATAGATTTATTCAACGACAGCCAGAGAGGAAGAATATTTCGATGTGTACCTATAAGACGAAAAGGAATATGACGCCATTATTATATAGTGCCAAACCGAAGACACCAAAATTACAATGTAAACAAGGAATTGTTTTAAGGAAGATAAAAGGTTTGCCAGACAAAAGTGCCTTTTTTAAACAAGAGGGTAAAGAAGGAAAAAGTGGTTATTGGGAAGAATCCCCATATGTTCGAGGATTAAGATTTTGGAAGGAGTCACAAGAAAGTAAAATTAATAATGATTAATACAAATCATATTTTAAAATTTGGACAAATAAATACCCAACGGAGCAAGATTGTCATGTTGGAATTACGTCAGCTTATAGGCGAAATGAAATATGATATCATCTGTATACAGGAACCTTATACTATAGGACAAAAGTTGATCCACATGCCAGTTTCGGCGAGATGTTTAATGATGGGTTTACAACCGATGGCAGCAATAGTAATTTTAAATAAAGAGATTCAAGTCTTAAAAATAACGCAATTCTGTGATGAATGGATAATTTGTGTAGAATTGAAGTATAAGGGAAAAACTTTTATCTTATGTAATCAGTATTTTCAAGATAAGGATGATACAGAAATTCATCTGGAAAAATTAAAGAAGATTATTGATATCTTTAAAAATGAAACAATTTTAATGACAATGGATGCCAATGCAAAGTCCTCGTGGTGGTGGAGTAAGCAGACCGATGATAGGGGAAGGCTGGTACAAGATTTTATTATGGAGCATCAACTAGTAATCCAGAATCAGCCAAATAATCCATTCACCTTTGAGGGCCGAGCGGGTGCAAGTGAAAATATTGATTTAACCTTAACTAAAGGACATATCAATAATAAAGTTTTAAATTGGAAAGTAGGACAAAATATGACGTCCAGTGATCATAATTTAATATATTTTGATCTTAGTGTGACTGGAGAAGGAGATAGAGCCTGTAATTATGGGAATATCATAAGATATATAATAAAGGACGCAGATTGGAACAAATTGAAGCTAGAGTTTAATCATTTAGAATATGATAATGTCAGTATGGATGTGGATAAAAAAGCAAAAGTATTGACGACCAAAATTCAAGAATGTATGCGGAATATTTTGAAGAAGGTAAAGATTAAACAGGATTATAGTCTTTCATTCTGGAATGAAAATTTGCAGACCCTAAGGAGTAAAGTAAGGAAAGCCAGAAGAATTTATCAACGTAGTCTGATTGCCGATGAAAAGGAAAGAAATCTTCAAATTTATAGGGAGTTGAAGGATAAATATAAGAAGAATATTGAAATATATAGAAATGATTCATGGGATAAATATAAGGAGGATAGCATAAGAAATAATGTATGGGGTGTACCATATAAAATCATAACGGATAAAATAAGGGCACCTGAAGTAATTTCGACTTTGCAAAAAGATGATGGACAATTTACAAAAAATTGGATAGAATCTATAAATTTCCTAATGACAAAGTTATTACCTTCGGATGATCTTGGAGGTGAGGAAGAGGAACATCGTCTAAAAAGAGATAAATATAATAGTGTTTATATTAATAATAAAGTCATATATCCTTTCGATGAAATGGAAGTTAGATTAGCTATCCAAAGTTTGAAGAAGAGGAAAGCACCAGGACCTGATGGAATTCCAGTGGAAGTCATCCAAAATCTAGAATATCAAATAGCTCCCTATCTGACTTCCTTATTGAATGAATGTATAATCCAGGGAAGAGTGCCATATTGTTGGAAAGAAGCGGATGTCGTAATCTTGAAAAAAGCAAAGGACAAGGATCCAACAAATCCAAAGTCATATAGACCTATCTGTTTGTTAAATGTTTTAGGAAAATTACAAGAGAAATTGATATATAAAAGGATTATTGAGTATAGAGTGATGATAGGTATGACGGAGAATCAATATGGATTTAGAAAAGGAATTTCAACAGAGGATGCCTTAAATGCTTTAACGACGAATGTAAAAACTTCAGATCAAAAATATGTCGTAGGAATAACAGTTGATATATCTGGCGCCTTTGATAATGTATGGTGGCCCGAATTATTTGATATATTTAAAATCAAAAATTATCCAGCAACCATAGTCAATTTATTAAAGGATTATTGTACTAATAGAAGAGTATATATTACGGGAAATGATCGTAAGATTATCAAAGATATCACTAAAGGGTGCCCGCAAGGTTCAATCCTCGGTCCCCTTTTCTGGGATATTTTAATCGAGCCTTTAATTGAAAAATTGTTGTCCATGGTAGAAGTGAAGGATGTGATAGCGTATGCTGATGATGTCGTCGTGTTATTTGAAGCTAATAGTAGAAATGAAATTGAAATAAAAGGACGAAGTATTTTACAGATCTTGGAACAATGGTGCCATACCGTTAAATTACAGGTAGCACCGGCAAAATCGGCGTATCTCATCTTCAAAGGACAGTTGAAAAGAAATCCCATCCTGAAGATAAATGGACAAATAATTAAACGTGAAACCCAGGTTAGATATCTAGGACTACAGGTCGACGAGAAATTAAATTTTGACGAGCATGTGAAAAAAGTATCGGACAAGGCTGGAAATATTATGATGAAAATAGCTACTTTGTCAACTAGAAATTTTAAATTACCGATAGAAGCCATAAGAATATATATCAATAGTATCATGATTGGCATCACCGGTTATGGGGCAGCTATTTGGGCTCATCGCCTTCGACTGCAGAAAAATGTTAAGATCCTCAGAAGTATGCAGAGGCAGTTTTTGCTACGTTCAACCGGAGCAGTTAGAACATCATCGACGATGTCATTATTGATTATATTGGGAATATGGCCTATAGATTATGTTATAAGAAGACGAGGAGCATTATATTGGCTGAAGAAAGATAGACAAGATAAAGTAGAAGAAATTATGGGTAGAAGATGTTATGATAAACGAACTGTGAATCAATTAATTTTGGACGAATGGCAACATGAGTGGAATATTATGGAAGAAAGTAGAAGAGTATATAGTATATTTCCATATGTAAGAGAAAGAATTAAAATGACATATATTTCACCCAAACAAGGACTCATACATTATTTTACGGGACATGGAGCCTTTGGTACATATCTGAAGAGGATAAAAAGATTTGATTTAGATATTTGTAATATATGTGACGTGCAAGATACTCCCGAACATTGTCTGTTTGAATGTGTGAAATATGAAGAGGATATTTTTGAACAACGACAACTGATAGCAGGCAAATCAATTTACGAGATAGTTCGGAATATCGATGATTATAAAATTTTAGAGGAAATTGCAAAATTTGTATTTATCAAAGGACATGAAAATTATATTGAATCCAGACAGAGGGAACCCAGAAGAGGAGTACGACAACAACAAAGAGTATCCATCAGCTCAAGAGTGACCAGATCTCAAACAGTAGAGGATCGAGTTTCACAGAGGAGCGAGGAGCAGGAGGAGCAGGAACATCAGGAGCCAAGCACGATCAACCGCAGACGGCACTACTGGGTGTCGTTGGGCAGGATTGGGACGGCTGGCCGGAGAAGGATGGATCGAGAGTTGGAGCCTCCATAAGAAGATTTAATACCGATAGAGACAGGTAGATTTGACATCTGAAACTGATGAACCATCCTTTTCTCCTGATGCATGTAGGAAACTATGTGATTCCGGTTGAGGAAAGGATCGGATACCAGGGACAGGTGTTTAATCAATTAGTATGTAGGAACGGTAATTCTAGTAGATGTTTAGTATCTGTATTATGTATTCAATGTAGTTCCAATTGTTTTGTATATGTAAAGAATTACCGTTGTAGTAATAGTTTAGTTTTGAGTTTTGTAAGTCACTGGTTTCCAGTGACATAGGTTTAGATATAGTTAGTTAGTTAGTTAGCTTAGATTTAGAAATATCTGCAAAATATGTATTGAAATTGATAAAAATAAAGTTGAAAAGAGGAAAAAAGGAAAATAAAATTTGTGGAAGCTATGTCTTGGTTTTGCTTCAAGATGCCAAGACATGGTAAGCAGATTTTATTTTTTTTTTTTTATTATTTTTTATTTTTTTTTTTTTTATTTTTTTTATTTTTTTTTTTATTTTTTTTTTTTTTTTTTTTTGTCCCAGAACACTTCCCGTAGGGGAGGGGATCCGTCCCCTTCAGCTGCCAAAGTGCGGGCGCTGCGGACCCTTAGCACTCGTGGTACCTCTGACGTTACTAGAGGAACCTCGGGCCGAACAGCCGAGCCCCTCCTTCGGGAGTTGTTCGGATGGGTAGGTCTCGGGGTGGCAGTGTGTTCCCGTTAGCCCACGGGTAAATGGGTACCTCCGGCCAGGCCGCCAGGGCCGCCCGGAGGGGGTAGCGGGTTGCCTTAATAGTCCCGGGTGCTAGCCTGCAGAGCTAGTAGTGGGTGTGCTAGATCACCTGCGGCCCCACCGAGGTTATCGGTAGTCTTCCCTTCGGGGTTGGCGCGCGGAAGTGGCGTATCCACTTCCATGCCGTCTTGACGTTGTGTTCGGATGGGGGGGCTTTTTAAGAAATCAGGTATTGCCCTATGGAAAGAGCCCCGGAGTATCCATCCTCCCGGGTAGAAGGAGGCCCGGGTCTTGGTCCTACGGGTCCAGGACTAATGGGAGTAGATCCTCTGCACTTATCTGTCCCAGAACACTGTGCACATCATTTTTCGAGGTGTCAAGATTTGTTTCAGCTTAACCTTTGCTGGGGATGAGGTGTGCCTCCTTTCCATTGATTGACACTTACTTTCAGGGGTGTCGTAAGAAACCCAAGTTTCATCTCCTGTGACTATCTGTGTCAAAAGTTCTTCATCGCCTTCATCATTACGGGTCAAAAACTGAAGTGCACTACCCATCCGTTTTGTTTTGAGTTGCTCAGTAAGAACCTTTTGCACCCAACGTGAGCAAAGTTTACGAAATTTCAGTTTTTCAGTAACAATTTCATGAACTAGTAATCGTGAGATTTGGATAAATTCCATAGCGAGAGCACTAATTGTAAGCTTGCTGTTTTCCTGGATCTTGTCATCAATCGCGTGAACCAGTTCTTCTGTAACCAAAGATGGACGCCCACTTCTTGCTTCATCGTACACTTCAATACGTCCTTCATTGAACTGTCGGACCCATCTTCTCACCATTGTATCACTCATCGCATTTTGTCCGAAAACATTGCAAATTTGACGATAAATTTCAGTTGGTTTCACTTTCCTTGCATTCATTAAACGAATCACAGATCTGATTTCACAAGTAGCGGGATTTTCAATCAACACCGACATTGTAAACAAGCACAAGAGTGCGTACGTGGCTGACAGCGATCTCACAATGGCGCACATTTCTTCTCCTTGATACAGAGCGTCTACTGCATGCGCGGAACTGCGATTGCAGCGCTGCAGTGGAGGTAAATTGAAACAGATCTTACTTTCTGAACGCCCCTTGTATTTTATGTTAAACAAAATATAATTATGGTTTACGTTCCACCTGAAGGTCACTGCTTTTATATATCCAAATATGGTAAAAATTCCTTAGTATTTGCATACTTATTATTCTAACTCTCAATACTTTGTTTTTGCTGTTTTGTAGAATTGAAAGTCCAACATGCAGAAATTCATAATGGTCTTTATTTCCGTGGAAGTACACTCTGGTCAAGCCTTACAGTAGCAGAATTACGTCACATACACAATTACAGTCTACCAAGGTCGTTGATCACAAACAAAAGCGCTCACTTTTATCACACACCAGCTTCAATAACAACTCACTTTACAACTGTGCGATAACTAGCCATGACTTCTTGTTATATACAACCATTCATGATTCCAGACTGTTATAGAATGTTCTCTAATACGTCACCAGAAAAAACACGAACGTTCTAGACGTCTAACTTTATCTGTGTCGGCAAGTATTTTAACTCCGGGGTACCTTTATCTACTTTTGCAGGCTCTTTATGTTCACACTGTGCTATCTGTCTGTTATCGCTTCGCGCCGATCTCTTTTAGCGCGTACGCTGCCAGTCGTAATAATGGATTCGCAACAATACTTTGATATCTCCTACCTCTCTAATTTAAAGTATTATACCCTAATTATATCCCCTAAGCGGTTTATGCGTGTGTAACGAAGTGACTGCTTTCAGCTTCCTTGTGTCTCAGTTAAGTAAACTAAAATATTTCGCAGCTTCCTGTGCTATGAGATTGTGAATTTGTGGGGTCGCATAATTAAAAGTGTAGTTTGCAGAAATTCAATATACCTTTTATTTTCGTAGTAAGAGAATTTGTACAGCCATTTGCAGCATCATGATACACCAACATTGTCTCTCGTGACTTCACCACACGTAAAAAATAAAAGAAAATAAATTAAAATCACTACGCCGCTGAAAACACAATAGACAGCTCACTAGCGACTCCCATTCACGTCTCACAACTGACTAGCAGCTCAGATCGCCTTTCACTTATTTATAACCGAACCATCATTTCTCGAAAGTTACCGAAGCCACTCGATGTTACTTGGAGGCTGGCGAAGGAGAGGGAATTGTCTAGATATCTCTCTGGCTTTTTCTCTCTCGGCAAGTAACAAGCGCTCATCGGCTCCGGGGGTGTGGCTTGGACGATATCTGTCTGTTTCACAACCGCTTGATACCTAAATTAAAGGATTGCAATAAGTAAAGAATCGTAATGGATTTCAAAGGAGTGTTGTGTGTTTGTTACGACACGAACAGGTGCAATTGGTTGAGTTGTTATAACAAAAGAAATGTAAGAAACAGTGTCCTTAGTAGATTTCTAAAGGGTAGCACTTGACTTTGTTGAATGGGCTATTCTTTGGACCCTTATCAAAGGCATGGCAAAATAGTCACAAAGGGAATCTTTGGTTGAATAAGGGGCTTCCAGAAAGTGAAAGTTACACCCACGCGCAACCGTGGAGGACAGTTCGTGGCTGGGAGCCGAATAGGGCAGTCCTCTTCTTCTGCCTTGGTCGAGGACAGACCAGAAGTGGTGGAGAAGATATTTGTCGGTTTATACGTAACTAATTAAGCATTATCGAGTAATAAGCACTCCGCCTTTAGTAACTCCAACCAGTGATATATTGGTAATCCTTGGTTGGCAACTTCAAGTTCTATGTTCTGATAAAAAGAAGCAGTCATTAAAGCAGTTTGAAACGGGCATTCCAGTGTCATTAAAACTATCCTTCTCATACATATCCAGGCATACCCGGAGATTAACCTCATTGCTTCACCCTGAGCTAAACATTATTGTATCAAACCGTCCCGTTAAAGTAGAACTATTTGCTCACCACATAATTAGCTTCACGCTTCTCTCTCTCTCTCTCTCTCTCTCTCTCTCTCCCTCTCTCTCTCTCTCTCTCTCTCTCTCTCTCTCTCTCTCTCTCTCTCTCTCTCTCGGTGTTCGTATAGGCGCAGGCCGGCAGGAAACAATATCTGGCGACAATACAATATCCAAAGACCCAAAAACATCCGAACCGGTTGCACTGTGTTCTTCATGTCCGCGCCCTGGGCACTCGTTGCGGCCTGTCGCTATCATATAAAGGTGTGGATGAAACCACATATTTTAAAACCATTTTTAAATTCTTTATTTGTCTATGTTATTAAAGGAGATGCTGAAGCTGACCACCGTCAGTAAACATATCCGGAGTATGTTTAGCAAATACTGCTCTACATATCCCGAATTCTTCTTCTCGGCATAATAAGTTAAACTAAAAATAGCAATAATAATTCCTGAAAATTCAGTTTCACTTCTCTAACAATGACTGACAAAATGAAGAACAGTTTTAAATATGAATGGAATATTTGTTAGAAGGATTTTTCTTTTAAGATACGAGGTGTTATATCTACTTTATTACTATCGTTATATTTATGGCTATCACCGTTCCTATTACCTCATAAAAGTTTCATAACTAGCTCCCGCTTTTGTCTTCTTTTCTTTATTAGCCAACTTTACCATATGATAGGAGACCACTCTGATAAATGTATTATAGGGGCTTAGTTTCGAAAGCAATGGAGATCAGGACTGACCCAGATGCACCCAGTTTGCTATCTAGATTTCCGTCTCTAAGCCCATTAATTTGGTTACAAACTTTGAGATTCACAGTTTTCATTTTGTGCGTATAACCATGGTGCAAGTTCCAAGAACTACCTGTGCTATAGTTGGAGTCGCTTTAATTTGAATTACTGGAGTAACGATCGGGAAAATACCGGGTGTTACATGAATGACGTAAGTCAGTGGGAGAGCACTCGCCTAGATTGCGTGTAGGTTTGAGAAGAGTTTGAGGATTTCGGTGACACTGAACGTGATATTCCTGCCTATCCATGAGTAGTTTATTCCTTTATAAGCGACTACGGGCTTTTCTGTAACTAACCTCATCGCCTGCCTCGGTAGCGTATATGGTAGCAGGTCTGCCGCACGTTCAAGAGGTCCCGAGTTCGAATCTCGGTCAGGGTGAGCTACCTAGATAAGGTTTTTCCGGGGTTTCTCCTCATCCTGATAGACGAATGTCAGGTGACTCCAAGCTCCATGGGCCCTGGATACATTTGAGCATCATTTCACCCACTTCATTCACCGTCCGATATGACTTAACGTTGGAGGACGTAAAATTACACAAAAAGGTAACCTCATCTTACTATCTTATTAAGTCATGCTAAGGTTACTTCTTATACACCAGTTATAAAATATTCGTAAGCAGCACAGTGTTGAGACGTCAATGATCGAGGTCTTCTCCTTTAGCCTTAATTCGATCATCTTAAGACGTAGCGAAATGGTTATCCAAATTCTTTCTTTGCCTACTAGTTCTCAGATGTGGAAATATTATAAAAAACACAGGAATGATTTGTTATTACAGCAGTTACCTTGTAAAATCGCTAACTTATTTATTGTACTGGGCTCAGCAAATAATATGCCTGAGAGACAAACTCGTATATTTTATTATGTTAGTATAATGCATTCTGTCAAGAATTTACCGGGAACTGATCATATAAAAATCTCGTATAAGAAGGGATTCGAAATTATAGTAGTCGCTAAGTTGGTACATCTTTCATCTATACCCACGCGGAGTATGATTGTCATCTGTCATATAGTTTACAGCACGCCACTTTGTTAGCGGATCTGCAAGGTATGTTGCGATTTTACAATAAAAATATTGTACAAATAATCTGTCTCACAGTTTTGCATTGCAAATGTTATTTAGTTTTGCTGAAAATGTTAGGGCCTACGGTGAATCGACTTCATCAAAAACACCTGCATATAACTGGTATACAGTGAATTCAAAGGTGGTCGAGATGTGGAAGATTTGCCTCGCTCTGGTCGGCCATCAACAGTTTCAACTGATATGAATATCGCTAAAGTGAAGGAAATGGCGTCTAAAATCTCATCTAGATCTGAGAGAGAATGCCGCTGAACTTTATGTGTCTCACGATTCGTAGCATTTTAAACGATTGTTTGGGCATGACACGTGTTGCCACTCGATTAGTTGCGAAAGACTTGAGCTTTCAGCAACTGCACAATCGCGTAAGGTTCGCTGAATATATGCTAGAATGAGCCAACTTGGACCTCACATTCATTAAGTGCATTGTAACTGATGATGAGATGTTGGTTTACGGCTTTGACACGCAAACCAGTCAACAAGCTTCTAAGTGGCGTCTTCCAACTGAACCGAAACCCAAAAGGGCACCTCAAACTCAATCAAAACTGGAAGTCATACCGATTATCGTGGTGTCGTACACTCGGAAGTCTTGCCAGAAGGTCAGACGATTAATAAAGATTACCTATTATCTGCGCGCTATGTGGTGCTTGAGAGAAGAAATGCTGTGAAAGATACCAGATTTGTGGAAAGGCAATTCATGGATTGTGCACCACGATAACGCCCCAGCTTACAAGGCTATCATTGTGAACGAATTTCTAGTCAAAAACTGAAATCTCATCAAACAACCGGCGTACTCATCTGATCCGACTCTGGTCGACCTCCTTCTCTTTCCAAAACTCAAGTTAACACTTCGAGGCACAAGTTTTATTTATTGTAAAATCGTAACACACGTTTGAGATGCACCAACAAAATGGCGCCCTGTAAACAAACTAGATCACAGATGACAATCAAACTTCGGGTGGCTATAGAGGGAAAATGTACCAACTTAGCGACTACAATAATTTCGAATCCCTTCTTATACGAGATTTTTATATGATCAATTCCCAGTACTTTCATGAGAGTAGTAATACCAAACACTACGTTACAATAAAAAACTTCGACGTTTTAGGTATTTTCTTCGACAGGCGCTGATCTGTAACAGTAGCTTCTCATCGTTTTAACGTCTATTCCATTACATTTACTGGGTTTTATGGTCTGCCAGGGGTGGCTTGTCCTTATGTGTTGCAGCACGCTCATTTCTGTTTTATAAATCACATTGTAGAAAATTTAAAGGACATGTGAATAACAATGCATTCATGTAAGTATAAGAAATCGAGTATGACCAATAATAATTAACTCTTGATGCACGGAAAAGGCCTGCATAGCTAATGGAACGTATCCTTGTGTTCAACGTGCTGAGAGGAAGCAAGCTCGGTAATCAGTATTGCGCATGCGTAGAACCTTCACCTCTTGCCTCCCTGGTGTCCTAAGTTCAATAGATTTTTGCCCAAATGCGTGCTGCAGCTGGGTGTTGCGGGGTGATCATTCGCTGCACGGTGAAGCAGGGCCACCAACACAATAGTTATAGTTGTAAAACTTGAATATACATAGAAAACTATTTAACAATTAACAATTGCTTTATATTTTAGTTCTAGAAACTAATTCCATCCTTCTTACGTAAAGAGATCCAATACCTAATGATTATTAAATAGCAGTGCAAATTGTTTGTGATGCACCTATCGTGTTGGCACGATACTCTATTCCCGCGACCATAACGGGAATCCCCCGTAACAAATGCATGTGGTTCGCATGCTGGCATTGTATCCAAGTATTTCGTTCTGTAACGTTATTTAGAGGTTATATGAGTTTATCTTGTGTGTGAGTGTTAAACGTGTTACAAATTCATTTTATTCAGTGTATGACTGATTTAATATTACGAAAACATTAACCAATAAATAATGAACACAGTTAATGAACTTCTGTAAACTCCCCTTTCAAGGCGAGCATTAGAAGAAAGGCTTAGTATAAAAATGTTCGGATGACTAATACCCAATCTAAAAATTGAGCAAAAAGCCAAATGAAGTAGAAATTCTGTTTATACCATGAAGAAACATCGGCGTATGGACTTCATTTTTCGAATCTAGGTGAATTGCATGGACTTTTCTCCGCAGAACGCTGTTATCTTTCGACACGAGCCGCCATTGCGTTCTACATTAAAACTATTCAAATTTTGTACAGTTTGCTTGAACTCTATATACTTGGAAAATATAAACGCATTTTATTGGCTAATAAATGCAACATATCAGGTAATCCTATAAAATCTATATCACTGCAGTTATTTCAGGAAAATTGTAAAGCATCTATTATTTTATTTGCTGCTTGTGATCTTTTATTCCTTAGAGATACATAACACAATCTTTTGATTTCAGTTGTATTAATTTTACACTGTAATGTCACTTCGACGCCACGTCGTTTATCAGCAGCTTCTTCGAAACCTGTAGTTTATTAAATGGTGCAAAGTGTGCTTTCGTTATAAAGTCGCCTACTTGTGCTATCTCTTTGAGTTATCAGTTGTAAAATAGTTTCTTTTCCACACACCCCTCCGTGCCATTTACTTTTGTTGGCATCACCTATTAGTAAATAATTATCTTCGTGTAATTACGGTGAATTTGTGGGTTCGTGAAATTAAAAGCCCAGTTGCACAAGCTCAAAATGTTCTTTATTTCCTCCGAGTTAGTCTTGGTAGACTTTCAATTCAATTTAGAATTACGTACCACACACAATTACGTAACAAACACAATTACGATCCACTAGTTCGCAGGTCCACACTACTTGGCACCTTGTCGTAAACTCTGACTCAGAACTGTACAACTGACTGTAAACTGTCTTGACTCGTCCAAGGCATCACTTATATACACAAATTGCAATATCTGGAAGTTTACCGGCTATCAGCGAAACATCACAGCCCTCCACGGCGGCAGGGGAAGGGAGTCCAGTAATTTCTAGTTGCTTCTCCCCACCCTATGGGCTAAAAAATGAACATTTAAGATGGTTTGTATCATATCTAAATGAAAGAAAACAGAGTGTTGAAGTAGCTGTCAGTGATTTTGGTTATGAAAAACAAACTTCGAACTGGAAAGTAGTAACTCATGGAGTACCCCAAGGTTCCGTGTTAGGGCCTTTATTACTTCTTATCTATATAAATGACCTCTCACCTTATATAAAGGACATTGCAAGTACAGTTCTTTTCGCTGATGACACTAGTGTCCTGGTGACCAGTACAAATTTAAACGAATGTATAATTAAAATGAATTATGCTTTGAACTGTATGTCATGCTGGTTTAAAGCAAACAAATTATCTGTGAATCTAGACAAAACAAAAGTGGTCAAATTTATAACCTGTCGTACATCACATACTGAAATAGAAATAGGGATTAATGATATGTTATTAGAAGAAATTGACAGCATAAAATTTCTGGGCCTTCAAGTGGACAGATGTTTAGATTGGAAAGTCCACATAAATTATATCTTACCTAAACTCAGCTCTGCCTGTTATGCTATCCGAGAGCTGGTTAATGTGAGTTCCATTGGCACACTTAAATTAGTATATTATGCATACTTTAACTCTACTATGAAATATGGAATATTATTTTGGGGCAACTCAGTAGAAAGTAAAAAAAATATTTCTTATGCAAAAGAGGGTTATAAGAATCATTACTAACACCCACACCAGATGCTCCTGTAAAGATCTTTTAACAAGATTGAAGATATTAACGCTTCCTTGCATGTATATATTCTCGATCCTAAAATTCTTTGTATGCAATCGTGCCTTATTTGCAACAAGTAATGTAATTCACAGAATAAACACTAGACAAAAGTATAATATCCATTATCCCAGTGCTAAACTTTCTTGCTTTCAGAAAGGTGTGTATTATGAAACTATCAAAATATTTGGCGCACTTCCTAATGTTCTTAAAGAAGAAGTTGATAATTTCAGTGCTTTTAAAAATGCTGTTAGAGAGTACCTTTGCTCAAAATCTTTTTATTCTGTACAAGATTATCTGAATGATAAATTATCCTGATAATGCTTCTGTAGCTCTGTAAGTAGTATTTAACTATTCCAATGACAAATCACTACTTATAAATATTTTATGCAAGTTGAAAGTTTATTTTTAATGTATATGTATTTAATAAATAACAAGAATGGTATCCATTGTAAAAAGGTTGAGACGTACTGGCATAAGACAAGTGAAAGCTGGTTTAAAAAGTTTTTCATTTTGTTTTCCATATTGTTGTTCATATTGCCTGTGTACTATAATATGTGTCTTATGTTAACTTTTGTGCATATATATGCTATTAAACTTTATATCTCTGGACATGTTCAATGTTCGCAGCCTTTTCTGGCTACAAGTGAACATACTGAACGCAAATCAAGCTAATCTAATCTAACCCTGTCCCTCCTGGCACATTAGCGCTGCGTGTTGGGGTAGATGTTGTTCATACGCTATCCATGTCTCTCACTCCCACAGCAAGAGCCATTCCGTCACACGGGTAGGCGTGGGATTAATGCCATATGTCCCTCTGTATTTGCCAGCCCTTCCTGCCAGCTGGTCGCATGTTCAACGATTGGGTAACATTACTGTTCTGTGGATGAAAACAGGTAGTCAGTGTAATGTTCCAACAAGTAGCTATTCTGATATCTTTCTGGCCGATTTGCAATTCTTTAAGTGAAGATGGATAAAAAACTAAAACCAGAAAGCTTATATCTGTAATTTTCAACCCAAGGCATAAGTTTAACTACAAAAAACTAATCTACACCTAATTTCTTGTATAAACAGTTGTTTAAAGTGTGTCAAACGAGAGAGCTTGCATTTACAATTTGTTTCCTTCATGAAGGTGCTGATCACTGGAAAACAAATGAAAGGACCCAATTTTATCTTCCCTACGTGCAATCTTGGTTGTAAATTATGTTTCTGCAGAGATGTGTATCCTCTGAACATTGCATAGGTTTTTATCGTTATTTTTCAGAGGGCGACAGAGCTAAAACTTAAAAGTTTTATAACTATACCCAGGTAAAATGTGAACTTACGGGAGAGATTTTTGTAATTTACGTCTTCCAACGTTGTCATATCGGACGATGAATGAAGGAAATGATGCCAAGGGTTCACAGAACTTAGAGTTACCCGACATTCGTCTTACAGTATAAGAGAAAACTCCAAAAAACCTTATACAGGTAACTCACCCTGACCGAGATTCAAACTCGGGACCCCTTGAACGTGAGGCAGAGTCGCTACCATCGACGCTACCGAGACGTGGGCTTGCTTACGGGAGAGATAAACGATACAGAGTTGTTATTTTACATTCAATTTCACTTTAAGAAGCCACAGCTCATTTTACGACATAAGAGTAACAGGGTCGTTTTTTAAGCTGCGCTATCGTCTTCCTCTATCGTTTTAATTTCTATTTATTAGGATTAAGCTTTGAATCCTGAAGCTCAGCACAAAAACCTTTGCTTATGAAGGTAATTAAATAAATCACGAGAAAATCTCAGTGAATTCGCCCGTAACACAAGATTCAAAATCACGACTTCGATTCAAGCCACTGGTCCATCGACTCAGCTATGTTGCTTGGTACCCCAGAACATGCTGGGAAGTAGTACTTTCCACTACTAACTTTACAATATATTTGGTATTATGGCATCTTGTTAGTCACTATATTTGAGCAGGAACGTCTTAATGGACCTTTCTGATACTGTTTTAGTATCACTGGTATTAAAGTTATGTTTATTCCCAGTAATATGAGAATTATTAATAGCCCCTTTACGATTCTATTTACACAATTGTTGGATAAAAAATAAATTTCTTCACGTTATACGAGGTGCGTTCAAATTATAACACCTCCTATTTTTTCAGGACTGGGATCAGATAGACACTTTTCTTTTAAATACACGTGGACTTTTTGCGAATGCGTGACAGAGATGGCAGCACTGTACAGTGCATAGAACTCTATTGGCTGCAACGGGAGTTAGGAGCGTTATTCATACTTAAAATTGCGACGTTCTCATTGCAAGAGCAGTCAGTAATCATTCGTTTTCTCCATTTTCGTGGTGTGACATCCATTGAAATTCATTGCCAGTTGAGTGAGGCATGTGATGGTGATGGTTCCATGGTTCCATGGATGTGTCTAATGTGTGTTACTGGCTACGATAGTTCTGTTAAGGCAGATCATCGTGTGGCAACAAACCAGGACAGTCACGGCTTCGCACCAGCCGACCTGACGATCCAGCCAGAGGAGAACATTGTTTTGGAGGATCGCCGATTGAGCATTTTCAGATCTTCAGGCAGGATTGTGTGCACAGATCCCACGAAATGCCAATTTTGGTGGCGATGTCTGCAACGCTCAATTGGCGATTCTCCAAAACAACGTTCTCCACTCGTGTCGTCAGATCTAATCGACGTACAGCACAAGAGGGTTAAGTACTATTCGTTCCTTTGAAAAATTAAATACGGAGTTAGTGCCTTAGAAAATCACGTTCCTCACCTGAATGTTCTAAACATTAACGGCCCTGTCCGAGCAATTTTAAATCTATTATATTTCAAACTATTTAAGATATGAGAATTACAGTATATTGTGACCCACTGGCTATGGCAAAGGACTATCGGGAGTTCGGTGCGGGCAGTGAGATGTAGTCACTTGAGATAAGTGAAAGCACTCATGCAGTCAACAAAACAACAGCAGAGATACATGACTTTAATTTCTACCAATTTATTTTGTTAACTGAAATTAGAGTGATACGGAGCACTTGGCTAGAGACAGAATATAATAAATTTACACAAAAAAATTAGAAAGCTTTGAAGTAATGTGCTCTGATCTGGTAGCAGATTTCAGAAATTTTCCTTACAAGTCTCCAAGTAGGCTTATTTTTCTTCATATTGAGGTCAATTTTTACACACGAATTTCTAGTTTACCAGGAAGGTCAAAAAGAGATTTGATAGTTATTGTAAAGTGCGTGAATTTATTCCCTTCATTCCAAGAAAGGCAACATAAAAACGGGAACATAACATAGGGTGAACATACAAACACTTCCAGTTTCGTTTCCTTTTCGCCTCCGACAAGACCAAAGGGGTTACTGGAAATGGTGCACTGGAATAATTTTGTTACAGTGAATTGTTGGTAAATTGCACACTGTGAAATGACTAGTTTTGTTGCGTCATGTTGCGGGTGATTGATTGATCATTTGAAGGCAGCAAAAATATTTTATGTATTCTTAGGATTATAATTTGCGGAGAATAAACCATGAAGTAAATCAGATTTCAAAGCTGTCACATGGAGCGTTCTTCATATATAATGAGGAGTTAGCTTCTTTCCTTGCATTTCACTTATTACTTTGCGAGTTTACACTGACAGATAAGACAGTCATTCGCATGTATTCACGTCCTTGGAGAGCAGTGAACAGGTGTTACGAACGGCGATGTAGCAAGTTATCAACTTAGTATGGTAAATAATTATAAATACAAGTATTGTCTAAGAACATATGTATTAGGGATGCACAAATATGAATTTGCCATGTTAACGCATCAATTACTTACTACTAATTAGATTACGGAAAAGCAGTGAGAGGAGACTTTTCTGATAAACGCAATTCTTGAAAGCATGTTTAAGAAACAATTGCTGGTAGATATCTGAGGTATTTTTAAACATTATCGGCCAATGTTAAAATACCCGGTGTATGAATGGGATGGTCGTCTTAAAGGTGTCGTTATTATTTGAAGCAGTGTGCAATTCCATCAACTGCTTTGTTTCTAAATATCTGATATACATGACTACGTGTTCATCTGACTTGGCTACTAGAAATATCACATTGACTGTTAAAGAGCACTTATTTACCATCTACTCATGTACGCTGAAGAATGACGTGGCAAACACTCCAGCGGATAATGATGTCAAACCTAAGGATACTCCGTTTCCAGCCGATTACTAGTAAAAGCTCCATTATTACTTTTGAAAGTAGTCCTTGAGTATCGTTTCTGTAAACAGCTTCCATATTTTATTCCATTTCTATATCTATAACATACAAGTATTAAATTTCATATTGCTACGTTAGGTTTAGGTTGTACAGGAGGGATAGGAGAGGGTGTGTAACACCTATCCGGTAACTAGGGGATCAGATGGTAGGGCGAAATGGTAACTTCAGCAAGGAGTTAGATAAGGGATGGGAAGAGGATAGAACTTCGGAGCGGGAACAATACAAGTTAGTACGATCCATGTTTAAGCCCGTTTACTGGACACTAATTCTGATCGGTAGTACAAAGGTATTGCAAAACATTCTCTTAGCCCTGAAGGGGCTTAGGGGTGAAAATAGTGACACTACAACATATTACTGATTTATGAGGGTTTACGTTAATGGTGCGGTGTTCTATGTATGGCCGAGGATGCGTGGGCGTCGCCGTTACTGGAGGGCGACATGACGTAACCGACGTGAGCTGACCTGAACTGAACTCGAACTCAACCGCCCATGGTTGGAATCAGTGATTGTCATGTATGAGTGAGTATGAGGGTCATCTTCTGACCGCCACTGGTGTTGAAACACGCGAGCAATCTGCTAGCTGCTGATTTAACCACTCAGCGGAATTCGGAACTCAAAACGTGTGAATAAGACAAATGCCCAGAGTGATCCTTGGTGCTAAAATTCTAAAATTTGATAGTTTCCTAATTATTTTTCAGCCATATCTCCCTCGCCCATTCTTTGCGCTTATAGTGCTTTAAGTGATTACGAGAGATAGTCTAACCACTTTGCAACATTCTTGTCAAATCATGCCGATGCAATCACGCTCATGTGATTGTTATGTCCAACAGCAAAGCAACATGTGACAATACCTGAGAGATAATTGTGCATGGTGTACAATTATCAGTTTAGACATCAGCAATTTGTCGGTATTTGACGAATCCTAGTACCTGATTGGTCTATACGAGTATAGTGATGTATGTGTGAAACAGTCAGTGACAGTATTAAGTGCCGTTGCTTGGCGTCCATGCGCATTATTGTCAATACTAGTACTCCAAACATCGGAGTTTTCGGTACATTTGTAGAGAAATTCGGGCGCCAACTTCATATGGATGAAATGATACATTATTCACATAACCGGCGAAGATTGTTGAACTAGAATAAATTTTTTTTTTAAACAACCAACAGTTCTTATAGAGACGAACACCTTTTTTTTAATTTACTTACAGAAGAATTAGTCTTGTTTTGAAAGCGATGACCTTAAAAGCTTATACATTATCTAAAGCGAATCTGAGGGAAATAGGTATTCGTTGACCTTCATCAGAGTTGATCACGCTCATATATACAGATTTCATATCTTTCTGGGGTTATTATATTTCTAGACACACTTTTTTGTTTTACTTTGTCCTATAGATAAAATTCCGCTGCTTGTTTTTACTTACGTTCTCTAATGCTGAGTCAAAAAATGTATTGGTGGTATGCCTTGTAAATTTGAACTGAACTTTCAACGACCTTCAAAAGTCCTGTTAATTAAAAGAAGCTTTATCCATATACAATACTTTCATCACGAGGATGCTACAGATTAGGAGGTAATCGAGGAGGTAAGAAGAATTGCAATCGATTTTATAAGTTATTGTCCTGCAGTTGCTGTTGAAGTAACATGTCATTTTCAGCAGCTACTGCTTAGTTCATACTCTGGATGGACTACTATGTATAGATGTTTAATTTCATATACTTCATAAATCGACGTACGTAAAAATTATTATAAATTTCATGATTTTTTTTTTTTATTTTGGATACGCACTTCATTTATCTTAACTATGCTTAATATATTGTGATATTTAAAATATAGCATACGAGTTAAATACGTTCAAATAATCTTATATTGATACCATCCAGAGAGTTAATTATGTACCCGAGGAGGATATGAAGTTTTCCTTAAATCATAATACTTTCTTGAGGTTTGCTATTTATATTTTAATATAATGTATATATTTTAACAAACTCTAGACGTACCGGTGATAAAAGTTACATTTGTTGCCTTTCATTCCATAGATCATACGTTTGAAATCTGAGCTTTATGACTGAGTGCGTCATAGGGTCAGTTCAGAAACACTATATCCAATATTTCATACCGCGCGAGCGACTGCACTTAAAGGATTGTGGTACTGACTTCAGGCTACAAGATACATTCTTTATTCTCACATTTTTTAAATTTTATTTTCTATAAGTTTCAAAATTCTGTCCCTTAGGTAATGGTTTTAATTTATCTCCTTTTAAACTATGGGCAGTAAAGTGATTTTAAATACTTCAGTTTAAGCTAATCCTCTAGTATATAAGATGTCTTGTTTACATCTTGTTTAACATAAAACGTAAATAATAAAATTAAATATAAATGTGGAAAAATATTTAAAAGGTATGCATTGTTTTGATACGATCTGATGTTTTGTGAGAACATTCACGATATATATCATTATAAGAGATATTATATATTTTCGCGAGGCATTGTTTGGCTGCTGTGAGAGACAAAGAGATAAACGGGGAGTGAAGGAGATACACAGCGCTCAAGCCACGCCCACAAAGTAATGAGCGCTAATCACTTGTCGAGAGAGAGAGAGAGAGAGAGAGAGAGAGAGAGAGAGAGAGAGAGAGAGAGAGAGAGAGAGAGAGAGAGAGAGAGAGAGAGAGAGAGAGAGAGAGAGAGACAGTTCCATGGTGTTCTCGCTACATCACGAAAGATCGTGTGGCTTCGCCAACCTTCGAGAAACAGCAGCTCGTGTATAAATGCTGCTGAGCTGAGCAGCTGAAGCTGTGCAGTGACAAGAGGCTAGAGAGTGGAGAACCGATAATCGTGTGGTGAAGCAAAGAGAGGCCTTGGGGTTTGCGTGATTGTATGACACGCCATTTTTAGAACCTTTAAGGGGTGTAAAAACATCTTTCTGCGGAAATAAAGAGCATTTTGAATTTCTGCAATCTAGACTTTTAATTTTACGAACCCACAAAGTCACAATCTACATTATAATATTCATTAAAGAGATATTCGTGTGTATTGAAACATGTTGTTATAAAAGTTAAAATGTAATAAGCATATTAAATATTATATATTTCTTAGGCTAGTTACATGGAATGTGAAAATTAACATTGTCATTCTTTAGGAAAACTAATATTGCACTGTAAACTATGGGGATTCTGTTACTTTCGTATATACCTATCTTAAAACTGATTGTATTCATTGAGTTTTCCGTGCTGTGCTGCTATTTTCAGTAAACTTAACAATAATGTATCATCATTCCAGATTAAACTTTATAGCCTCACTTTGATGATGTTCTTATTCTATTGGTGCTTTTTAATATATTTTGTTTTACTGTGGTGCTTTTTAAATATGTATCCCATTTACCTGCTTGTTTATCTTTGAATGTTAACTTCATTATAGATAGTAGCGACAGAATTTCAGATGGAATAGTGCAATTCAGCACCACGTTGAAACGACTTTTGTGACAGGACCTGTGGGATGCTGCTGTGGCTCAGTAGATGTAGCTGCATCCTGTCGTCGGAAATGGTGACGATAGTCCGGGTCACGCAGTGTCTCAATCTGAGCCTTTGCTCAGAACCGGCGTCTCAGGATGAGCCATTTCTTTAAGTATTTTCCACGACTGCTGCAATCGAAGCATGAATGTCCCTTGCCTTGGGCTTGGTCTTGGTGGGGAATTATGACTAGTTTACTAAAGGAAACGAAGTAATTGTTCAACTTCTTTTAAATATTCCAATTTTTAATTCAATTTTAAGCTAACCAAAATGCGTTATAACATAAACTAATAAATAAATAAATATAAATTTTGGTTCTCTTCACAATATTAATTTGAAATCTAGTTCACTCACACTGATAAGTTTTGCTTCTTTACTCAAGGACGTAACTCTGGCTAATCTACACTTATTGAATTTGCCGGTGCTATGACAATTCATTGGTTAACCTCATCTTTCGTAAACCCACTTTTCATTATCATATTAGGTAACTTACACAATATTTTTAAATCATACTTAAACAATTTAACATTTAAATAGCATTTTTATAATTTTAGGATACCATTATCGTCGTTAAACACATTAATATTATTCTCTTTTCTTCGTTTCTACTTACTAAATTATACGTTCACCTAATATTGTGTCTTAATCTCGTTCACTTTCTACTTAAGTTTTTAATAATTTCATTTTCTTATTATAAACATAATAACATTATAAACATTCTTTAAATGTTTAAACTGTGCGCTAAAATATATAGAAATATATAATATACAATTATATAAAAAGATTATATTAGAATATATAAATATAGAAAAAAGTAGACAAGAAGGTACATTGAGCACTAGAAGGTAGCCAAATGTGGAAAATCATCGTATCAATATTTTGATCACGATCACCAAAGTAATGTAGATTAATATTTCAAGCTGTTATGTTCTCTCCTTTTTTGGTGGCTGTAAAGTAGTTTCTAGAGGAGACTGGTATGTAAATGTCCTTCAAAGTATATAATAGGCAAAAACGTACATTTTATATTATATACTTAAGAGCTGTCAATAAATGTGACGCACTCAATAGATTATGTGTTATATACCTTGTTGAACTATAGATTTGCTTTACTATCTAACTTCCTAAAAAAAACATTCTGCTAACAATAACACAGGGTGCTGATCCTTATACGATGGCAAACTTAACTTACACTTTTCGATAACTTTAAGGATATATCGTTCAGCGATATAAAGGTTTGGAGTACTCATTTTTCAGCTTTTGTTAATTAAAATATTTGTGCTATTGGTCCAGCAGCTACATTATAAGAGTTATAAATGTCCCTAACACATAGTATTGCCATAAATATTATTACAAATTTTAGACATGCTGTACATCCGGTTTGGCGCATAAACAACTGCGTGTGTACACACCTTGAACCATTGTTAGCTTGTCTTTGGAAGAGGAAGTATTTAGCTCCAATTTTCACCATGGATTGGGGTAATTATAGAAATCGTGTAGCCGTCATTGCATTGCATTAAGTCGGAAAATCTGCAAGTGACATTTTCAAGATGCCAAAAGAGCTTAAAGTCAGCCATATGTTTGTGTACTCCACCACTGGGCGATTCACTGCAACTGGGACTGTAAAGCATTGGCCGAGGAAGGGTCGACCACGCAGTGTCAGGACTCCAGTAGCAATAAAAGGCAGTGCTGCTCATGTTCGGTGAAATTCTGTGCGGAAGCAGGATATCTTGTCCCATGAAATTAATATTTCTAAAAGGACAATGTCCAGGCTTCTGTTAGAGCACCTTGGACTAAGGGCTTATCACCTACGTAAAGGACATCATCTTGACACATGCCTTAAAAAGGTGAGAGTGCTTAAATGTTGGCATCTCCTTCAGCGTTACACTCAACATTGTCATTGGAACATCCTTTAAACCGATGAAAATATTTTCACTGTTGAGGAGTCTTTCAATGTGCAAAACGTCAGGATGCATGTACATCATCTCGGAAAGCCAGTAATAAAGTTCCTAAAGGTCAGAGGACCCAGCATCCCTCTTCAGTGATGGTGTGGTGGGGGGTAAGTTATTCTGGTACCACCCAGCTATATTTTTGTGAAAATGGCATTAAAACCAGCGCCAGAGTTTGCGAAGACATTGTTTTAGAGCCTATTGTCAAGAACTTGAGTGGCACACTGTTTCAGAACCAACCATGGAATTTTCAGCAGGATTCTTCCCCTGCCCACAAGGCAAGGTCAACGCAAGCATGGCTTCAGTGTCATGTCCCTGACTTGATTTCGACTAATGATTGGCCCAGTAGCACTCCGGACCTGAATCCATTGTACTACCGACTGCGGTCACCGCTTGATGGCATCACCTGCAAGAGGAGATACTCACTATTGGTTGTTTAAAGCGTTTCTTGTCAGCTGTGGCGGATTTCACCCTGGATGTCGTCCGTTCTGGCATAGACATGTGGCCACAAAGATTCAGAGCCTGTATCCGTGCCAAAGGTAGCCATTTTGAAAAGTGATTGGTGGTGTGTGTAATGAATGCCTGTAGGTACAACAAACTAAAAGTTACTTAAAGTATTTTGCATGCTATTTGCGTTTTTCACTTTTCAAGTTGTAATAGTATTTATGGCAAGACTAGATATAATGTAGTTTTCGTAACAGTTACATGACACGGAAAAATTAAGCTAATGTCGTTGATAAACAATTACCTTTAAAGAAAATTATTGAAAATTTCAGTGCAGAAAATGGCGTTACTGTACAAGATTTGTATTTTGATTCTAATCTCCTTATACTTGAAGTGTATTGCGATCTTCCAGAGGCATCATCGGATGAAGCGCCATGAATATTATACGAACAATGTTTTCAATTGTTAAAGTTCTGGTAATGCGTTCGGTAATGCTTGTTAAGGAGAACAATGTCCACTTCATTATAGTGTCCCCATGGCCAAGAACCATGCCAGGAAATTTATTGGCACGTAAACTCCTGTAGGAGAAATTCTGGCACGCTGGCAGCGTTATGTGATTCTGGCAATTAGCAGCATTCATAACAAACAAAATATTTCTTTCAGGGCGTAGGCCATAACTCGTTGTTCGAAAATGGTCCATAGTTCCTAATGAAGCTGCCATAGCGAATGATAAACGTATTGTGATCGTCGTTTGAAATTACTTTTAATTAAGTGCTACATATGCATTGATAAAAATCACATGTCCAACAAGCAGAGTGATGAATAATTTTAGCCATTCTGAAAGAGTTTGTCATTCAGTAGGAGAAACTTCCACACGCCGTTGCCAGGAAATGAACCCTTTTAACAGCAGCTTATCACTTTGTGAACATTGTTGATGCTGAGCAGTGTGTAAGAGAATGACTTTAGGATGTCTACATGTAACCTTGACTACAAGTATGTTATTTTATTCGTTATCTCTCGCACATATTACAGATGCAGCATTAAGAAGGAAAATCTGAAAAAGGTTGATAATTCTGCCACAAAGGAGGAATTCTGCCTTCCAGAATCGGCCTCAAATCTAAGTCCATGAAGAGTATACTGTAACGGCTATTTCATATTTTTTCATATATTTGAGAATTTGTTCTGGATTTTGCTAAAAAATGTAATTTGTATAAAATAGAATGTAAAGCACTAGCCCATAGAATGACAACAGGTAACAGTGTTCCTATTGGTTGTTGTAATAATGTGATTACGTGATGTTATGACGTAGGCCAATGGGATGAAAGTAATTTCGATTTTTCTAGAAAATTCGTGTGCAGAGATTCGAGAATATGCAAATAGTTTTGGCGTCACCCTGCATGAGATCCTCGATATATAACGACGTGTTACGTATATGTGGTGCCGATCTGTAAGTCTGCAGAATCTTAAACTGCAAGGATACAGTACTGTTCATTGTATAAACGAACATAATCTACAGATTTTAACATTATGACAAGATATATTAAAAGTTTTTGTGGAATAAATTCCAATATTCTTTAAAGAAGAGAAAAGTTGTTATTATTTTCTAAAAAATTATTCTCGCTCCGATACTACGGCCAAAGCGAGAGAAGACTCATTGCTGCAGAGCACCGAAGCATATATCAATAAGAATTCTTCAAGATCGACAGAAAAGGTGAGAGTAATTCCTCATTTATCATTGCGCCTTTTGCAAAAATTATACTCTTTCAAAATGATCGCCACAACGCGGGGCTTTTAGAACACGATCGTCGTCATCTCCAATATATCTGTGTAGTGGATCCGGCAGGTAGGACTTCACAGGTTAAAAGATATTCTTCAGTCATTTCCTATTCTTTGTTGCACAGAGGACAATTTGGACTTGTATAAATTCCTATTCTGTGTAAGTTGTTGGCCTAATAATCATGTTCTGTAAGTAATCTAAAATTTGCTACTGCAGCTTTAAGTGGGATTTCTGGAATAATTTCTGGATTTTTAATTAAAATGTTCTACCTTTTTATCTTTGGCTTTGTTAGATATTGATTCGCTTTCTTTGTTTTATATTTGGTTTTGATTAATCTTTTCATGGATATAAAGGATAAGCTTTTACTTTTGTTCTGAATTAAATTTTGCACCTTTTTGGCAAGAAAATCAGCTGATTCATTTCCAGCAATTCCACAATGTGCAGGTATCCACTGTAATATAATTCTTTTCTGTAGTTTTTGAAGTTCTTGGATCATTTTGTGACATTCTTTAATTTGGATTGACTTCATTTTATATGAACTTATGGCACATAATGCTGCTTTAGAATCAGAAAGTATGACAGCATTTTTTAATTTATTCTATATAGAAGGTGTTGGAATGAAACATGAATAGCCGTTACTTCTGCATCAAAATTTGTTGTGTGGTATCCTGCTGGTTGATAGAATGAGAACAGTGCACACTTAATTCCTACTCCTGAGTTGTTGTCCAAGTTAGATCCACCTGTGTAGATATGTAACCATTCTTCAGGTGGGTATCTATTGTTCACAGTTTCTAATGCTAGTGCTTTTAGTACAGGTTTGGAAGTTTCAGATTTTGTAACTATTTGTTCTAAATCTAATTGAATATTAATTTGTTCAAAAGTCAGTGGGTTTTCTTTGATTAAAATGTTTTCTTTAGAATTAGGAAGATTCAGGTCTGTTTTTAATTCCATAACTTTGTGTAGGAAACTTGTTTGTGTTTTCATCTTGATTGGTTGTAGTAATCTTTTCTCCCATTTTGTTGTTTTTAACCGCAACATTTTTTCATGTATTAGTGCCTGCTCCTCTAAAGTTAGATGTATTGGATAGTTCCGAGTTAAGGCTTGCATTGCCGTGATTGGAGTTCATTTTGCTGCACCGGTCATTAGTCGCAGGGCCTGATTTTGGCATACTTCTAGGTGATTTATGTTAGAACCTCTGCATTGCAGTGTGCAATGTATAAATGCAGCAATCAAATGTTATATTAAAGTGTGTTAATGTAAACGTCTGAGCATATTATTCCTTGCAGGGACCAGAAATCTAATAAGCCAAGCTCGTGGCTTGTTTTTCCTTAAGTGTAACGCACTTGTTTTAACAAAATATTCAAGTGGAAAAACAGTTACCGCACTTCTTATTTTTGTTTCGCCCTCTTTGGGTTACGTTGAATCAGTCATTTCCCTATGTGTTGTTCTTTACTTAGTTCCCAGTATTTCTTCATATATCTGATATTTTTGTTACTTTCTTCTGCCGAGGTTTGGATTTTCATGTAGATTTATTACTTTCGCTGTCCCGTCATGTAATGAATTTTCTATCATTTTTAATTTTGCTAGGTCTTTTTAAGTTTCTTTAAACCAGTTAGATTTTTTTTATTAAAATTTGTAAGCTTTCACGGCCAGTGTCAGTCGCTGTTGAGACTTCCGCCAGGACACACTGATCGCACTGGCACTGAAGATGTCTGCTGCAGCCACAGACGAAACGTTTGGGAAGATGAACGAGCCCAGTAGTCCATGGCCCAAAACCTCAGTTAATACTTTTCCTTATACAATTAGGTTTTGTGTTACGGTTACGGAATAAATCAAAGATTTAATCTGCCAAACTTCATTGTGAGAAGATGGCCATAAAATTTTATCCTGCTTTTTTACATCTGACACTTTTTTAACTTTCTTGTAGAGAGTTTCACCGTTTATGTATATTATCTTGAAATTTTGGTCCTGAGATCTTTCTTAATATTTTCCGTTCTTTTAATTTGAGCCTCTCTATGTGACCCTTGAAATTCATGTCTGATGCGTACAGTGCTTCTGGTTTAATCACTATTTTATAATGTTTAATTTTGGATCCCCATGATCGTGATTTCTTTTGATAAGTATCTTTTGTTAGTTGGAAAGCTAGTTCAAGGGGATTTTTGGGGGGATTTCATTGCTTTATTTTCCTTAGTATTCCAGCTAATCCATTCTCACATGGCGGAGACCCTGGCGGACGACGAGCAAGCGGTGACCAAGGTTTTAGATTTCATTTTAATTCTAAATTTTAGAATATAGGACCCATTATTTTGCAATGTTAACGTTTTTATGGTTTTAAACTTTAATTTAGTGTCTGAGCTACCGTTGTACGGGTTTTTGTCTTGTTTTTATTTAACTTTCAGTCTTAGCTTTTTAGATCGATTTTAACCCCATTGGATTTCAAGGGCGCTGGTGTCCTTGTAATTGAGCGCCATTTAACTCATTTATCCATTTATCCATCCTAATCCATTCTCCAAGATATGTGAACTCTTTTACTATTTCAATCATTTCTTCGCAGACTTTAATGTATTTACGTAATTGAAAACCTTGTATAAATTGAAAATTAAATCCATTGACTTAATTTCTTTAAACGTAAATATTTTTAAAAAGTAAAATGCCTGATTTAAAACGGTTACCAAGACAAGAAACAAATCAAACATTACATAAAGGTAAACACAAGAATAAGAATCAAATTCCCATTTGATGGTAATAATGAAGATCAAATAGTTAAAGTTAGAATTAATATATCTAAAAATATGTGAAGCCTATTTTACCTGCTTGTTTCTGTAGTTCAAGGATTTTCTCCCTTGCTTCCTTCATTGTATGAGAAAACAAAACCACATCACCCGCAAAAGCAATATAATTGATTTTAAAATTTCTCTTTTTACATTCCAGCCTTATTCCAGTTTTAATATTGTTGTTCCACTCTCTGAGTACTTTCTCAAGCGTGTAGTTAAACAATAACGGTGAAAGTCCATCCCTCTGTCGTATCCCCGTTATTATTTGAAAGGGATCTGATATTTCAGCCAAAATTTAACTTTTGAAAACGTATTTGTCATTGTTGCTTTTATGATATTAGTTGTTTCCTTGCCAAGATAGATAAAATGGATTATCTAACCAATGAAGCATATGCCTCTTTGAAATCGATGAACCAACTTGTGTATGTCTTAACTCTCATTAGTTACCACACTAAAAGATTCAGGAAGTACTAATTCTATAGTTCCCGAGGCGGCAGAACCTCCTCTGCAATATCGGCGGGAGGTTTTGCTGGGAACCTACGGCTGTGGGTTAAATACCATGCCAGCGCATGCGACGTTTGCAGCATTTTTGATACCTTCTTTGACGTGTGATATAGCAACATACGCTCCAATCCAAAGCCGCCAGGTTTTCGCTTCCAGGAGCTTCTTGTACCGCATGTCCTTGAACTGCCCAAGATACTTCCTAGGGACGAAAGAGTGTATCCGCCTTGGTTGCCTGCAGCACCTGTCGTAGATCTTAGTATGACCGCGCACACCAAATCCACGACGCCGCCGAGTAGTATCCGGAGGTTGTTTTTAGAAATTTTATCAGTCTATAAGGATTTTGTTTTAATTTATACCGCGGTTCCAGAAGCCCTGCCGGTGCTGGATGTGCGTATGTCCATGGGGCCGAACCCTTTACATTCGGTCTCCATGGCAGCACTGCCATTTACACTGTAGAGCTCCATGCAATACACCGAGCTTTATATGTTCGCCGGAGACGGTTGCGTGACAGCCTAATCCTTAGTGATTCCCTTAGCGCACTCCAGAGCCCTCGTGAGCTGTACAATTGCCATCCTCTTGAATAGCGGATCCAGGACGCCCTTCACGTTTTACACGCCTTAGCCGTTAGCGTGATGTGTGCATAGGCTCCTGGTCACGTGGGCCTGCAAGTGAATGAAATGGCGTATTCGGTGGCTAAGATGGCAGCCGTAGCACCTAGTGTAACCCTCCCTTTGGCGCCTCGGAAGACTGGACTTGTCCGTAGAGCGGCGCTCTCGTGCTAGCGCGAGGAGTGGTCTGCTCTGCGTGACAGCAAGCTTCGAACACACAGTCGGCCTTGAGCTACTGTTCAGTGAAGGTCGAGTTAGGTCCCTTGCCGGCCGGCGCAGAGGGGAGTTGTGTTGCGCTCGCGGCTAGTGTTTACGGCGATATTACGGCTGTTTACAATGCACGTTTCTGCGAAGTGACGACGTTAACGTCGTAATATTAGTATTCTTTTTTGTTTAATACGGTAATTAATACGACATAATCGACATGGCCGACCGTCCAACAACATTGGTGATATGTTTTGTAGAAAGAGATATTAGTCGACCGACAGCGTACGAGATACATGAATGGATATTCAACACACTTAAGTTAGAAGAAGATGAGGTTACAGCATTACAAATAAATGGCATTTCTCGACAGATCTTCATTAAATGCAGTTCGCAAGATTTGGTATAACGAGTGTTAAAACAGACAAATGGGGAAGCTAGTTTCACTCTGTCAAATGGACAACGGACCAAGGTGCTTATTGATGTCGGATTCGGAAGACATATGGTTAAGATATTCAATTTGCCACTACATATCACAAATTTGAAAATAGGCTGGCTTTGCCACCATATGGGAATATACTTACAGGTAACTGATGATGCATGGAATGAGACTTATCGTTATAAGGTGACAAACGGAGTGCGCACGGTGCATCTACTATTGAAGAAACATATCCCGTCATTCATCAATATTGAGGGACATTCGGCTTTGGTTAGTTATCCCGATCAATCTACTACTTGTGCAATTTGTCATTCAGCGGGCCACTTACGTAATCAATGTCCACGTAAATTCGTACCACGTACACCGAACAGTGCACAGGATACCGTTATATGGGCCAAGCTGGCATCTGGAGCCTTACCGAAACCAAGGGTAGTGAATCAAAATGTGGACACCGAAAAATATGCGCATCCCATTTTACCGGCAGCCGACACAGAGATAATAGACGACCGGCAGGCAGGCATAAGCAGCGAGGATCACAAACCCGCATCGATGACTGACACGAGGCAGATTGACGCGGAAACTCCACACACTCTGGTCACCGGTGGCATTAACGGTTTGGACTCCCAGTGTTCGACGGATTCAGCGGTGGTTGATGCACCACGAAGTGAATATATAGCAGATGGTGAAGCGACAGTATTGGACGACAAGATTGAGCATAATTCAGCAGCGACTAAACCAGCAACTTTGGCCCCCCTAGCGGAGGAAATGGCAGTAGCTGAAATTTTGGAAGACAGTAATATAATAATACAGCCCTATGTGCGTGGAGTGCAAGTTAGCAATCGTGACCCTCGATTAGACAAACGTAAGAAAAAAGATCCGGATACAAAGGAGGAATCACCAACAAGGAAATCTAAAAAGAAGGGCAAGCCGGTAGACCAAGAGTGAATCAGTGGCGGCATTACATATTAGCAACTTCTTTTTCCGGTGTTGTTGATGGTACTCCTCCTCCAAACCTTGGCATCAGTGAATGTAAATTGTTTGTGGAACTACACAAAGAAAACATTAGTGCGCGACTTTGTATTTGATCATGACATTGATTTCTGTTTGTCCAAGAAAATAACGAGCATTGTCTGGATTTCTTTGGGTCCCAATATACCTATATATCAAACGTGGGAGAGGAACAGCGTGGTACAGCAATCGTCTATCGTGCAACATGTGGATTGCGCCTCACAGAAACGCATGCGAGTGGTAGAATTACATCTTTATTGACTGAAAATAACACCCTATTAGTTAACGTATACTTGCCATCTGGGTCCCACAGACGAAAGGAACGTGAAGAATTCCTGGCTAAGGAATCGTCTTTCTTTTTGCGCCATAAATACGACAACTTGATCCTCGGAGGAGATTTCAATTGTGTCATCAATGCCAAAGATCAGAAGGGCCAATATTACCCCTCGCCAGTGTTAGATAGTCTGTGTAAGTCCTTAAAACTGCAGAATGCATGGGAAAAAACATGCCAACTATGTCGAGTTTACCTTCCATCGTAACTCTGCTGCTTCGCGAATAGATAGATTTTACGTAAGTGAGACGATGACATCACAGGTTCAGGACATCCAAGTGCGACCAGTGCCATTTAGCGATCATCATGCATTGATCATGAAAGTAATGCACACCGAAAGACCACCACCGATTGGAAGAGGTTCCTGGAAATTAAACAATGTCCTCTTACAGGATACGATGCTTCAATCCAAGTTTCAACAGAGGTGGATAAGTTGGACTCGAACCGCGAAGAGTAGAACCGCCAACAAGTTACATCAGTGGCTCTTCACTCTGAAGCCTGCCATACGCAATTTTTACAAGAGTGAAGGCATAGAGAAGGCAAAGGATAGAAGAAAGTATTTGCATTATTACTAATGAACTGCTTAACGATAGATACCAACAACAAAGGAGGCAACAAGGTGGATAAACCGTGACGCATCACATCGAAGCAATAAATAAGAAAATCTGTTCCCTTTAGGAAGAACTCTGTAGGGGAACACTACAACGATCAGGGTGAAGAGAAAACCTCGCTCTATCACGTTGCGTCTGAAAAGTGCCGCGGAACGCAGAAATATATCTCTGCTTTGGAATCCACATCTGGAGAAGTACCGACCACAACACGAGATATCTTAGCAGAGGCCTACAATATCTTTTCTTCCAAATTTGGGAAAACGGAAGTCGATGTTGCAGCACAGCAAAATGTTTACAAGAACATTGTGGAACAACTGTCACCAGAAGATAATGAGGCATTAAATGCGGAAATAACCTTGACAGAACTATGGACGGCACTCACATCAGCCAGCATGAAATCGGCACCGGGAGTAGATGGCCTCGGCTACCGGTTTTACAAAGAGTACTGGCAGACTGTAAAAGACACACTGCTTGGAGTAATGTTAGAGTTGCAACGGAAAGAGAGTGAAATGTCTGGTTTCAACGAAGGCAAGAGCATTGATCGAGTATCGTCCTATTACACTACTTAATGCGGATTTTAAGTTGTTCAGCAAGATAATTTCCAATCGTGTGTGGGCAGTTCTGTTAAATGTCATCGGACCGGGACAGACATGCGGTATTCCAGAAAGGAGAATTACGCACATTCTCATGACACTCCGGGATACTATTATTGCTTGTGAGCAGGACCCAGACTTAACTGCGGAAGTTTTAGCCCTGGATTTCACAAGCGCCTTTGACAAGGTTCATCATGGCTATCTTTGGGAAGTTTTAAGACAATTTGGATTTTCTGTGGACTTTCAAAGCCTCATAAAACGCATCTATGACAAGGCGCATTCGAGAATTCAAATAAATGGGTTTTACATGCAACCAGTACCGATCCTGCAGTCTATACGGCAGGGATGTCCATTATCGATGCTTCTCTACACCTTGTGTATAGAACCGCTGATTCGAGGTATGACGAATATCCTTGCACAGAGAGCCCATCCTTCGAGTGGTGAGAGAACCTTCGCTTATGCTGATGATGTCACCCTGATACTTACTCATTCGGGGGACTTTAATGCTGTTACACCATTGTTAAACGAATACCAGAGGGCGTCCGGAGCACAAATAAACTTTGACAAATCCCAGCTACTAACATTGAATGATTGGACAATGGAATATGCTCTGTTTGCCCGCAGTAGGGCGTTAAAAGTCTTAGGGCTGACCTTCACCTCAAAGCTGGAACACCTAATTGAGAGGAATTGGACGCGAATTGTTAATACCTGCATTTACCTCATGCAGTCCCAGTTAACACGAAACTTAAATCTAGTTCAAAAAATTTGGCATGTGAACACGTTTGTTTTAGCCAAAATATGGTACGCAGCGCAGGTAATACCAATGCACCAAAAATACTCTCAGCGTTTGGAACGGGCAATCGGTTATTATATTTGGCGGAATGAGATCTACAAAGTAGCTCGAACCCAGCTACGCCGGAAAATAACTGAAGGAAGCTGGAATCTAACAGATGTGTACGTGAAGTGCAGAGCGCTGTTACTGCGTTCTGTTTTGGGCGCACTCAACGGACAGGGAAGTCGTCAGGACATGAACTTTTGTCATTACCTGACGTCCTCAGATACGACCCCACCTTCTGCATTTCGACAGGTAGTAAAGGACTATCAACATCTATTGTCATTGATTACAACGGAGTCAGGATGCCTTACGACCAAACACTTGTGCATCGAGTTGTTAAAAGAGTATTTGTCTGTGCCAGCAATTGTTGCAAAATATCCAAATACACCGTGGGATCGCATATGGAAAAGTTTTCAAAACACTTACGTTCCACTTGATTAGAAAGTGTCCGTGTACTTCTTTGTGAATGAACTAATCCCCACGGAATTAAAGAAATGTAAACATAATTTAGCAACAGTCCCATGGTGTAAACGCCGTGGAAAAGTGGACACGCAGATTCACTGAATTACCACTTGCAAAAACATATCTGAGATCTGAAAATGGACTAAACATAAAATCGGCGTGCTAGTTTGAAGCAGGGCGGAATATACGACAGTGTCCATAATTCTATCCTGGAATATTAAGAAAGGCAACACTGCACGGACTCAAATGTGGTTGATAATGGCTTTCTACCATTATTGCCTGAGTGCATGTTATCCTAATTTATTTGCATTCAAAAATTGGCTCAGAGCAGAGCGATATAAAATGCGTAGATATCATGAGATGTGGACCGATTTAAATGATCAATTAGATCTCACTTGATAACTTTTGCGCTTGTGCGCACACCGATTGTTTTTAAAATGTTGCAACAAAATGTAACCAAACATGAATAAAGTAAAACCAGCCCTCCCACTCTACCTTTCCCCTTTGTGATCCTAATTGTTTATTTTAAAAAGGTAAAAGTTTAAAAAAAAATTTAAAAAATAGTTCTAAAAAAATACAAAAAACCCTTCGGGTTGCTGTAGGAAAAAAAACCCAGTGAAGGAGCTTCCGATTAACTGAGCAACCTCCTGTCACTTATCGCGACGGCAGGAAATCATTTTAGCTTCGTTGCGCATTGGGCACTGCTATTTTACTCACAACTTTTTATTGAATCGGACCCCGGCTCCAGTTTGCCCGCTGTGCAGTACGGACACATCCTTTTAGATTGTTTTAGACTAGACCGTCTCCGCAGGTCTCTCCAGCTGCCGGCCAGCTTGGCAGAGATACTCGCGGATGGCGAGACGGCGGTAGGCAAAGTTTTAGCATTTGTTTTAGATCTTCAGTTTTAGAATTTATACCCCAGCAATTGTTTTTTTACTATTTTACCCTTTTTATGGTTGTAAGTCTCCATTTTAGTCTTTGCCACTCCGCCGTGCGTTGGTTTTATCTCTATTTTATTTAATAGATTTTTCTTTTAGTGTGTTAGTCTTTTAGTCAGTTTTATCACAATTGGCTTTTTAAGGGCGCTGATACCTACAAGTTGAGCGCCTTTAAACCCAATCATCACCCTCGTCATCTTCTATAGTTCACGTCCAGTTGCATCAACATCAGTACAGTTAACATTTAGGATTAATATATTTTAGCATTGATCAACTTTTCATGGAAATAGCAGATGATAAATTCAATTAATTTCAGAGATGGAAGTTCCTGCTGTAAATGAAATATTACTACCTTTAAAAAATACATTTCTTTCATCTCCCTTTGAGGTGGTCACTTTTACTGCACTTTAAACGCGTAAATTAACGCCCTAGTGTGCAGAAAAATATTTACTCACTATAGTTGATGGAGTAATGTAAATTAGACGAAAATAAAGCGAGTAAATTGAAAGTTTACGTATTTAAAACAAGTATGTATTTTTGCATTTAAAATGAATTAAACGAATTAAAATCAAGGAAATGGGATACGCATGTTTTAACTTTGAAGAACAGGAAAGCTCACCATTAAATTATGAGATATTTATTGCGGTTCCCAAATGTGTTGGCTTCTTGCCTCCTCATTTGTTAAGGTATTGCAAACGTGTATAATGTTTCTACTACCCAAATCTAAGTATATGTAGGCAATTTGTGAATACGGTGATGTACAGGGCCTCTATGCGTATTACATATGTTCTTGGAGCAAGTGGTTGCCAAACTGGCTCCAATTTTAATTACTTAAATCAGGTGTAGTCCTATTTCGGTTTCAAATATGAATCCACCCTCTATATTACGTACATTGGAAGGAGCTTAGTAAAATTATATACCACTTACTGTGGAAGACCATGTGTTGCTCATTTAGGAGCTTATAAATTTCGCGTCAGATTCGCCAGTGCTTTGCTAGGAAGGAATTCAGTCGGATATACATACTAGAGTAAGCACATGTGAATCTGTGTGATAAAACACGTGCGGCAACAAAATGGGGTTTGTTATGCCGTAACAAATCTATTACCAGCACATTTATTGGTTGTAGTGATCCCCTTCCAGCAGTAAGGGCTGATGCCTTACGGAATATGTGGTTATTTTCCACACCTGAGACAAACTCGAGCAATAAATACTCTACGTCGACGGCATTTTGGTTGTTCTGGTACACACAAAATGTTCTTTCTTAGAATTCCAGATATTCTATTCGTATGTATTGCGAAATTTTCGATTTAATGCTGCAATAAAAAGCTTTCAGCAGGAACAGTTTGTCCGTGAATTTGTAAAACTGTATTTAACAGCTGCTTTGAAAGTTCATCACTAAATGTTGCAGGGATGATAGATCTGTTGGCATCATTTTACCTTTAACGTTGCCCACCATTTGATGTCTGCCCATTTAATTTGGTTGTGTCATCTTGCTTTATTCTGCAAACATTTCAGCCTATAACCTAAAACTTCAGGAAATAGTCGATGTATGAGATCTACTGAGCATCTCACGTTAATAATGTTGCAAACTAAATTAATTTCGTTATAGCAGATGGTCTACGAGAACATAAACAGCTATCGACTTATAGCACTGGTCATAATGATGTAGTAAATTTAGGAATATGTATCTGTTTTTTAATAAATTACCTACGGTTAATAAAGCTACCCGTAGTTTTAAAATATTTATAAAAATAGTATTGGTATACCAGCTTTATCACTGATTTTACTCTGTCAACGAAATCTTGGAACGTTTTTAAAGGCGTTGTAATATAAGTATTACAATAAGCTAAATATGTATTGTTTCTTCTTGTAATTTTCTAAATAACTATACTTACCTGTCTTCATTCGATACTTTTTGCTTGTAAGCTATTGTAAATAATAATTGTGAGTTCAAGATCTTATCGGAAACAAGCCAGGTGAAAATAACATGTGAAATCGACGTTTCCGTAGTCTACGTCGCTCCCATCATCAGGATATTTTAAGAAATGTTATAACCACAATGTATAACTGGATATTTAACAAATATAAACAAAGACAAAACACTACCTATACTGCATCACTGAACAAATGAGTGTTTTCAGTAAATTTAATGCCAGGTTAGGAGATGGCATGAGTGTAGAAAATTAATTAGGTCAAAGAAACGTAACTACTTAACTTGATGATCTAGCTGTATAGATCTGTGCTTCTTAAGTCGACGGATTTCCATTTTAAGTCCGGTTTCCAAGAAGAGCTGAACTGACATCCAGCATCACGATTAAACGTGCTCATCTCGGCAATGTACTCCCAAAACGCCGATTTCTTGTCGTCTTTTCACCTGACTTGTTTCCCGAGAAGATCTTGAACAAATTGTAAGTTTGTGGGTTGGTAGAATTAAAAGCCTTGTTTGATGAAATTTAATGCTTTTTATTTCAGCAGAAGGACCCCTCACAGGCTCCAAAAATGACGTGTCATAAAACCAGTAGTCTTCAAGGTCAAGGCACTTACAGTACACTTCAAAGGTCCACTACACAGCTGCACCACACAATTAACAGTTCTCAAATCGCAACTGTCACCGCTTTTCCAGCCACGGTGTTTTTATGTCCCAGCCATTGTTCCTAGCATTTAGTGGAACGCTCGGTAACAATCAGGATGCAGCGGGAAATTTCAGACTCTCTCTCTCTGTCTCTTTCTCTCTCGGCAAGCGTTTAGCGCTGCGCGGCCCGCCGCAAAACAATGCCTCGTGACAATATTCGTCGCCAGGAAAGCTTCAGGTCTTATTTTAATAATATCAAATTAATAACTGGGCTCATTTTTTATCATTGCACCCATGTACAAAATATGATTCACAGGATTCTAATAAAGATTCAAACATTCTCAAACTAGCTTACAGCCAAGTTCACGATAAGATTGAAGAGTTGCTATTAAAGAAAGAAATCATCTTCTTAGATCTTGGACAACTAGTCGCTCTGTAACCAAAAACTTCTAAGTGTGTTTTAAATTGACAGGACCAGTCAGTAAACTGATACATAAAATAACACCTGCGGGGCAAACTTCCGGCCTACCGAGAGCATCAATATCTTCCGGAAGTTCACAGCATCGTTCACAAACAAAATCATTTTTCCCAAACAATTAAGAACTCGTATACTGCAGTTTTACAAATAACTTTTTAACATTTTGTACTAATTGGTCTTAGGGGAGGGGATCCATCCCCTTCAGCTGCTGTGGTGCGGGCGCTGCGGACCCTTAGCACTCGTGGTACTTCTGACGTTACCAGAGGAATCTCGGGCCGAACATTCGAGTCCCTCCCGAGTGGAAGTTGTTCGGATTGGGTTAGACTCGAGGAGGCAGTGTGTTCCCGACACCCGCGGGAGATCGGCTAACTCCGGTCAGGCTTTGGCCGCCCGGAGCGGGTAGAGTGTTGCCTGAATAGTCCCAGGTACTAGTCTGCAGAGCTAATAGAAGGTGTGCTAAACCACCAGGTGGCTCCGCCGAGGTTATTCGGTAGTCTTCCTTGAGGGGTTGACGCTGGTAAGTGGCGTATTCAATTCCATCCGTTTTGACGTTGTTGTCGAGGGGGTGGGAGGAGTTTAGACTCAAAGTATTGCCCCATGGAAAGAGCCCCGGAGTTTTCTATCACTTCCGGGTTGTTAGAGGGAGGAGTCTTCGGACTCTCGGGTAGACCTCACAATGACATGTATTTTAATAAGTATGTCTGATACAGGATGTTACAGTTGCAACGTTATTTTATAATATCCTGAATTATCCATCTTTTCGCTCTTGAAACTCAATAATTTGTGGTGGTCAAAGATAAACTGTCGTCTGCATTTCGTTAGCCTCGTAAGGAGCACTTCCAGGAAGGACCTAAAAGGTGTTACTGCTCATTGTTGGTAGCTTATATTTTCTGTGGCGCCTGCTTTGGAATAATATGGCATTCGTTTGTTTAATGTTCTGGTCTGGTAGCTCAGTCCTGTTGCATCATTATAATATGACGTTAGTATGGGATTACAACAGAAAAACTGTTTATCTAGTGACTGAAGGAATAAAAATGCAGTGATTACTTTCCATATTCTAAAACTGTATATGCAAACGAAGTAAAGCAAGTGAGGAGAACTCCCCATGTGTAAATCTGTTTTATTTTATTTGCGTTTGTGTATGGAGATACCTTTGGCCATATTATTTTCGCAACGTGAAAATTTGAAATTGCCTACGCTGATACAACTTGTGTATGCGGTTCCCATTTCAAATCTCCCTTCCAAGCTGCAGAGATTGACGCTAATCCTTCATTCTATTTTCCCTTTCTTTCACTCTTATCCTGCATTTCTGGCGAGATGTAAACCTCGCTTTTACTTTGATGTTCCGAAGTGAGGAGTGCCAATGACATTTATGTTGTCCAAATGCTCACTTAAAGGTTATTTCTTTACATTTAGGTAGTTCGGATAATCTATATACTTTCCTTATCAGGTTACATTAGCAGTCTTATCGAATGCAACTTTTATAATACAATAATAAACAGATTATTTCCATGGTTAAATTTTGATTTACCCTTTAGTTACTTTTTTCGTAAAAACAAAAACCTACTTCCCGAACTTCTAGGATTTCAAAAAGACAAGGTAAACATAACAAAATAACCTAAGTAATAATAACATTTACCATATAAATTAATAACGAAACAATCAAACAAAATCCAGGAAAAGTAACAGATTGTACAGTATGTGACGCATATTAACATAAAATTGCCGTATAAATGATCAGTTTTTTAAGGGGCCCTTTATAATTTCTAAAAGCCATATAAATGAGGTTTAAATTACAGAAAGAGACTTCTATAACAGAAAAAAACCAATAGGCAAAATCCTTTTGAGCGGTACTTCTGTAAATTGTGTTAATCTGATTGAAGTTGTTATTTTTGCATTATAATTTAACACTTCCTGTCTTCAATCTCCTCGGACGTTGTTTTGGGTTAACACAGTATAATTATCACCCATATTATGTACATTCACGTTGTGTTGTTGGTTTCAATGTTATACAAATTAATTTATATGCCTATTACTAACGTTATGCTTGTTTTGTCTTTCTTTTTGCTAGTTATATATAAATTAAAAAGTTTTCAATTCTTAGGAATAAGAAATTAAATTATACTATTATGAATATAAAATTAAATTTAAATTTATAATGTAATATTTGTGAGAAAAGTCACATTCAAACACTCGCAATTCTTAGAAATAGATTCTTGTGAACCTGAATATAAAGAGCAAACTCAATGCGCAAACAAATTCGTGAAATGTCCTCCTTATAGTTAATGAAAGCGAAGACATAAAATACGAAATATATCCATTACATAAACACGTTTTAATTATACTTTAACACGCCTCATATATTTCCTAAATAAGATTTCTCTAACATCCCTGTACATTTAATTTGACACGGTTTATTAACCTCGAATCAGTTTTCGGACGATTTTATGAATCTTTTAAAGAAAGTTCAATGCAGATGATTATAATCTTCACCCCAGTATTTAAGGCGTATGATCTTATATATTGGAAAGCTGTTGTCAGCCTGAAATATTCAACGCCATAGCCGGGATTTGAACCACGGATCTTCCAGTCTCCACCCACCTGCTCTTAACCATTGAATTACCATGGTCAACATGCCAGCATGACATTACATTTTCCAACAGACTCCTGTTTCTCCCGGTAAACCACAGGAGTTCGCATAAACACATGAGACATTTTCCTTACTGGCGATTATGCTGCATGTACTTATAATGTGATATATAGGATGTTAATGAACTTACCGAAAATTTTCTGAGCAAGTGGAGATATCTTACAGAAGTAATTTGATATAGAAGACTTGTGGTCTATTGGTTTAAATGTGGAATTTATGGCTGTAAGTTTCTAAAGTGCCAGTACGCCACTGCAAATGATAACACAACTTGGTGCACAACACATGAAAATGGAGAGACGTGACGGAGCACTCTGTGGCTCAATGGTTATGACATGAGCTTTCAAGGGACAGGTTTGTTAAATTTTTTAATATTTTGTCTAAGTTTTTAATTTTTGTATAAATGATGCATTTACGGAGCAAATTCACCTTGTCAATGCAGTTAATTGCAATTCTTTCTAAAAAAGCTTAACTCTTACTTAATACTTTCACATGCTGTACATCTAAATGGGAGATGGTTTAAAGGATGAACGTACTTACATAAAATAAAAAGTAAATGCAACTCTTTACGTCAGGTTTATAGGAACTGCTCGAAATGGCGACCTGCCTTTTCAATGCAAAGTTGACAGCGGTGAAGGAACGACTATCGCAGTCTGTATAAAATTCTTTGTGTGGTTCGAATAACTCAACGTGCTGCTATTATTCGGGCAGTTAGCTCTCTTCTGAGGTAATAGGTGTGCCATACACTAGAGACTTGACGTGGCCCCAGAAGAGAGTGAGAGCGCGCTGGACAAGCTGCAGTTAAACTCCACCTTCAATCGGTCAGCTTAAACATAAGTATAATGGGGTCATAAAGTTCTAAACATCTATATGTGAATCAACTAAGATATTATTCATAAAATTTGTTGAAAATTGGATGTTCATTACTGAAATATTTTAACATGTGAAGCAGTTTAAGTAAGAAACTACTTTTAAAAGGTTTTGATAAAAACATTTAAAATTGGAATGTGCGTTAGAGTTCAACAGTACCTATTTTAAAAGTCTCACAGGGTAATAAATATTGTGAATATTATTGCTGAAGCTAACAAACTGGTACTGGAGGGGAATCAGAACGGAGGTCCAAACTTGGTCTATTGTACCTATACCACCAATTGGGGCAGCCGGAAGGAAGGGCGAAGGGAGAGGAAACAGAGGACGGCCGTTCCACGGTACCACGAAAGTTTAGAGGGCTGGGTCCCTTTATTTTACTTAAATGGACACTTCCCCCGGTAGGCCAAGACAACGGACATCCCACCCTACTGTGTTTCGGAAACAGTCACACCACGAGACCTGGGTTTGGAGACCGGATACCGTCCTACTGGAGGAAGAATTGGTTTACTCATTCCGAGACACTCACCGACACCTCTATTCTGAAAGAGACCACCGGATGGAGAATATGAAAGGATAATGGAGATGAAATGGAGGGGGTTGTACAGTATGCGCCAAAATATACAGTACTCACTTTTGCGCAGTGCGCATGTGCATGCCTGAGCGTCTGCGTGTTGTTACATCGCCATGATGTATAGTTAGTTATATAAAGACCGTTGTACTATGTGATTGGAAGTGACAATGGGTCTCACGACGGAGAAAAACGTGCTTATAGTGGAGTATTATTTTCGCTCGTTCGGAAACGCTTATCATGGTGCACCGAGTTTAAGGTTAGTACCGGAACAATATCGTGAACACTTCAATAAGGCAGCACCTAGCAACAAGTTATGCTAACTGTTGTGCGTATCGCCATTTGGTGTGCAGTGTCAAGAAACGGTGTGCTATCTCCGTATTTGATAGAGAATAATGATGGTGCACCTCTTACTGTTAACCAGGAACGCTGTAGGAGCATAGCGATTGAGGCGGTCTAATGGTCTCAGCAGCACCCGCCAAGTCGCAGGGCGCGTTTTGAGGTCCTCCCTCAAAATGGCGGCTTTTTGCTTCTGCTGCTTTCTCCGACGGTTTTGGTGATGTTGGGTACCTTGGCTGCGTCAGAAACTCATGAAATGCAGGAGCAAGGACATAGCTGTGCCTGACTGGCTATAGATGTCGGAGATCCAGGGTCGAATGGACAGGTCGGAAGGCTTGAATTATACGTCGAAGAAACAGTTAAATTAATGCCAGAGGTTCTACTCCCATTAGTCCTGGATCCGTAGGACCAAGGAACAGGGTCTCCTTCGACCAGGGAGTTACCGAGCTGTTCCAAAAGGGCGCCCGGCGCCTCCATGGGGCTTTCCATAGGGCAAAACCTAGAGACTAACAAGGCCCCCCATCTGGTCCTGTAGACTCAAGACGTGATGGAAGTGGATACGCCACTTACGCGCGCCAACTCCAAAATGGGAAGGCTACCGATATGACCTCGGTGGGACCACCTGGTTATCTATCACACCTTCTACTAGCTATACTGGCTAGTACGCGGGAATATTAATGGCTTCCCTCAACCCCATCCGGAGACGCACCTGATCTCCCACGAGTATAGGGAAGCACTGCCCCCTCGAGTCCAACCCAATCCGAACAACTCCCTATCAGTTCGGCCCGATATTCCTCTAGTAACGTCAGAGGTACCACGAGTGCTAGGGGTCCGCAGCGCGCGCACCACGGCAGCTGAAGGGGACGGATCCCCTCCCCTACGGGAACGTCAAAGAAGCAGTCATAGATATCTTTTATTTCTGTTACTACACGTACATGATCGCCAGATACAGTCGGATGTCAGTCAGCTAATATCCTCGGCTTGCTGGCTCTACAGGAACAAATAATACCTTCATCTGGAATTACAAATTAATGCCCTCGCTGCCGGATTTCAGTTGCTCGTGTTACACACACGCGGGATCTACGGGTCATTTTAAGCGTGATAACCTAGTCGCGAGTAGCACAGATTTTCCGTGTTACTGTATGTCGGCAAATAGGGGTTGCTTTACGTTTCCCGAGATATTTATACAAATATCAGGCTCCCCGTGGTGTCAGCTCATCTGAAACACCATTGTCCATGTTTTCGCGCTATACATAGCTTGGGTTGCGTTCTGCATTCTGATAGGCTGCCAAATAGCGGCTAAGGCCTATTTGTTTCTCTGTTTATCAAACTTTCTACAAAAAGAGACGCTTTCCTGGGTCCTTGAACTCTAGCCTCCTCCCCTCAGGGTCGGCGGACAATGGTTACTAGTAAACAGTCATAAAATCTCCTCTTAGGAGAACTTAAGGTGTCAAGTAAGCCGAGCACATTTTACATGTGTACACCTATACGAAAATAATATATGCAATTAAACCATATATAAGTAATATATAGACAATATATAAATACTTATATAATAATTATTTTCGGGCTGGACGGAAGTTTCCGCCTCACGATGAGGTTATTTATTTAGGATCTATGAAGATTTTGTCGTGCCGGGAATATGCAGATGAATAGACAGTGGTTCCAGCAAGAAGGGGCGACCTGCCATACCGCTAGAGTTTTTTTTTTTTGTGTAATTTACGTCCTCCAACATTTAGTCATATCGGACGGTGAATTAGATGGGTGAAATAATGCTTCAATATGTCCGGGATTCATTGAGCTTAGAGTTACCCGACATTCGACTTCCAGTATAAGGGAAAACACCGGGAAAGAAACCTTATCAGGTAGCTCAACCTGACCGAGGTTCGAACTCGGGACCTATTGAACGTGAGGAAGACATGCTACCGAGGTGGGCTCGACAGTCTATGACTATGCTGCAAGAAAGCTTTCCAAGGCGAGTAATCTTCCAGATGTCTGAGTTCCCCTACGCACCATATTCCCCCGATCTCACACCACCTGATACTTAAGTGTAGCAATGTTAAAGGAGAAAGTCTTCAACTGTCTAGATCCACCCAAAACTGTCTGCATTGCATCAGAAGATCGTCTCGTTCTTCAGGACTGTGCAGTAACCTGCGTTCCAGAATCTGTATGAAAATCTGCGTGAACGTTGTGGACACTGCATACAGCGCAATGGAGCACATTTTGAACACTTATACTATCATCTCGATACATAAGATAACGACAATAAGGGAGACATAATTTCCAGTACTGTGTAGTTTGGCACATACTGTAATTAACTTTCCCAGCGTTTGCCTGGCAACCCCGGGGAAACTCCGAAAAAATCCATGTGTCAGGCAGGTCAGACACGGGAATCGAAACCTGGCCTACTGAATGCGGGTCATAGACGAGTTATCCCACTAATAAAACTGTGGAGTGTAAAATCTACAGTAAAAAGCTTTAAAAATGTTTTATTTTTCTATCTTTTACCCAGTTTCACAGGTGCGCTGTCTTAAAAAACGACGTGGACATTATAATGAACCTCTATGCACCATATGAAGAGATCAGCACAGTCGCTGATGACCTGGTTCAACCATGCTCGATTTTCAATGGCGCCAGGGATATTTACCGGTTGTTTCTCCTGCTTTATTCCTTGAATATTTTGCGACTTTTTGTCAAAGCGGCATTATTCAGGAATAATAAGCTTGGGTTGGGGTGATGACAGTCTACGAACCGCCTTCTCTGTGTTATTATGTCACAGTGAAAGGGCTGTGCACATTGGAGAATTCATTTATCCGCTTTCTCCTTTGGCTTACGTTCTGCTATCTTGTTGTAAAGGTGTATCTAGGCTCCACTCGTAAAGGAAACGAGCCTGCCTGAGAGGTACAGCACTTCTACAGAACTAAAGGAAATACTTGCGGTTAGTTCTGCAAACTAACGCTCAGTACAGTAACTGGCGTGGGTAATATTGATCCCATCTTCATTAAACCACGTGAACTATAGTATAACCTATTTATAACATTTAATTTTAGGTGAAATACGTAATTATTTCTTTAATTACAAACTCTTTTCCCATTATAAAATAAATGGGTTCTCTGTTAAGTAAGGGTAACTTGTTTTTGTTTAAGAATCACCATTATCATCACCATCAGAACACTTCAGCGCCACCAATGACCTTTGACCTTGATCTAAAGATATATGTTGTAAACAACGTTAATGCACTTTACAGATAAATTGTGGCGTTTAATTTTGAGAACACAGTATAACATCTATTTAAGTAACTTAGCAGTATAAGGGGAAAACTTAGCAGTCCACAACAACCATTGAATAACAAAATAAGGTTCCCGTACGGAAAGGGGTCCATCCCCTTCAGCTGCCGAGGTGCGGGCGCTGCGGACCATTAGCACTTGTAGTACCTCTGCCATTACTAGAAGAATTTCGGGCTGAACTGCCAAGCCCCTCCCGTCGAGGAGTTCTTCGGATTGGGTTGGAATCGAGGGAGCAGTGTGCTCCCGACACCCACGGGGAATTGGATACCTCCGGCTAGGCTACGGCTGCCCGTAGGGGGTAGAGGGTTGCCTCATAAGTTCCGGGTACTAGCCTATAGAGCTAGTAGAAGATGTGCTAGATCACCAGGCAGCCCCACCGAGGTTATCGGTAGTCTTCCCTGCGTGATTGTCGCGCATAAGTGGCGTATCCACTTCCATCCCGTCTTGACGCTGTGCTCAGCGGGGAGGCTTTTTAAGAAATCAGATACTGCCCTATGGAAGGAGCCCCGGAGTATTCATCGCTCCCGAGTAGAAGGAGGCCGAAGTCCTTAGTCCTACAGGTCCAGGACTAATGGGAGTACAACCTCTGCACTTAACTTAACTAAATATAATGTGACTTTGTGGGTTCGTGAAATTAAAAGTCCAATTACACAAACTCAACATGTTCTTTATTTCCACCGAATTACAGTTGGAACACTTGCCGATTACATAGAATTACGTCGCGCACACAATTACAATTCACCAGTTCGTCTGGCACAGGTCCGCTCTGCACTCGCAATTAAGTACAACTCCTCTGATACACGTACACAGTCTTCCAGTCCGTTCACTAGCACGGCGCTTCGGCTGCTCGCCAAGAACTGACTTACTCGTCCACTGCAGGCCTTACATAGGGAAGATCGCCGTTTCTGGAAGTCTCGCGGTTCAGTTAACTTTCCCGATTGTTCCAGACGTCAGGGAGGGGGAAAGAGATGGCTAGTGATTTTTCCAACCATCCCCCTGGTTAGCGCTAAAAGATAAATGGGTAGGCGTGGTCTAAATGCCTCCTGTCGCCTACCCGGCTGCTAGCTGGTCTGGCCTTCCGATAATTAGGTGACAATAACAATATAAGGTAACAAACACGTTAATATAGAACTACTTGCGTGAGGTTAAGATTTGACTTAGGTCAGCAAAGAGATGGGTGGGTAGTTTCTCACGCAATGCCAATATGAACCGTTTAACATTGTCGTTACGTCATTTAGTCTCTAGTGCCAGTAACCCTCTTCAGGCATTCCTAATCAACTCTTCAATTCAAAAGTGTACATTTCTTTGCAACACAACAGACGTTTCATACAAAATGCGAATGACCACCACTTTGACAAACGTCATCTGTTTGTTTACGCGCCAGAGATAAAGAAAAGGAAGGGCAGTGTGTAGGGATAAAGCATTTCACACTTCGGGTACTCATTTAGCATGCGCCGGGCTATGGGAATCGATCACCTGATCTCCCGATTACGGGTCACAAATCCTAACACTTTAGCCATTAAGTTTGCTATACCATTAATTTGTTTAGTATGGTTAAAATTCATTCCTGGAGAGTAATTGATATCTAACTTTTAGGGATATTGATATTTACCATTTTGAAATCAGACATTTAGTATTTTTATTTTTACAATTAGCATTTTATAGCGTTTATACATTTGCAGTTAAGCAGTTTATAGCATTTAAAAAGTTTAATTTGAGTTATTTTTTTAAATGATGGATATTAACATCATTTATGTGAGATTTGAAACGCATTTATGGCGTGTTATTAATGACAGTGAGTTAAAAGTGAATAAAGTGTCAATTTATTTTACATTAATATAGGTTAAAACAATGCACAGAAATATAGAGCAAGTTGATACAGACTAAAGTATACTGCATAAAAACAGATAAATGCAGACTGATGTAAAACTAGCACAATAAAAAGTAAATGCACAAAATTAGCCTGTCACTTACTGACGTGACCAACGCATGGAATGAATGAAAATTGATCATAAAACCGAACAAAACAATGAAAATCGGAACTTTGGTAACTGAGAACTCCAACTGGAATTAACATATGTTTAACACTTCCTTAAAAGTATTATTTCTATTGGTTTTCAGAGACAAGGTTTGAAATTTTCCTTCAAGTGAGTTGTTGTGAAGCTAGAGGGTCATAACGCGTGGTAAGAGAGATATCTTTTGTGAAACAACTGACTTGCTTCAGTACCAAACATAGCTAATATGGGCAATGGTGGAACAATAGGCTAATTTAGCGGGAAGAGGGTAGACTTCCATATTCCATCACTCACTTTATAACTTTCTTAACATGTAAAGACTTTTCAGTTAAATCTTCCAGAAGAAATAGCATTTGGAAAAAATAATTACTTAGGAAAATCTTCGATTTTGCATTTATATCGCATTTGAGTCAATTTCGCAATTTTTCGCGCTATATCTATTTGCGAAAAATCACTACCCCTACTCATCATTCTTTTATTTCGGTGAATGACATTTTCCTGCGTCCTTGTATTTTTACAAAAATTATCTGCTTTTAATACAATAACATTTTCCAGGGTACTCTTAGTAATTCTCTTCCAATACTAAGTTGAGAAATATCCACACGCTGTTATCAGTCAGACCTGAATAAATAACAATTAGCAAGGATAAATAAATGTTCAGTTTAACTGTTTTTAAGTTTCAAGACGCACTTTTCCAACTTATATCAAATAGTTAAATTTCTAATGTTATTACCGTGCATTTACTGTTCCTCTTCTCTGCCTAACTGCAAATAACTGCATGTCATAATAAAATTTACTCATCCTACCTGGAAATGTCTAAATTCCTCCATGTTTTCTGTTATTCTAGGTTCCTCCCTTATCTTTGTCATAACCCACTTAGAGAATATACGCCATTGTCAAGCTACAGCGTTTCGCGTGTGTCATTACTATTTCCATTGTACAATCTCTGTCGTCACTAATTAGCGAAATAAGCTTTAAGGCTTGTTGATGTGGTAACATGAGCTACTAAACAGTGCCATTTACAAAATTCAACAAAAACAAGGACTGGTGTTACTTGCTTCCCCGAAGTTAGCTGTTTGCAGGTCGTCAGATGCAACTTTCTTCTTCGGCTTCCTTCTCGCCTCCGGAGCTTTTCTATGGAATCGGGGTTTGCTGTTTTGTCTCTCCGTCAATATCAGCTAACGTTTCTTGCTTTCCCCCTTTGGCAATCTCCGATGGATTTCTCTCTTTGCTCTTTTCAGGTAGCTCTCAACTGATGTAGCTTTATAGCTAATTGACCTCATATCTGATACTAGAAATATTATTTTTTAAACCGATTAGATTCAATGATGCTCAAGTAAGTGGATAAACTGGACAGTAATCATTAAACTTGTGCAACTAATTGAAATTCATACAAGCTTTAACTTTACTGAATAATGTGTGAGGAGCTTGGTATCAAAGTTGGATAACTCCATTTTTTCAATTCTGAGATGTTTGGTGATTGTTCAATTATGGAACTGTTCTGCTTAAAAACTGGACATACATAATTTGAAATTGCATTTATTTATGCGTGTTGGAATCAAAATATGGACACTGTAGTTTAGTTTCATTGTAAGACAACTCCTCCTGAAGCTGGTATTCATCCTATCAGTTCCCAACATGCATCACAGATCCAATATGGCTGATTGTTTCTAGTAGCCTGCAATGTGCGAATTGTGAGTAAATTCTTGTTGATTGGACCAAATAATATTTAATATTGGCAGGAAAATGGAAGTTCAGGTGGAAGAAGTAGCTGTAAAACAAGCAGGGAAGCGAAAAATTTACAAGTCAAATTGGAAACGCACAAAAGAAGTTAAAGTGATCCGACTGGTCGCAGATGATTCTGTAGGCCTAAACAAAAATGTGAATATGCTAACCATGTGTGATTTTTGGTTGTTAAAGCATTTCCCTAGGAATGTATAGTCCTTAGAATTAATCTTCCCGGTTACTGGGGACTCCTATATTCCAGAAAGAAAACCACCACAATAGATGTGTCGGAATACCATGAAATCTTCTCTAAGCATGGATGAGTGAAGATTCTGGAAAAAGATTTGGTAACACTTGACTGGAGACAAGAAGCTAAGGTGGTCGTCAAGCCAACCCAAAGTCTTCACTTTCAGCTTTCCAGATCATACTCAGATATTCCAAGAATCAGATACATGTGCTGGTATCTGGTAAGTTGGCATATAATATTAATTTTGCAAGCTTATGTCGATAACAAAGAAATCCAAGTCACTGCAACTGTAGGCCTGTATGCTCTAGTGTTAACCCAAAGAAAATTGCAGATGTTCAGAAACTCCTAGGAAAGCACTTTGGGAATAATTGGCAAGAAATAGACGGTTTACTCTTGTACCGAAACCTCATGCACCAAAGTGAAGAGGCTGGTAGTAGAGATAACAGTGGCCATTGTGAATGTGTTGAGTTGGAGAGTAAGGATTTTGATGTCCTTCTTCTTTTTAAAATGTAAAAGTAAATACAAAAATTGTCAGTTAAGCTCAGAAGCATACAAGTTCATTAGTTCAAGAAATATTTCTATTTTGTATGAATGATTTTGTATATTTTTTCCAGTAAATTGGGCATTATAATATGAAATTCATTGCTTCAGTTTATAAAGCGCTGAAGAATTTGATAAGTGAAAATAGAAGATATAAAATTACTAATGATGTGATCATAATAATTGATTTCAAAAGTGGGCAGTTCCAATTTAAAAATGGCTTCCTTTGGGTTCAAAAAAAAACAATTCCATAATTTGGCTTCAAAAACGACCAACTCCACTATTTAAACTATAATCCTGGCTTGAATGTTTATTTAAATTTATAAATGAACAGAGATGGTCATAAGGCCTATAAGAATGATGTGAAAAATTTTCAGCATTATACTGAGAATAGCATTGTGGTTATAGTTCTTTGCCTCTCTGTAAATAAATAAAAAACAGAAGCTCCGTGGTCCAAATCCCGACCATGGCATTGAATTTTTCATGTTGACTATATCCCAAACCTTAGCCTATATACGGCTAGTGTGAATAAATTAGTAATTTCCATCAATTAGCTAAAATAATAAGAGTTAAATGATGAAGCCTGGGACTCAAGTACTTACAATAATAAGTTGCCACAAACGGTGTATCTCGGATGCGAGGGCCCCTAGTGTTCTACCGGGGAAATAAATGAGTCAAATGGAGAAAATATAATGACCGGAAATTGGTCATGGTAGCTCAATGGGTTAGAGCGAATGGACGGAAACAACGAGATCCGTGGTTCAAATACCGATCATGGCATTGAATTTTTCATGTTGACTCTATCTATCCCAAACCGTAGCTAGTGTAAAGAAATAAGTAATTTACATCAATTAACTAAAGCTAAAGTGGAGTTGTTCAACTTTGATACTAAGCTCCTCATTTATTATTCTTTTATTTCTATAGGTAATTACCTACGCTAACATCGCTAACATCGGAGTTTAAATTTTACATACATCACGTTGTCTTTAGGTTTTCTTTTAACTTTGGTTTCGAATCATTTCTAGCCTTATTATTGATGAGAACTCGCCCTGTGATTGGCGTCTGTACTAGCATGGTGCCATATATACTCATTGTCCCTCTGCAGCGGTAGTATCAATATAAGTTAGACTTTATTTTTTATATATTTTATTTTAGCTAAGCCAGTACAATTGAGTCTGAACGGTGTTCAGCCCGGGCTCTGTACCAGTCATACTCATTTTTACGGTAAGATCTTATTTCTAAACAATTAATTATAACAATGCAGGTTCGTTATTAGTTCTGTTCACCGTCCATAGCCACTTTTTTAGCTTTGTCCAAGAATTGCCCGACCTTCTTACAATCTTTAACAAACATTTCAGCTATAGCTATATTCCTTAACTTAGATCAGTTCTTGCTAATAAACACTTTCCTCAAAATTTCTGTCCCCTTACACTCAAAAAATATATATTCTAAGTTCTCATTTCCCCTACATATGGGACAGTAATTTTATGGGATATCCTTCCAAGTCGCCATACTCCTGCTCTCACCAATGCAATACCTTCTCTCTCCTCTTTATTCGTCACTCCCTTCCACAAGTCTCCTTCATTGTTGTATAAGAAGTTAAAGAGCTCTTGTCAGCTATTTCTTTAAATATTTTCTGCATTTCTATGTCTTCGAATCTTTTTCTTGTAGATTTCCAGAAAAATTTTACATTGCTTTCTCTTTCTCTCCACATTTGCCCTAACCCACTGCTCTCTAAGTTACTTCTAAGATATTCTACCCATCCCTTGTTCTTTAAACTTCCTTTTTGATACATTAAACACATTTTTTACAAATTCCTTTCTTCCAGATTCAATATTCGATACCAGAATGTCAATGCCCTTTCTATAATCTTCCCTTTACTAGCAACTCTACTCACCTCTATTTGTGCTACCTGTCTAACAGTTGCATTTGGTAACCTAAGTATTGCTTTACAGCATCTATAGCTCCCCATATACCTTCTAGTTCCCATACTTATCTCCCATATAGCATTTTTGTTTCTACCACCATACTATAAACTTTCTGTATACGTTAGTAGTAAAAGACGTTGAATTCTGAACAATTAAATCACTACAGAATCACTGTGTATGACACTACCAAACATTTCACTAAATTGATTAATTGTAAACAAAGAATCTGTTTAGTACATTTGTGTGAAAACACGCGTAAGTTTCCACTGCACCCGTAGCTGTTGTAATGCCAATGATGCCATGCTTCTGACGGTAATCATTTGAATAGCTCATGGACGGTGACTTGACGGTTCTAATCAACTTATAACAGATTGCACACATGGTAATCTCTTATGGATTGTAAATACACTTACTTTAATTTCACAAACATACAACCAGAATCTACAGAGAATAGGTACGCGTAAATATTTTATTTGAAGAATATTTCCCTTCCACCAGCCTCAAATTGTTGGTGACCTGGGTTTTCGAAGCTGAAATACCACTCGACCACAGGGATAATCGAAGGAGATTGCACTATCTTTAACGTGCAAGGGGTACAAGTAACATGAAGAATCAGTAAGGACCTTTTGAGTCTTCCTTTAGGGACAGAGAAGCGAAGACCGGTTATGAAAATTGACTTTGACGACGGAATAATGTGTGGTTGGTAAAAGCCAAGATCTTCTTTTTAACGCGAAGTTCCCCTCGTCGAATTTTGAACTCTCCAACTAAAATTCCCCTAAGCTCCTAATCGAGGATTATTTTCTGCTCAACAAATGTTTAGAAAAGAATGCAAAGATTACTTCTAACGTCCAATTCTCCTGGAGATAGACCTTCCATTCAAGGAAAATATATGAAGTATAATGGACCTTGACTGTATACCTAATAAGTACCGTAATCCATTTCTCGTGATAAAAACAGAATTTCCGTGGCATTTTATAAAGCAAATATAATTTGCTTACTATGTGCATAAAGTGCATGTCCCAAATTCCTATTCGATTGATTAACCACAATTACTGCTTTACCAAGTCTCCGTTCTTCCACGAATCTACAAAAATAAATGTATCTACATTCGTGTGTGCGTGCCCGAATGCATGTTGTCTTCTTATGCTTGTGGTACAGCTCCCTTTTCAACAAATGCGCTCTACTTTTCTCTAAACCTCCAGAGTATCGAGCGAATGGAACTATTATCCTCGCTTTACCAGTACAGATACGATGTACGGACTACAGCCCTTTTAGATTTCCACAGGTAAACAGAATTCTAAGGTTTCCCTTGAGTTTATAAAAGTGCAGCAAGAACTTGTGGTAAGAACTGAGAATACCGCAGAAAGCTTGTACACTTGTCACAAAAACTTAAAAGCTCCTGAAATCAGAGATACAGTTACTAGTAATTTTACAGAAAATAAATAGCCCAATAAAGGTTTATACATCAGATCTCTCTATCTCTCTTTTTCTCCCTCTCTGTCACGCACACATAATTAAAATTATAATTTTTAACATTACTTTAGATTTCTGAAGAAGAAAAAAATACATGTAATAGGTTGTCACCACTCTTCCCGGTAACGTTATGCAAATTTGAAGCAATGCGAGGTTTAGCCTCAGTTTAGAGCAAGAGTTTTATCTCAGGGTCTGCGAGAATGTTTTGTTGCGTGTGTGGTCTTAACAATATTTGGAAAGAATTCTAATTATTGTAAATTAACATTTCATTTCCTGTATTGCAAGTTTGAATACGTCTGAGTGAACCAGGGATAGTCATTGAACTGGTGGGTACTTCCTGCTTTGTCAACAAAACAAAGGAAGATGTTAACAACTCATTATCAAAAATGAAAACATGGAAGGAATGAATGTGTAATGTTTAATGCCCATTTTTACTACATACGGCACCGCAGGCGATGACACTGATGATACATGAGATGGAGATGGAGCACCGGTGGAATGAGATGGCGGGGGAAACCGGAGATCCCGGAGAAAACCCGCCCCAGCACCGTGTTGTCCACAACAAATCTCACTTTGCGGTCGCCTGGGATCGAACCCGGGCCGCCTTGGTGAGAGCCAAGCGGTGTAACCACTGAGCCACGGCGCAGCCAAACACGGAAGGGAAGGACCAAGCAGGAAGTAGGAAATTTAGCATGGGGAACCGCCAAATGACCGAGGGATCTTGGTAAACGCTGACATATCAATTGGCGGCTATTTTGTTATGATAGAAGTCAGTGCGCGAGAGATAATTAGTACAGGATCTTATCACAAAGTCTATGGACGAAATCAGATTTGATCACAAGTCTGTTGTTGTACGTTCAAGTCAAAACAATGGAGGAGGAGGATCAACACTAAACTGCATTCTTCATATAGCCATTCGTTTAGACACCTACGTAACCCTGAACCAAAGGTACAGTTCACTGTGTCATAACTTATATAATAATTCAATTGCACCCCTGATATCTTCAAGATGGAGTGCCTTGTTCTGCTCCACCAAATTATAGAGTACATTTGTTGATGTGGTTTGACACTGGATGTTATCTCTAACCCTCCTCATGCCCTTAGCCCCTGCCATTTAACTCTACCACCTGTTCCCCAATCATTCCAGTAGCTACGTACCTACTTGTGACCTAGGATTGTAAGTTCCTTATCCCCATACAATCCTGGTTGCAACAATGTTAGTAATAAGGATGACACTGATGACACAGGAATTCAAGATAAAGACTTGTTTAATCACTGCTTCCTTTTATAATCACATAAATCACGAAGTTGCCGACCAAGGGACACAAATCTATATTACTGCCCGGAGTTACAGTTTGTGAAACGCGATAACACGTGATTCTTTATGAATGACAAGAAAAGATGCTTCCTCCAGCCACGCCTTTCTTCGTGGACGATCCGTCCAGCTGTGTGTACTGTTCAGCAACTCAAATAAGATCCCTGAAAGGAGTTTGCCAACCTTACACAGTGGGACAAGGACGGTGAATGTGTGTGACAGAGAACGTTTGCTACACAAGGAGCAGAAACGTTAAAAGCATGTGCTCTATTCACTCTGTACACTAAAACCGAGAAGATTCATTCACAAAAGTAGAAGCCGTCAGAAAGTTTTTGAATGGTCTGTAACTGTACTGACATGGGGTGTTATAAACCTGTCCAGGGAAGGTGTGGGAACATTCTACAATCCCCCTGCGTCTCAGGGCCCGGAGACTTTCTCTCCTGTGGAGGACAGTAAATTGTTCCAAGTAACTGTGTTATTCACACTATAATTTCCTTATTCAAGTCGACCTTTTGTTACATGTGGACTTTAGTGTCTTTTGTTTCGGTTAGCAGTTATTAAGGGAGGGTCGAAGAAAGCCACTTTACCCAAGTGTCTACCGGATGGACCGCCCGCGACGATGCATTCCTTACCTCATACTGAATTACTAAACTAACATATTGTTTACATTTAACAATATACCCAATGTTCATATCTAATTTACTGAATCTCTAATTTCAATATCAATGTAAAGGTAAAGGGATTATTCTAAAACCTAAGAGACCAGAAGGAAACATTCAGTAATATTAGGAAACAGTCATCTCTATGTTGTACAGTGATTTTTCTTATAAAAATAGCATATTAACTTTTTTAATTAAAACGATGTTATGTGTCAAGTTTGTCTTAAACTTTTGTTAGGCACTGTATTACAGTGACTTTGTTCTTAAGGAGTTTATTACAGCGTTTACACATTATGCTGCTTTAAATTAAGTTAAACGTTAGATCATTAATAGTTACAATGGAGCTAATATGCAATGTACCCATATAGTGTATTTTATAATGTTTATTTTGTTTGAAACATTACTATCACATGACTTTTATTTGGTAATAGAAGCGCTTTTGAAATAACAGTGAGTACATTTAGACTTAATCTTAATTTTGCTTTGATTCTTGTTTTAATTCTTTCATTTGCCTTTTTGTAAAGCCTTTGCTCGCATAAAATGTTAATTTTAATGGAACATCTCTACGCTTAGTGATAAGTTCTGTGCTAATTGCGCGTTCTTTGCCGAGGTTCACGTTTCATTTGTTTCGCGTTGTCCGCTTTTCAGGGCCTGTGGTTGTTGGTCTGTTTTTCCTCCCGGATACCTCCGGAGAGGCGAGTCAGGACTCGTGGCTGGACTTTCATTGCATGCAGACGGTGAGTAATTCTGTGTTTTGATCTTAAGCTTTGAGGTTTAGTACTTTGGAGAATGGCTTTGCTGACCACCCACGTGCCTGTGTTGTGCTTCCATTAAATATCGGGGAGTAATTCTCGGAGGCACTAGGTTATATTCGGAATAATTTCTGTTCTGAAATAGCCCGGAACATCACCCAATTTCTCGGTGGGTAGAAATCGTACAGGTATTGTCATGATAAATAATCTGTGAGGCCTGAAAGGCGAGAGCTGTAAATTTTTCCTTTTGCAATTAAAAATATTTACCCAGAGGTTCAGTATAAGTGACGAAGGAAGTGTAGGGCAATTAGTCCTTATTACTTATGTCCCCCTTCCTTTCCATAACTGTACCTAAGCCCCTCGGTGCAGTTCAGTTCAATAGGGTAATTATATTAAATGGAGATATTAATTTCTTTAGAATAAAGCGTAAATGCTTATAACGGACCAATCAAAAAAATATTTTAAATAAATTATCTGAAATCTTTTCAGTTTGGAGTCCTCTAGCAGTAAGTATTTAAAATATTAACTGAAAAATAACGAAGAAAACTTGAAAGGATTTCTGTGATTTTTTCTGAGAGTACCTTAAATTCCAGTCGGTTAGTCAATAGCTTTATAATTTTTCGCTTCCCAGGCTTTCTCTAAATGAAATTAAAGGGCCTAAGTGTTGAAGGTACGATTTAGAATTTAAGTCAGCCCAATACTACTTTCTCTATTTTCAGTATAGTAGACATATGTGTGGTCCTCGCACCTCGACCTACAAATCTCAGAGCATTCTACATTATACTGGAACCCATGGTGCGACAGTCCATAGAGAGCCACGGCCTGCCAACCTAACTGCCTGCCTCACGCCCACATATGGAAGGTAGAGGTGGGTGATCATCCAACCGATACGGGGAAGAGATATGGTCAGCATCTCGGCACCAGCTGGAACGCTGACTTTTATTACTGGGGTCGCTTACCTATTGTAAGCTCCTCAATTTCCTTACGATGCTGAGTGGGTGCTGGTCATACCTGAGACTTAAAATCCGCACCCCAACGGGTGGGATAGATTCTGGATCGCATTCTGTGGCAGAGAACCATAGTTTGGTGTCTTAGCCCACTACACCACTGCGCAGGACATACTGGCAGAATACTCAGTCGTAAAAGCCCTACGTCGATGGTTGGAATCGAACCTGAGAACATTAATTTCGTGACCGGGAACCAGAGGTCCATGCTCACTGCAACACTATAGGGATTTCACTTGGATTAAGTAAGTGAACTAAATGTGACACCGAGATTTGGAAAATACTCAAAAAAGGAAAGCCATTAAAATTGGCTGAAACTTTGGAGATTAACTGTCAACAGCTGAACCATGATATTCACTAGCTTTTTATTTACGAGTGCTGCCATCTTCATGTTCAGGTCGGAAACTTTTCAGACCACCCCGGTATATGTGTACATTAGATGTTACTGTCCGTATGTTACTCAGAAGAAGAAAAAAAGAAGTTACAATATTTCATTCAGAATCTCAAGAAGCTAGCCCACTCAACGTATAGTCAACAATACCGAAAGAATGAAATCCAACTTTTATATACTACCTACTGCAAAGCGCCTGGAGTTTTCTTTGTATTTTGTTTCCAAACTTTCAAGGATTTTGAGAGAGTATTAGTAATATGTCTTTAAACGTATTCCTTATTGAAACTTTAATCTGTATCGTACCATTACAGATATAAAACCTAGCGTTAAGGATCACAGTTTCTCCTTTAAATTCTATAATAGCTGTAGTTTGCTCAGTTTTACCGGTGTTTTAAGACTTTCGAGAGTATTAATTTTTCACGACGACGAAGACTGACGGCTTTGTCCCCACTTTCAGAGTTACTATTACTTTGCAAAGACAGGCAGTTCATCATAACTTTATTTCCTAAGTTTACTCATACTCTTTTAAGTATAACCTTCCCCCTGTAACTAAATTTGAATGTGTAACAAAGTATCACGTGGACTAGTAATAGCAAATACAATTTTTGCTTACACCAAGTGTGAAACATAAAAATAAACGTAATAGCATAACCAATAAAAACAGTTATTATACATTTCTAAATACATTTAAAAAAACAGTACATTTCCAGATAAGATATATTATAAAATTAAAGAGACATGAATGTCCATAAATTTTATCTGCTGTTGGATTACGCTTTTTAATGTATGCTTTAAGACCAAATATTTACATATAGACAATATATACATTTATATATAGGGTGATCCACAAGTAAGGAATAATGCAAATAAAACCAAAATTAACTCAGACATAAAAGTTGCTGAGTCAAATAAAATTCATTATTTTAAAATGAACACTTTTTAAAAAATCAAGCAAAATTTTCAGCCACTATTGTGTAGGGTGGCCAAGGCGGCCCAGGTTTCGACCCCAGGTAACCGCAAAGTGAGATTTATGGCGGACTACATGGCGCTAGCGCTGGTTTTCTCCGTGTCCTTTGGTTTCCCCCACCAGCAGATTGCTCCAACATCGTCTTTTCTAACACCTAATCTCTCTCGTACTTTCACTTCCGGCGTTGGGCTGATCACTCATCCCGGAATCTCTCTGATTAATAAGCCTCTGATTCTCAACCCGTTGCTTACGGGGCTCGAGGTTGCGCGGTTTTCTGAACCTATGTTCCACTTAAAGGAAATAGAGGAATTCATTCTTTCTTTGTTTGCTTGTTTCATTCTCTTTCTTTCTTTCTTTCTCTCTCTCATTCTGTTTTTTCTCTTTCCCTCTTTCTTTCTTTCTTTCTTTTTTTCTTTCTTTCGATTTATTTCCTTCTTTCCCTCTTTCTCTCTTTCATTCATTCACTCATTCACTCACTCATTAACTCATTCATTCATTCATTCATTCATTTATTGTGTAGGTGCATCTTCATTGAAAAAAGCCGAATATGACTCTTTTGTTTCCTGATAGGAATTTATTTTGTTTATTTGCATGAATCTTTCGTTTGGTTCACACAGAAGGTTGAAATACTGTGTGAACAGTTTAACTGTAGGTTTGCTGAACCGATTTCTCCACAAGATTCACGACTACTTGACAAACAATATTCTAATTATTTAATAACGTGTTGAAAATGCCGCCTATTCGCAGTCCGGAAATGACTACGTTGATGTGAGAATTCTTTTGAACAGTGTCAGTCACTGCTGGTGGTATATCTCTGACCGTCATTTTATGTCTTCCATATTAACAGACCTAGTAACAAAGACTCTTCATTTCAAATATTCTCATAAAAAGCAATCAAGCGGAGAGATACCTGTTCCCATAGCAACCAAATCCTTTGTATGAGACAAATCATCCTGCTGAGGGAACTAAATAGTATAACACCTTTCAATAAAAATGACGAGTTTTGCAACAGTAGCTCGAAGAGTAGTTTCATTTAAAAGAAATCCTTGGAAATGCGAACATTTGAAGCAAATGTTTGGTTATAGTTTTATTTGCATTATTCCTTACTGCATACATGCTCTTTGTAATTTCCATAAATCATGTATCTTTATGTTGTCTATACCACAACTACAGTATTCGTTAAGAGTTTAATAGTTTTCCGCTGGTTTATCTACCAGTACAAGTATTTTCTAATTTGATTGCCCAATATGGCCATTAGAGAAGCAGCCTATATATGAGTCTAATACTGGATGAAGAGGACGCACAAACCACCCTCTCGATCCGCCTTTCGTCTTTAAGCTGTCAAGGGCAGGCTTTTACTTGTCTGTTTCATATGGTACACACACTCACTCCTTTCTTCGAGCCCAGTTCTTCGAGAAGCAGCCTATATTTGAGTTTCTTGGTTGATATACAATCTCTTGGGAAATAGTGATATTTTATTCGTTTGAGTATTTGTTTCTTGACATTCAATCATTGCGTTCCTGTCAGGCGTATGTTTCAGAACATTAAGGTAAAAGTACAATATATGTGTTATACTACTGCGTTTATTACTTTGTTTCTACCTAATGTTGACACAAAACCATTTTTCAGTATCTTATAATACATAAATTCCAGCTCATTAAGCATTCTTTTATTATTATTGCCACTAAACAATAAACATATTCAAATATATTCCACATTAAGGTGTACCTAAGTTTAATATGAACTAATTTCTAATTTCTATAAGGGGAAAAGATGAAGCAATTTACAAAAAATACATTTTATTTAAATAAGCAACAGAGATTATAGATAATAGGATAAATTAAATAATTATAATTCTTTAAGCTAATGCAATTCCACGTCGTTTATCAGAGTGAAGTATATTATTTGTAAACTTTAACATAAATGAAGATGCAGTTACTCAAATTTGTTTCTCTGGATTACTGCTATAAGCAATTTAGTCTAGTACTTAAAACATATATTGCACTCAAGTTACATTCTCTACCCATTGTTGCAAAATTGCTCTTTAAAACACTTGTTCCATTTCCTTTGTTTATGGAGATGAACGTCTGCTTAAATTGTTTTAGTGCACATTCCCTTTCTTTGTATATACAATTAGAGGAGTACAGAAGACTTCAAACAAAACTCGAATATTTGCAGAGCTGTTCTTTAGTAACGCTGGTGATCAACTTATCAAAAATTGTATTTAGTGTAGAATTAGGATTAGGAATACTACGAAAGGCCCCCAGGGGCCTACTGCGGTAGGTACGGGAATTGGCGACTTTGGGGTACCGAGCCAAATCTCTGACTGGGGTGGTGAGAGAGCTAATGCCAAACGCCCAAACAAGGTCCACATCTGTGTTTGACCCTAACCTCCCTGAACACACGTCTGAGGGATAACCTAGTGCGGGTTGGCGGAGTGGGAAGCGTAGGGGTGACTGGGTGACGCGTAACCCCCAGCTCCTGGTTGTCATGCAGGGCTGTGTTCGTATCCGCTGATAACGGTCAGTCCCTGGGAGGGACCATTGCATGAGCTGTAACACTTCTGAAGGCGATTGGGTCCCTCTGTCTATACATTGGGAAGTTAGACCCTGAGGTGAACAAGGTCCAGGCAAGGACTCACACCTAAGCCGGGGTGGCGTCCAGAATGTGAGCACGCCATGGGAGACGTTTGCAATGGTGTAGGATATTGTCGCTATGGGAATTGATAAAATTAACGAAATTGTTAAGAAACGTGGAAATGAAATAGCTGAGTCTGGTGGCCTCGCTATTTGGTTATGTTTAGAACTGAGGCAGGTCGAAAATTTACTACGGTGAACCCGTCCACTATTCAGAAGGGTTTAGATAATATTGCTGGTCCTGTAAAGTCATGTACTCGATCTCGCAATGTTACGTTCCTTGTCGAAGCAGTTTCTCCGACGCAGGCTGCGAAAACTTTGAAAGCCAATATGCTTGCGAGCTTTCCGGTGCTCGTGGAATTGCATAGGATTCTGAACTCCTCGCGTGGTGTTGTAAACATTAGCGAATTTGAAGTCATGTCAAATGACGAGATTCAGGAAAATTTGGCGGAACAAGGTGTGACAAATGTATATCGAGTACACCGCAAAGAACTAGGTGAACTAGAGCCCACTCGTATCCTGTTTCTTACCGTTGATCGGGTAGATCTCCCGCAAAGATTAAAGCAATGTATGAAGCTACTGAAGTGAGGCAGTATACATCCAATCCACTGAGGTGTTATAAATGACAGAGCTTTGGCCACACGAGTGATTCTTATAATGGAGTTGCTACTTGCGTTGACTGTGGGGAAGTCAAGTATGATGATGCATGTACTTCACCTGCAGCGTGTGTTAACTGTAGTGGTAATCATTCATCGAACTCCAGGGAATGTCTCCATTTTATGGAGGAAAAGGCGATCCAAGAGGATTTGGCACTGAAACCTGTAGTTTATTGTACCTAAGTCCCAAGTGGGGCATCCTGGGAGAAAGGATGTGGTGAGGGGAGACAGAGGGTGGCTGATCCAAGGAGTCAGGACATTGCAGAGGCTAGGGTTCCTAATATTTACCAGTTAGAAACTCCCCGGCAGGTCAGCACAACCGGCATCCCACCCGCCGCAGTCCAGAAGCGGACCACTAGTTCGACCCGGAAACCTTCCCACAAGAAGAGAAAGCTTTTACCTGGATCATATCATTTTGATATGCAGTGCCCAGACAGCCGCTGGCACTGCCACCCTGAAAGAGGCCACCAGATGAGAGATGATAATGGAGATGGGTGGAGGGACAGAAATCCACGGGGGTTGCCATTAACCTACCCAGCATTCGCTTTGTGATTCGGGAAACCCCCGAAAAAACATGAGTCAGGTAGGTCGGCCACCGGAATTGAACTCTGTGTAAATTGTATGCTTAAAAATGTATGTAGTGTGATTTTAATATCAGTTATGCAAACTCATTCACAATGAATAGAACTTCAGAGGTTACTCCCGTAAAATTAAAGATACACGTTTCTACTGGTCGATTACTTTGGCTTCATGCTCTGATGAACTTCTTTCAGTTGTACTCCATACCGGAAACACGCACAAACATACTCTACGGTAGCAAAATTGTACACATTAGACCAAACAGCCTACCCTTTTTATCGGACTGGAAATTCCTCAATTCCTTTGGTACACTAACCGGAATGAACTAAAAGCATGACACCGCCCAAACTCCGGTATATCCGATTCGCCAGAATGCACACGCTCATTTGTGATCAAAGCTATAAATGGTACGGATTAATTACTAAAACTTGTTCAATGCATAGCCTTATCTACATACGATACGCGCTTGTCGAAAGAGGTAATTTATAGCATTGATATGTCTTAAAATTCAATCACTTATATGCAAAGCGCTCAGGATATATGACAACAGGTTTGTGTCATAATGCTCATGTGGCTGTGAATACATAACATGGGTAACATAGACAAATGATTTTATCTTCATCGTATTGAGTAATGACAAGACAGTGATATCTGTCAGCTTCTCGCTCTGACTAGAACACAGTAAATAATGTGCAATAGTCCTGGTTGGTTAATGGGGGACGTACGAGAAAATGTTCAAAAAATCTAATTTTTTTATTCTTTTGTGAAATAGTATATAGTGTTAGCTCTCAAATACCAAAATATTATGACTGTACGTGGTCTGTATGCACCTTTAAAATATTAAATGCCCTATTGTTGCATAGTGGCAATACATAGTCTTCCATCAGCTGTCTTGGAATCTATAAAGCCCACCTACCAATTCTTCTTAGCACACCCAGACTTGCTAAAGTAATGTCGCTATAGAGAAACACAAAACCCAAATGAAAGCCTCAACAGTTGATATGGAAAAGGTGTCTCAAAACATCATTTGTGTCTTCCATAGTGGTGAAAATTGCTACATTTTATGCTGCAATAGTGTTTAATTATGGGAATGTTGGCAGAAAGAAAGTTATGCACCAGTTAGAGCATCAAACTGGTGTGTTTATGGAAACAATTTTGCAGAGTATCGACAACATTCGCATCGCTGGTGCAGAAAGAGCTATAAAATTAATGCAGAAAGAAGAAAGACAGAAGAGGAATTCAAAAAGAAAGGCTGAAGAAAACCAGAATGAGGATAAAGACTATGGATATGGGAAGTTCTGAGTTAAAATTAAAAGACAAACTGAATAATACTTAATGTATTTTTAATTGCCTTTCCCCGTAACTTGCATTTTCTACAACTTCAACCCATTTTTCTCTCAAACTACTTCATCTACAGTGATGCAATTTAGCACACAGCTTTCTTATGCCACAGTGAACATTTTATTGGTTCCAGAATTTAAGATCAAGCTCCAGATGGAATGTGATGATACAAAATATATGGAATTATTTTAAATTTTAAAAGATGCATATGATTAACATTTTTTAAAAATTCTTTACACCTTCAATAAGAAATATAAATCCAACAAATTCATTTTAGTGTGTTTTAAAATAACATACCAAATTTCAGAAAGATAGCATATATGAATTTTGAAAAAAAGTGCTTAAATTTGTAAATATCTGTGCATAAAGAAAAAATATGTAAAATTAGTTATAAACAACGCAAAATTATGAAAACAATTGTGCATATTAACTGTATTATCGTAAATTAGTATACTAAGTTTCACTTCTCTAACTTGAAAACTTTGGATGTTATGGCTATTTATGTAAGACCCTGAATATTTGCATACGTCCCCCTTAAGAAGAGAATATAAAGAGGGGGTGAACCAACAAGAATTAAAGCTACGCTTGGCAGTCCCATATTGAATTGGGATACAGTATTGGAGATAGATTAGTGTGGTATGTTATGTACATGATGTACTTGTGGCAGAAACGGAGGGTAAACTGCAAAAGCTTTTGTACTTTGTCAGAAGTTTAATATTAAAATCTCCATAAACAAAACAAAAGTGTTAACCATTAGTAAAAAGCCGTTAAACATAAAATAGTAGAACAGGTTATGCACTTCAGTTATTTGACCGTTAATATTATCAGTGAGGGACATTTGGTTCAAGAAATTAACCATAAAGTTGTAAAAGCAACAAAAATATCCAGATGTGTTAATGAATAAGTATGGAGAAATAAATACTTGAGAAAAGAAACATAAGTCAATATTTATAAAGCAGTAGTTCGACCAGTAATGATGTATGCCTTGGAAACAATAGCAGAGGCCATAAGAACAAGACAAATGATGAAAACGACTGAAAAATAGGTGCTAAGGAGAATAGCTGGAAAGACATTGTAAGATAGAGTAAGAAATTAAGAAATTGGGGCGTTGTGTATCATCAAACATGTGGCTGAGTGGGTGAAAAGTAGAAAGGAAGAGTGCAATGCACATGTATCCAGGATATCTGAGGAAAGAATGGTAAAAATAGTGAGAGATAGTAACCGGGAATGAAGAAGTCCAGCACGACAAGAGAAATTTGGAAAGAGTGTTTAATTCAGTCATAGAACAGGCGATGCACCTAAGGTAAAGAGAAGGACCAGAGGAAGGAGAAGAAGAACAAGAAGAAGAAAAGAAGCTAGTTAGGCAATACTGTTCAAAGGATTTCTAAACTTCAATCCCCTCATAACATATCGATTAATGAATCTGTTATAATGTACGTAAAAACAGAAACTAACAACATTTAAGCAACAAATACTACAGGATGATCCATATAAATCTGAACCATTTCAATAGGTAATAACTTTTGAACCAATAATAGAACACGCGTGCAACTTTGGGAAAATATAATACATAACTGGGAGATCACATTACACAATTTACATCTGAGAGAAAATGTTGGAAGTGTCCTCCACCAGCATCTATACATGTTTGCACTCGTCTCACCATATTCTCTGAAGTTTTACGGACAGCACCCTCGCCAATGTTACTTATTTTGGTTCGAATGGATTCCTTGAGAACATCCGTAGCCTATTATTGTACACTCTAATTTTTAAAAAAATCCGGCGAGGTTAATTCAGGGGATCTGGAGGCCACGGACTTTTGAGATAATTCGATTATCAAAGAAACCGGTTACAAGTTCTATGGTGGCATTAGATGTATGACACGTTGCTCCATCTTACTGTAAATAATCATTCCTCAATTCGATATCATCTCGAGGAGGACACTTCCAACATTTTCTCCGAAATATAAATATTATAATGTAATCTCCAAATTGTGTATTATATTCTCCCTAAGTTGCACGTGTGAGCTACGAGGGCTGTTCAATAAAGAATGATCATAATTTTTACGGTCATAATTTTTCACACTAAAATACAATTTTATTATATTCCTTTAGCTTAATGTGAAACAAACACGCCGTAGTAGTTTCATTGTTGGTACTTCTGGTTCCCGTCAGTGAGAACCAGGCAAGTTCAAACATGTTCAGTATCGCCTAAAACTGCAATGGAGGTAACACGGGAGGAACAATATCTGGCTTTGAAATTCTGCTTTCGTCTCAACAAATCTTCAGTTGAGGTCTATACAATGTTACAGGAGGTCTATGGAGAGTCTGTTCTTCCCTACAGCACAGCTCGAAGGCGGTTTAAGATGTTTAAAGAGAGGAGACAATCAATTTCAGTGCTCCAGTTACCTCTTACGGAAGAAAACATCAACTGCTCCTGCCAGTGTGAGAGGGGATCGACCATTTACCTTAAGATCACTTTCTGAAACACTGAATATTTCACTGGGTGACACATTTCCGTGAAGTAGGCTGGATGCTGCACCACGATAATGCGCGGCCACATATTGCCAAAGTTGTTGCTGAATATCTTGCAAAAGTCAACGTGAAGTGCATCCCTCACCCTCCATATAGTCCGGATTTAGCCCCATGTGACATTTTGCTATTCACTAACTTGAAGAAACGTCTTCGTGGGAGGCATTATCCATCATCAAAAGCAGTAGTGAAGGCTGCGCAGGCGATTTTGAAGGATCTTTCAAAAAATTATTTCCAACATGTCTTTGAATATTGGAAGAAACGCTGGGACAGGTGCATCGCATTCAGGGGAGACTATTTTGAGAAGAACCATCAAAATTATGAGGATGAGTAAAGGTACGTTGCCAAAAATATTTGTGATCATTTTTTGTTGAACAGTCCTCGTATTATTGGTTCAAAAAGTGGTTCAGGTTTATATGGATCCCACTATATTTGGGAGTTTTCATTGACAACTATTAAACAAAAGATAAATGGAAAACTTATTTTCTTTCAACACATATGTGGAACAGTTAGAACAACTTTAACAAAGAAATTTCGCAAAGAGCCCCATTTATATTTTATAAAATTTTAGCAGTTCTAGCTCTAATATACGAATCTGGGTGGACCCTATTTAAACATGTAAGATGGCTAGAAGTTGCGGAAATGATGTTCCTGAAGTTTGTTGCGGGTTATGCTTCAATGGACAAACAGAAAAGACTAGATATTCGAGAAAAGTTGGGAATATTTAAGCTAATAGATAAAAAACAGAAGAGTACAGGGAAATGTGGTACAACAATGTCTCTAAAACAGAACATAATAGGATTCCCCAAAGAGCATTAAGTTGCAGGACAAGAGGGCAACGAAGTCAAGCAAGACCTGCCAGAAAATTGAACAATTTTAGTATGGAGTCTAACAGATAACTCACTGTGTAAACTTTATTTGTATTATGATAATGTTGATGCTTTGTAAAATGCAATCATCTTGTGTTGAGATGACAAAGGCAACTCACAAAACTTGAAAGTGTATTCTCCAGGTTTTTGACCGCATTTTGAGAGACTGCAGCAAAACATATTTAGTGAACCTTCGTTCCCATTCTGAGCAACAGCTCTCCTTTGTCGGTGAAAATAAAAATCCCTTGTTATTGAAATAGTCTTTGAAATATCTGGAAAAAGTATGCAGTTCTCTTTGTCCTCTAAATTTCTATCCCATTAAAGCAAATGCTGCTCCGAAGAGGAAACGACCGCCGCTTGTCTCGAATTCATTAAACCGTATTTTAGCAGGGCCCCTGCAGCCATTGATCCTCTGTGCAGTGCATCGTTTGCACTAAATGGAACGATAAATGTCCATAATAGCTGAAGTTGGGCACGTACAATTTTCTCCTCACATCTCTCTAATAATATTTCAACTGGCCAGGAATATAGGACACGTGTGTGATATAAACAGGGCGTTTCAAAATTCAGCTACCCTAATTGTGCCTAGCGAGGTGACAACGTGCTAATGTAAGCACGTCGGTTTCGATCCCCGGGTACGTATTTCGGTCTTTCATGTTTAACTCGTGGCGTAGTTTGGTATGCAGCATCTCTCTTCAATGCGTTTCTTTATCATATTTCAGATGTGCTTGAAGGCTCCTATTGTATGACGGTGCCGTACACATGGCGCGAATGCTTGCGCCGATCAGTTAGGGAGTACCACACGATTCTGAGTTGATATATTTACTTAAGGACCGCCTTTATTATGTGATTCCCAGCATCCAGTTCTAATTTGGACGTCAAAGACAGCTTAATTCTGGTCTTTATCAGATTTGAAGTTGTTTTACGTGCCGTTCACCTTCGACACGCTATCACCATGGAATAAAAAAATTCTGTTGTTCCAATATAGATCCAGTCGTGCGTGAAATTATCTCAAAATCGTGGTCACGGAGTCATACGTTCTTTAAGGGAAGATGGTACTGCCCATCCCACCAATGCTAAATTCAGCACTTTTATGTGCAATTACTCCAGAAACTATATAAGATAGAGGTTTGAAATTTTGAGAGCTCTTTATTCATTTATGTGTATGCAGATTTTTCTATATATTTGCTGAGAAATAATTTGTTCTCTCAGTTCCAATTTGTTTTATTAAATTTATTTAAAAAATATTTTTAATATATTCTTATTTTACTTGACCAAGTGTTTTAGTGTTTTCTATAGAGCTTAGTAATGTTTATGTTGTGTAAAATTTTGACCATTCTAAGTTCAACAGTTTAGGAGAAAAGTGCACCAATGTCACTAAAATATGCAATGTCTGTAGATGGCTTGTCTGTTCGTCCATCTTCTATAACTGCTTTGTTTGTAGCTCTCATCCTCGATTCCTCTGCCATATTTTCTACAGATACAGTAATTTTCTCACTTAAAGTTTCAAATCTTTTTGATAGCTTTAGAAGGTTGATATAGAACACAATGTATTCCCTGTCACTTACCTATACATCTTAGTGCACAAACTAAGAAAACGGGGCGTAACCAGTACCTGCAGTATGACAGAAAATGGCAAATGATACGGCCTTAGAATCTCTAATTAAAAATAGTTATCTGTTATATTCTTATTATAGATAAAAATGATTAAAACAAACAATCAAAAGTTTTGTCGAAATTGAAGTACAATCTCCCGTTAAGGGTCTTTCTTCCACTTCTTGCACTTCTTCTTTAACTGCCCTCTTCCGTTAAGGGTCCTTCTTCTTCTTCTTCCTCATCTTCTTTAACTGCCCTCTTATACTACTACGTGGTGTCTGGGTGTTCTTGTTCCTCTTAACCCTTATGTGGGTTGAGAAACGGAATTTGGATCAGTGAAAGAGAAAATCCAGGATGAGTGATCAGACCGATGCTTCGTATGAGAATGGGGGGAAGTCTATGCTAGAATGAGGGTGAGATGAAATGATAGGAAAGATGATGATGGAGCAATTGGTGGAACGCTGGCGGGGGAAACCGGAGGACCCGGAGAAATTCCTCCCCAGCGCCGTGTTCTTCTTTAATGATCCATTCGCTAAAATAGTTACGCAAATTAAGTTCCGAAAATAATAATTTACTTTAAAAAGACATAATGCACTATTACACACCAGAAGAAATTATTTTCAAACAGCCATCCAACATGTCAACTCCCGCTAATCATCCAACTTTCTGGAGATACTTGATGTTTCTGTTTCCTTAAAAACCGTTCGTTTCCACACACTTTCCATAGCCTACTATGTACTTTGTTAATCCTTCACTCGCTGATTACACACTCAAACTTTCGTAATACACACATTTTAACCATTTTTAATATATCAAATCATTAACGGCACTATAAAATAATATAAACAATCTACAAGCAATTATGTTTGGTGCCAAACAAATACCAACCAGCTTTATTTCCTTTCCAAAGAAGCCATGCTAAGGACTTTTATGCCCTAAAGTTTTCATCGCCATCATAAATGGCATTTTATGAAAGAAAAAAAAAAAGTCTGCGTGCTGTTCTAACTTTAAGCATTACACCACAAAAACGAAATTCGGTTAAATAACAAATTGCGTATTTGAAGTTCATCGTCTTCCAAGAAAATACTAATATCCCAAGCTACTCCTTTGCAGAAGATCATTCAATGCTTTAGATATTCTTAAAACTGGCTCTAATGACTTTTAACAAAAGAACTTAAGTTTAAGATACCTTTATGACAACAAAACTTAGCTAAGTACATATTGAAATTTCTGGGAATAGCTTTTGGAGTTCCTTCATTCTGTATTAAACTTACATAACCATTAACCTGTAATAGAAACACAATATCTTGCTTTACAAAACTGCAAACCTTGTTAAACCAAGCAATACGTTTTAAATATTATTTCGGCGTTCCTTTGTTTGTTTTGATTATTTCTAGTTAAGTATTTTCGAGGTATTCCTTGTTATTAGTTTGCAGTTTCAAATAAGTTACACATTTATCCAACTTGAAATCTTCATTCACTCTCTCCCTAAATGCCTCTCTCTCCCGCCCTCTATCCCACAGGAAAATTGGAATTTCAAAGCTGTTCTTAAAATATTTGAGTATCTTCAAAGTCCACTATAATGTCCGAATCTCGCTGTTCTTGCACGAAAAGTGAAATAAAAAGACAGTATTGCAAATGTTATCTTGATTAACATGAGCTTGACAGAAGAATAAACTTTTGTAAGGATATCGTTCATTAGATTAAATGTGGAACGTTGAGTACTACACATCTGACTTGTTAAAATAATGTTAGGACTACACTAATTCCCTCATAGCGTATTCAAGTTCCTGAGTACTCGAAGAATTCGGGAAAAGAACAAGCAAAATAATTAAACTCCTATATCTTATATTAATGTTCAAATTTATTATGTAACATTTGTTGACTGACAGGCTATCTGAAAATAGCCTGTTGCATGTTTAGTTTAAACAAGACCGTCGTTTTACAGAAATATTTAATGGAAGTATGGAGGGGAAGATCATATGGAGATTACCGCCTTAAACTGTTCAAAGTATAGTGTGATCCACATAAAACTGAACCATTTCAATAGGTCATAACTTTGAACCAATAATAGGACACACGTGCAACTTTGGGAGAATATAATACACAATTGGGAGATTACACTACACTATTTACATCTCAGAGAAATTGTTGCAAGTGTCCTCCACCAGCATCTATACATTGTTGAACTCGTCTCACCATATTCTCTGAAGTTTTACGTAGAGTATCCCCGCCAATGTTACTTATTTCGGTTCGAATGGATTCCTTGAGAACAGCTTTTGTCCGTGGCCTATTCTTGTACACTCTTTTTCAGATACCCACACAGGGAAACATCCGGTGAGGTTAGGTACGGGGATCTAGGAGGCCACAGACTTTTGATATTATTCGATTACACTGGGCAACAATGAAAATGTTTCGGGCTAAAAATAGTGAATTTACATGTACTTTCATCTGCTAAATTAAAAAATCACCATAAAATGATAGATTAGCTCTTGTTTTGAAGATAAAGTGACATTTCATTTTTAGAGTGAAAATTTTAAATTTGGGGAACTTTTTTTAGGAGTTGGAACACCTGTCAAATAACAAAATTCAATCAGAGAGAAATTTTGGAAATTAAGTGATGGAAAAGTTAAGGAATGCATTTTTGTTATACCACAAATAAGAGAACTTGTAGAGGATCCTGCATTTGGCCAAATTTTAGAGGGGAAAGAAAAGGAAGCTTGGGAAGCCTTCAGGGGTGTTGTTCATAGATTTTTAAGCAACGAAAGATATGAAAACTACAAACATTTGGTGACAGTGCTCCTGCAAAAATACCGTAACCTTGGATACAGTCGTATCAAAGAAAATGTGACCAACGATTCTTAGACGCTGGTGGAGGACACTTCCAACATTTTCTCTGAGATGTAAATAGTGTAATGTAATCTCCCAATTGTGTATTATATTCTCCCAGAATTGCACGTCTGTTCTGTTATTGGTTCAAATTTTATAGGCTATTAAAATGGTTCATATTTATATGTATCACACTATACAAGAGAGTTTATTGTTCACCAGAACACTTAGTATTTCCAAAAAACATATTGGTATATAAAAGGAATAATACAACTATCGATTCAATGAATAACAAGCATAAACATAACAAATATTAATTAATAACTGCAGAAAGAGCTCAAAATTTATTTCAAAATAGAGTTACGTTTTACATTTTCAGACAATCAGTTAATAATGACATAGTAGGAAGATCAATTTAATTACTTTTTGTTTATGGTAATGAATAAATCCTAAAGTAATCAAATTTACAAAAAAAGTTAATGTTTAGAACTAAAATATCAATATGAAGGAAGCCCTAACAAGTAAATTGTCATTATTTACAATGTGATGCGTTATTTTATTACGAAATACAAAAGACAATATTTCAAAAATTACATCTAGGTAAGTTAAAATAGAGTATAGCGATGCCACTTTAGAAATATATAGATACCCTCACTGACACACGAATCAGAAAACTGGTCAGATGCAGCCGTAAAGACCGGCTGAGAAATGAAGAAATATCAGAGAAATATTTAGAAAATATTAATTAAGCTAATGTAAGTATAACTCGAAATAAGAGAGAATGGCATGTACACAAATTGAACATACACCTGAAACAAGAATATAAGGCGCTACAATTCACGCCGAAAGGTATTCAGGGCATCTCGACGTAGATAGCAGATTGACTTATGACACGAAAGAGACACGAACTCTCAACTTATAGACAATCACGTAGCTATTCAAGTTTTGAACGTTTATCTGTCGGATTCTTTCTTATACAAGGGGCGTCCAGAAAGTAACTTCTGTTTCAATTTATCTCCACTGCAGCGCAGCGCTTATCTTCACATGCGCGGTAGACGCTCTGTATCAAGGAGAAGAAACGTGCGCCATTGTGAGATCGCTGTCAGCCACGTATGCTTTGTTGTGCTTGTTTACAATGCCGGTGTTGGTTGAAGATCCCGCCGCTTGTGAAATCAGGTCTGTGATTCGTGTTTTTGAATGCGAGGAAAGTGAAACCAATTGAAATTTATCAGCAAATTTACGATGTCAAAAGGTGTTGTTTCCTCACGACAACGCACGACCACACACGGCAAATGCGACGAAAAACAACCTACAGGGATTTGGCTGGGACGTGTTTGACCACCCCTCGTACAGCCCTGACCTCGCTCCTAGCGACTTTCATCTGTTTTTGAATCTCAAATATTTCCTTGGCGGTCCACACTTCAAAAATGAGGAAGAGCTGAAAGAACTGGTTCCAACTGGTTGAAGATACAAGCGGCAAACTTCTATGAAGAAGGTATATAAAAACTTGTGCCTCGCTATGACAAATGCCTGAATAATTTCGGCAGTTATGTGGAAAAGTAGTTTAAGAGTTGTAGAATTTTGTGCAATAAATAATTGTTCTGTATCTGTACACAATTTAATTGTATTACCAAACAGAACTTACTTTCCGGACGTACGTAGTATTTTCACGCAATGCGACATAAAATTTGTTGAACAGTAAGTCAGTCTCAAGATCCGGCTGGGTTTTATTATTGGTTTCGAAGTAGTTCTTTACTGTTCAATAAATATAAATAATCATTAGTTTGTGTCCCTCTAGTAGATATCCTGCCAGTTCGTTTATGGGGGTGCTATCAGAACAATAGCTTGTACCTACAAAGCTAGATAACCTGTCAGATAAACCTCCATTGCTACACATTCCAATCTTGTTCATCTACGCCTGAGAGAAATAGAAAGCCTGTGGATGTACAGACAAGAAGCTGGTGCAACGCCAACATCTCGCAGTGCTTGCTTTTAGAATAGATTTCGAGCGAATCCTTGTGCTAGGACCTGCGAAATTGCATCTGCTATGAGCAAACAACATTTCTTGGCGACGGGTGTTGCACAAAGAGCAACTCTAGCCTTATAATTTACACAAAGTTCAGATGTTTCCTCCAAAGTAACTGGACTGCAGAGGGGATAATGAGCAATAGAGTTTTACTTACGTGCTTCTCACCAAATGGTTAAATTCTCCAGAGGCAAGAATATTTTTAACTATAGAAGTGTATATGTGATTGCACAAAGAAGTACACAAATTCACATTTCATCGAGGTAAACTGCAGGAACAGGTTAGTGTAAACATATGAGCTGGCATATTAATAAAGTATTATCACTTCGGCGATCGCGAAAGTCTGCCCTAAGAAAGTAACACGCGCTCAGGTACACCTGACGTCACGAAGAGGAAGCAAATTGTTGTGAGAAATATACATGCATTGAAGAACGTCATATGCGAGTTGCATTAATACTGCTCAAAAATATATTTCGCGACTGCAATTCCAGCGGCTTCCCATTTCAGAAAGATCTGCCGCGCCTGGCAAACATATGAAAGCCGATTCAAGGCGGACAATGTAAGTACAGGGTAGTGACCAGCATTGAAACTGCGTAGTGCTTCAAGCTGAATGCAGGATCACCTAGCAGTGGAACCCACAGCGAAGCGGTCTACTTGTGGATATCGAAGTTGTGTTTAGAATTGGTACGTAGTTCCCTGTTAGAGGTAGACCTGTGTGTAGGTCAGAAAGATTATTTAGATTACATCAGATTATGTGACTTTGTGGGTTCGTAGAACTAAATGTCCGAGTTGCACATATTCCTAATATCCTTCATTTCCGTACAATTCTAACATAACAACATTGCGTCACATACACAACACAATCTACAACAGGTCGATGACAATAACATCAACTCTCGTTACAACAACACTCTATATCTGTTTACTGCTTACGTTTACGACTATCGCGACTGACTCTTGGCTAGACGTCACCTTCTTAAATGCCTCATTAATAAACTATAGATATTCCGCAACAATAAAGAAACCGAATATTCTATCACTTTCCAGAAACGTAACTTAATCTATGCCGGCAGGTCCTTTTCCCCAGCTATCTGTATTTGCCGGCCCTTTACCTACACTAGCCGCGCTATCGTAGATAACGGCTTCGCGACAGTTAGATTATTTACTGTGCATATTCCAAAATTTTACAATTTTCAACTTTTGGCTACATTTATTTGTCTTTACCTTGTAGCTATCTTGGCTTACATGACACCCTCGTCTTCCGCTCTGCCAGGTAGTTCTTAATATCCCCACCTCCTTGTTACTTCTTTAGCCCCATTCCTCCCCCTCATCTTCCTTTCTTATATTCTTTACATTTCTGGCCCATTTTTCTTTTACTTTCTGCAAGAACTCACCAATCCTTCTTGCCTTTTTTTCCCTGCCTTCCCGTTACCATTTTTATAGCTGCTATCTTCTTCTCTACTTTCTCCCATTTTTCCTCCCAAACCTTTTTTCTACACATTGCAACCTCCTCGCATTCTGCTACATAGTGTTCTGTGCTTTCTTCCCCCCCCCCCCCACACACACACAATTCACAAGTTCCCTTTTCCCTACCTCTTATTCCTCTTAGAAATATAGTTCCTGTTCTCATCCAAGCTAACCCTTCTCTCTCTTCTCTATTGCAGTAATCTACAGCACAAACGGTGCGTCCTACAGAGACTTTCAGGAACATTGCAGAGACGTTTCTAAGTTTTGTTTGTTTTGTTTGTTTTGTTTGTAATTTACGTCCTCCAACGTTAAGACATATCCGACGGTGAATGAATTGGGTGAAATGATGCTGAAATGAGTCCAGGTTCCATGCAGCTTACATTTACCCGGGATTCGTCATGAAGGATAACGGAAAACCCCGGAAAAACCTTATCCAAGTAACTCACTCTGAACGAGATTCGAACTCGGGGCCTCTTGAACGTGAGGCAGACACACTACCACCACGCTACTGAGGCGGGCTACGTTTCGAAGTGCTGGATTTGTGCAAAAGAAGGGCTTATTGTACTTGAGCTAACGATTTGGGTGGAATTAACGTTAACTTAAGGTAAACATTTTTCGACCTTTGCCATAGTATTGATTGATTCATACCTGCTTCATGCACAATAGCAATATTTGCTATGTTATCAGCTTGTAGTCCAAATGCTGTCTGAATTTTACGAAAACGTGCCTCTGAGCATTAGACAATATATAGCTCTAGAGCAATGGAGCCCATCTCACAGTCCCTGACCATTCTAAAACATCTCCACAATGTAAAATAAGACCTGAAGCTTTCCTGGCGACGAATGCGCTCACTTTCTTCTCGAGCAGCCAGCCAGGTGAAAAGATGATTAGATATCAACGTTTCGGGAGTGTACATCTCTCCCATCATCAGGAAATTTATAAAATGTTATTACCACAACTGAAACACTGGACATAACACAACTATAAACAAAGACAAAACACTATCAAAATTCGCATTACTGAACAAAATACTGTTCTCAGTAAATTAAATGCCAGGTAAGGAGATGGCGTGAGTATAGAAAATTGTGTCAAAGAAACGTAACTACATAACTTGATTATCAAACTGTATTGATCTTGGCTTCTTAATTCGAAGGATTTCCATTTTTAAGGCCGCTTTCCAAGAGGAGCTTAACTGAAATCCAGCATCACGATTAAGCGTGCTCCTTTCAGAGGAAATCGCCAAAGTCTCCTTAATTCTCCGCTCCCAGTAACTTGCATTTTGCCATGAAGGTCGTCCCCCAAACATTGGCTCTATGGTCGTTATCAAAACAATGCTCTGCCAGCCCAGACTTCTCAGGTTGCATTAAACGAATGATTCATTCATGTTCGATTATTCTAGAAGCGATGATCCTTCCGGTTTGCCCTTTATACGGTGTCCCTCATCCATAGGGAATGCGGTACTCCCGGAACTTGGAAGTACAGTTTGTCTTTCACTGAATGTATCTAGACTTCCAACTTCCGGGAGTGTACCGCATTCCCTGTGAATGTGGGACACCGTATATAGGACAAACCGGAAGGATCATCATTACTAGAATAATCGAACATGAATGAAGATTCATTTAATGCAACCTGAGAAGCCTTTCACTGGATGTATCTAGGGGTTAATTTTTGTCATAAAGCCCGCCTCGGTAGCGTAGATGTTAGCATGTCTGCTTCACGTTCAAGAGGCCCCGAGTTCGAATCTCGGTCAGGGTGAGTTACCTAGATAAGGTTTTCTCCGTGGTTTTCCCTTATCCTTCAAGACGAATGTCGGGTAACTCTAAGCTCCATGGATCCTGGACTCATTTGAGCATCATTTCACCCATTTCATTCATTGTCCGATATGGCTTAAAGTTGGGGCGGACGTAAATTTAAAAAAAAAACTGGATGTGTCTAATATCTAATCATCTTTTCACCTGGCTGGCTGCCCGAGAAGAAAGTGAGCGTATCTCCACAATGTGTTCGTTGAAAATGGTTTGGATAGAAAGAGGCAGCCCTACATTCTGGCCACCACGCTCTCTGTCATTACTTCCCACAATTTATTTTATGTGGAAATTTAAAGAGGTTGATACTTGAAATACATTTTGTGATGATATTGTCATTTACAATCCAAAAATTGTTTAAGGTATGCGAAATTCTCTCTCCTTGTAAAACTTTGCTCATTTATAGAATTTTCTGGAATAATATAATACAACTTTATTATAAAATTCATTATTATTTGTCTTTCACACTGTCCTAAACTCTATACTGCCATCCAGTCACTTTATCTTCCTTGATTGCATAAAACCATTTACCTACTTTTCTCAGAATTACAAGCAAATAATATATTGTCTTATTACTCAATTTTAATTGATTTGGGTTACTCATACCTGTAAATGTGTGTTCTGTACTGAAATAGACCTCTTAGTACCAATGCAATAATTGGAACATTCATTCATTAGTCCTTTATTTCCTTAAAAATTCCATTTGCAACACTAATTTCCTTAATACTCTGTTCCTTGAATTTTTATTAACTGCACCTACAAAATTCAGTCTATATGTTAGTTTCGCAAAGAAACTTAACCAAGATAAATCAGATGCAAACGAGGAAAAGAATAGAATAAAAATAATGAGGCAAAAATGGAAAACAAAACACTAGAGTTGAAGTCTCTATCTTAGCGGTTGTAGCAAATTTAACTTCACTTAACCATTATTCTACGGAGGCACCGCTGCGGAGACTGTTATATTATTTTGTGTATACCACAAACACAAGGGAGCATTTAATCAGCGCCATGACAAACTTTAATATGCGCTGCTGCCTTAAAACTTTACATCGTCAGACCATAAGTTTCTTGTCCCAAGCTCCTTGTCTACAGTCCTTACTGCATTGCGTGAATTACAGTGGCTAATACTTTGTATAACACACACACACATACATAAATCCATGCGTGCATATACATTCTTGTAGCATTTTGTATAATTGTAAAAATTAAACTTAAAAATAGGTTAAAAACACTGGAATTTAAATATGCTTAAAATCGTGCAGGTTTCTAAAATAATGTTATTCATACAATGACAGTCAGTACTGAACGTCTTAGTTACTTCGTATTTACTCTGCATTTGCTACATAATTTATTCTACCCAAGGACTTAGCGGATTAAAGATGGAATTGTGGTTCCCAGATATGGAATGGGATCTATCTTTCTTCCGATGAATGAAAAGCGAATGAACGAAGTAAAGAATGAAGCTAATACTGCTCCATGTAGAGTCAAGGACTCCTGTAAAAGGGGCATCTCGTGCTTAAAACCCATGCGGGGAGCTATTCCACGTGGGCAAAGAGTTCGTTAATCTAGTCACTCAACTTGCACATCTATTCACAGTATTATTCTATCACTAAGTGCCCTTAGGGGCCTACTGTGGTAGGTAAGGGATTGACGATGCAGGGGTCCCGAGTCATATCTCTTGATGGGGTGCCTCTGAGTGGTGAAAGAGCTGATGTCAAAGGTCCACATTCGTGTTTGGCCCTTAATTTATCTGAAGGTGAAGCAAAGCAAAGTGTGGCGAACCAAAAAGAAGCGAAGCGAAGTAGAGCGAAACCGAGCGAGGTCAAACAAAGCCAGAGCCCAACCAGAGCGAAGCCCGAATTGAGTTAGAGAGTGGCAGATGAGGCCATAGCGAGCCTGAACTTACCAGAGCCAAGCCAGAGTTAAGTTAGAGAATGGAGTTAGAGCGAAACCAGAGCGGGACTGGAGCGGGGGCCGGAGCCTAGCCATAGCCAAGCCAGAGTCAAGCCTGAGTCACGTTAGAGTGAAGTCAGAGCGAAGCCAGGGCGCTATCGGAGCGGTGGCCTGAGCCTAGATAGAGCCAAGCCAGAACGAAGCGAGAACCGAACCAGAGTTAAGTTAGAGAATGAAGTTAGGGTGAGGCCAGAGTGAAGCCATGGCGGGACCGGAGCGGTGGCCGGAACCTAGCCAGAGCGAAGCCAGAGTTACGTTAGAGCAAAGTCAGAGCGAAGCCAGGGCAGAACCGGACCGGTGGCCGGAGCCTAGCCAGAGCGAAGCCACAGTCAAGCCAGAGTTACGTTAGAGCAAAGTCAGAGCGAAGCCAGGGCGGAACCGGACCGGTGACCGGAACCTAGCCAGAGCCAAGCCAGAGTTAAGTTAGAGGATGAAGTTAGAGCGAGGCCAGAGCAAAGCCAGGACCGGACCGGAGCGGTGGCCGGAGCCTAGGCAGAGCGAAGCCAGTGTTAAGCCAGTGTTACGTTAGTGTGAAGTCAGAGCGAAGCCAGGGTGGTATCGGAACGGTGTTCGGAGCCAAGCCAGAGCCAAGTCAGAGTTAAGTTAAAGAATGAAGTGAGAGTGAGGCCAGAGGAAAACCAGTGCAGGACCGGAGGGTGTGCCAGAGTCTAGCCAGGGCGAAGCCAGAGCGGGACCGGAGCGAGGGCCGGAACCTAGCCAGAGCGAAGCCAGGGCGAATCCATTGCGAAGCGAAGCAAAAAAGCGAAGCCACGTGAAGTAAAAAAGCGAAGCCACGCGAAGCAAAAAACCGAAGCCACGCGAAGCAAAAAAGCGAAGCCAAGCAAAGCCAAGCGAAAGAAAAGGTGAAGACAAGCGAAGCAAAAGGCGAAGCCAAGCCAAGCAAAAGCGAAGCAAAACCAATTATTTCTCTAGTTGAGATTATTTATTTCATTGCCATGTTGTTTCAATTTTATAATTTATCTCCAGCTATTACCATGATTTAGTTTTTGAAAGAGCTCAGATGACCTTGACGTTGAGCACCCTTATATATAAATTATCATAATCACCACAAATCAAGAATTAACGTCCTTAGAATGTAGTCCCTAGATTGTTGCTGCTCATAGCTTGTGCTTCAGGGATTTTCCAAACACCTTGCACCATTGGACCACCGTGACCCCACTGTCCATCTTGTTCTTGGTCTTCCTCTGGTTCTTCCGGTGTAGGGATCCCATATGTATAATTTTGTGGTGTTGAAATTTTAAGAACACAAGAGTTTTAGCGGTTTCTAGAGTAAGAAATGAAGCGTTTTATCTGAGGAAATATACCATCATCCCACATCGACTGGATGACCACCTACTTCTGCCGTGTGCACGAGGACCTGAGGTTGGCTGTTAGGCTTGGCAATCTTGTACCTCAAAGCAAAAGCGACTAACAACCTTAATGTACAGCATCACATAAAACGCTTACTTGATTGAGCATACCAAATATAACACATGAACATTGAAGTAAACACAGAAATTAATGTTTCTGCAGTAGCAGACTTTATTGAACTACTCCCCTGTCGGTAGTAAAGACGAATATAGGATACACTTTCGTAAGTACTTCCCTTTTATTCCTTTTCGTTTTTATTTCTCCCCGTCTGTAAGCTGTAGGAAGTACTCTCTGTTTATGAATAATCAATATGCATGACTTTACAAGAAGTTCATTGTATTTATCACTTTACATGGTTCTAAGACAAAGGCCATAACGAAGGTAATGAGATAAGCTGAAGACAAAGATAAATACTGAAAGATAAATTAAAATATTGTTTTAAAAATCCACATACGCATCAATATAGTATCAAGTAGTGAGTAATTACTGTAAATTAACCAAAATTACCTAAATTCGTTTAAGAATCTTTACAAGAACACATGACTTGCCAGCACTGATAGCAATAACGGGGTATACATTCTGTCAAGGGAGTACTGGGTATTGTTCATTTCAAAATCTCGTATAAGAGGTTACTCGAATGTGCTCACTTTCTTCTCGGGCAACAAGCCAGACGAAAAGACGATTAGATATCGATGTGTATCCCTCCCATCATCAGGATATTTATAAAATGTTATAACCCCAAATGAAACACATAAAACTGCACATAAAACCATAACAAACAAAGACAAAACACTATCAAAATTCGCATTACTGAACAAAAGACTGTTTTAAGTAACTTAAATGCCACGTCAGGAGATGGCGTGAGTATAGAAAATTGTGTCAAGGAAACGTAACTACTTAACTTGATTATCAAGCTGCATTGATCCTTGCTTCTTAAATCGACGGATTTCCACTTTTAATGGTGGTTTCCAAGAGTAGCTGAACTGAAAGCCAGCATCAGGATATATCACTTTATTCCTTTATGACGATTTCCACTGAAAGGAGCACGCTTAACCATGATGCTGGATTTCAGTTCAGCTCCTCTTGGAAACCGCCCTTAAAAATGGAAATCCGTCGATTTAAGAACAAAACACAGCACGAAGGTGTCGTTGAAGGTGAAACCTGTTCCATGGAGCAGGGGCCTTCGACTTGTTGCCATCCCGGGACACTGTCCCTTGCTGGCATAATGTGGGGATTAAGTCATCGGGCGGTGGGTAGATGGTTAGATTTTGTTCTGGAGTTGTTTTTTTATGTTTCATAAGAAAGAGAAGAGATAGAAGTATAGAAATGGTACATGATGGGGATGTTAGAATTTATGATAAACCTAGAGTGGTTCGCGGGTGTTCGTAGGTAGCTCCGGGGTCTATATCATATTCCCCGAGAACCCTGATAAGATGGTTGAAACTGGATGGTAGGTTGGAATAGAACTTGTGCGAAAGAGTTAAGATGTAATTGGTGGGAGTGGGAAATGAGAGGTCATTGTGTATGTTGGTGTTGGAGATATACCAATCAGCACCTGTAGCAATTCTGAGAAAACGGTTTTGCAGGACCTGGAGTTTAAGTGTGAAGATGCTGCAGCACCACAGACTTGTCATGCATAAGTTATAGCCGATCTCAATATTTGTTGATATATGAGAATCTTATTTCTGAGACTCATAGGTGACTTTTTGTTGTATAATGGGTATAAATTACCCATTCATTTTGTGATTTTCGAGACAACGGATATTAAGTGTGTCTTCCATGTGAGACGCATGTCAAGCTGGACTCCAAGATATTGGGCCTGATTACTCCAGGGAATGTCTTCTCCTGCTATGTGGAGTTCTGGAACGTCTTGAATTAAGAAGTTAAGTAGTTACGTCTCTTAACACCATTTTCTATACCCACGCCATCTTCTGACCTTGCATTTAATTTACTGAAAATAGCATTTTGTTCAATAATGCGAATTTTGATAGTGTTTTGTCTTTGTTTATATTGGTGTTATATCCAGTGTTTCATTTGTGGTTAAAACATTTTATAAATATCCTGAGGATGGGGGTGATCCACACACCCGGAATGTTGATATCTAATCGTCTTTTCACCTGGCTTGATGCCAGAGAAGAAAGTGAGCACATTCGTCACCAGGAAAGCTTCAGGTCTTAGGTTACTCGAAATTATTGTTGTCGCTAAGTTGGCACATCTTTCCCCTATACCCGCGAGGGAGTTTGATTGTCATATGTTATCTAGTTTGTTTACAGGATTAAATTTTGTTAGTGCATTTCTATTACAATGAATAAAAATATTGAACAAAGAATCCGTCTCAAAGTTTGCATTGTAAATGGTATTTCGTGTGCCGAATCGCTGAACATGTTGGAGGGCTTACATTGAATCGACTTTATCAAAAACACGTGTGTATGAATGAAACAGAGAATTCAAAAGTGGTCGAGATATGGTGCACGATTTGCCTCGCTCTGGTCGGCCATCAACAGTTTTTACTGAACCGTGCATCGCTAAAGTGAAGGAAATAAATTATGTCATAAAATCTCATATAGGTCTGAGAGAGATTGCCACTGAATTTCCTGTGTCCCATGAATCAATTAGTACCATTGTAAACGATTGTTTGGGCATGGTACGTGTTGCAATTCTATTAGTTCCGAAAGGTTTGAACTTCCTGCAAAAACTCAATCACATAACTGCAGAAAACTGTTAGAACGAACGTACTCTGACTCCACATTCATGAACCGCACTGTAACTGATGATGAGTCGTTGGTTTACGAGTTTGACACGCAAACCAGTCAACGAGCTTCCAAGTGGCTCCTTCCAACTGAACCAAAACCTAAAGGGTACGTCAAACTCACGTAAAACTGAAAGTCATGTTGACAGTTTTTTTTTTTTTTTTTTTTTTACTATCGTGGTGTCCTTCACTCATAATTCTTGCCATAAGGTCAAAGATAATAAAACAATTATCTGAGTCGGTAGAGCCAGACTGAAAAATTCAATGCCATAGCCGGGATATGAACTACGGATCTTCTGGTCCCCGTGCAGCCGCTCTAAACCATTGAACTACTATGGCCAACGTGCCAGCATGACATTAAATTCTCCAATTGACTCGTGTTTCTCCCGGTAAACCACTAGCAGTTCTCATAAACACATGAGACAACTACCTTAATGGCGACTTTCAATGTTGTAAGTACTTTAAGGCCCGGTTCTTCTGGTCTCCGACCAGCCGCTTCAATGGTTCAATGGTTTAGAGCAGCTGGATGGAGACCAGAAGATCCGTGGTTCAAATCCCGGCTATGGCATAGAATTTTTCAGTCTGGCTCTAACCTTTCATAGTGCGTCCTACACATGGCTAGTGTGAAAGAACAATTAATTTCAATTATCTGAGTGTAATGCGGCGTTTGAGAGAAAAAATAAGGCTAAAGAAACCAAATTTGTGGAAATACAACTCATGCATACTGCACTACGATAACGCTCCAGCTCACAAGGCTATCATTGTGATGGAATTTCTGGCCAAAAGCTCAGCAATATTCGTAGAAGAACCAACATATTCATCTGATCTGACCCCGGCCCAGTTCTTTATCTTTCCAAAACTCAAGTTACCACTTCGAGGCACCAGTTTTCAGTCCATAGAAGACATAAAGGAGAATTCATTGTAATATCACAACACACCTTTGAGATACACTAACAAAATGGTGTCCTGTAAACAAATTAATGACAGTTGACAATCAAGCTCCGCGTATGCATAGAGGAAAGATATCCCAACTTAGCGTCAACAATTTCGAATCCCCTCTTATACGAGATTTTTATATGATCAATTTCCGGTACTTTCTTGTCACAGTAGTATATTAAATTGACTTTTAATTCAAAGTTGAACACTTACTGAAAATAATGGGAATGGAGGATCGCCAAAACTGCGAAAATATGGACACATTCTTTAACAGTACCTTATGAACTTTGTGTATCCATAAACAGAAAAAATGTACCTACTTTGATGCCATAATGAATTATTTAATCCAGTTCGCCTAGTGCATGTAGCAAGGGCAGAAACTTTTACAGAATGAACAGAATATAAGGTATTAAACAAGTGTACCGTATTATTGAATTCTGCCCTAAAACAAACTCTATATGAAATTAGCTACTATAAACCACTAAGATTACCAGAGTATATCCCCAGTCTCACTTTGTTTCCTTTTACAGTTCTCCTGCACGACTTTGCACTGCCATCCTTCACTGCGCATTACCTGAGAGGAACGGGAGAACAGTTGGACGTGAAAGAAGACCTTGAGTGGACGGGTGAGAATGAAAGTACTGTATGATATCTTAATACAGAAAATGGTAATGGTAAGTAGAGAATAAACAGAGAAGTTTATCATTGCCTATATCAGAACCTGTTCATAAGCTTTATATTACATTTCTGTTAGACCGATTTTTAACTACTACACATTTACGGATCACTGGATTCTAATTGAGACAGAGTTAGCTGTTTCAAATTAAGTAATATTACTTCAATTTACGGGTTTAAAATATTATCGTTCATCAAAAGTAGTATTTTTGCATTTATGAAACCAGATGCAATAACAGACAAATCCATTCGGTCGGAAAGAGTTTAGAATAACTATATTTCTCAATTTAACGATGAAAATATTTCTGTACCTTTACTAGATTATTAAAAGCACTTGACAGATATTCACATTAAAGTATTCGAAGATTCCAGGGTCGCTGATACGTCCCGTACCTCACAGTAAAAACAAATATTCACATTTTTTTCTTTGTCAGCATAATCTCCAGAAAGGCTAATACATACGTCATACCGGTGTTAATTAAGCCATCTCTGTAGTGAGAGCCTGCCTCGGTAGCGTGGTGGTAGCGTGTCTGCCTCGCGTTCAAGAGGTCCCGAGTTCGAATCTCGGTTAGGGTGAGTTACCTGGATAAGGTTTTATCCAGGGCTTCCCTTATCCTTAAAGACGAATGTTGGGTAACTATAAACCCTATGGACCCCGGGCCCATTCCAGCATCATTTCACCTATTCCATTCATCGTCCGATATGACTTAGCGTTGGAGGACGTAAATTACGCAAAACAAAACTGTCGTGAGATTTATCATGGTCCTCAAAATAGCTGTTTAGTGCATCAATGACCTCGTTGCTGAAAAGTCTTCGTTCTCCAAAAAATGTTTTTAGTTTCAGGTACAGGTTACCACTGGATGCTAGATCTGGTGAATAGCGTGGGTGTACAAGCATTTCGCAAATTTTCCCATTGCAGTGACTGAGCAATAGACCGGAGCATTTTCGTGAAGAAAAAGTATTCTTTTCTTTGCCGAATTAAGTATTTTTCTTTTTACCTTATCATTCAAACGTTGCAGAAAGCTTGCGTAGCAGTCACCAGTGATACTTTTACACTTTTCCAGGTAATCAATAAGAGTAATTCCTTTTGCATACCAGAAAACACTCGCCATAACCTTCACATAACACTCGTCATAACAAAATGGCTTTGCCTTTTTTGGAGTTGGTTCACTTGGTGCAATCCACTACTTTGACTGTGAATTACTTCCTGCAGCGTAGTGAGTTTCACCCAGGTAATGAGCCATCTCAAGCATTCACTGGGATATTCACGGTAAAGCTCAAAATTCTTAACAGAAACACTTTTTCTTTGCAACTTTTGAATGGATAGAACGCGGCAACCATCTTGCACAGACCTTATGAAGGCCCAAAACATTGTTTAAAATATTACCTGCAAGTTCTTTTGATACTTTTACAGCCTCTGCTATCTGAAAGAACTTAAATCTGCAGTCTTCCAGTACTTAACGATGATTTTTTTCAATGATTTCTGGAGTTGTGACTTCCACAGGACGCCCAGAGTGAGGCTCATCACTAGTGCTCATACGTCCAATTTTAAACTCTGCAGCCACCTTTTAATCATTATATAAGAAGGAGCAGAGTCTTTCAGTGCACTGTCCATTTCTTCCTGGATTTCTTTATGCGTTAATCCATTCAAATAGAAGTATTTAATCAGTGTTAGTTTTCCCAAAGCCTCATTTCCATGAAACGTCTAAATTTTTCTTGTTTAAAATGCTGCTAAACAAAACCTAACAAGGTACTGACCTGGAACTATGGATACAAGCTACTCGAGAGTTGAACTATGATGCTATCAGTCAAACAGCGCCAGTTGCGCCATCTCTGTGAGACTCTGGACTTCTAGCCAACCTTCGTGATGCTCTTCTTTTCGCATTATTACACTCTTTAGAAGTTTGAATTTAATCGGAAAAG